>CM042537.1:28214208-28544208 GCA_023630585.1 Cranoglanis bouderius
CCTATTCTACCCTATCTGATCTCATCCATCTATCAATCCAACCTATTCTACCCCATCTGATCTCATCCATCTATTAATCCAATCTATTCTACCCCATCTGATCTCATCCATCTATCAATCCAACCTATTCTACCCCATCTGATCTCATCCATCTATCAGTCCAACCTATTCTACCCCATCTGATCTCATCCATCTATCAGTCCAACCTATTCTACTCTATCTGATCTCATCCATCTATCAATCCAACCTATTCTACCCCATCTGATCTCATCCATCTATCAATTCAACCTATTCTACCCCATCTGATCTCATCCATCTATCAATCCAACCTATTCTACCCCATCTGATCTCATCCATCTATCCATTCTATCCTATCTCCTATCCATCCATCCATCCTATCCTATTCATACAGGTGCATCTCAAAAATTAGAATATCGTGGAAAAGTTTGTTTTTTTCCCCATAATTTAATTCAAAAAGTGGAACTTTCATATATTCTAGATTTCAAGCTTTTTTTTTTTGTTTTAATCTTGATGATTACGGCTTACAGATCATGGAAATCATGAGCTGTAATATATCTCAAAATATTAGAATAAAGAATTTATAATACAGAAATGTCGACCTTCTGAAAAGTATGTTAATTTATGCAGTCAGTATTTGGTCAGGGCTCCTTTTGCATGAATTACTGCATCAGTGTGGCGTGGCATGGAGGCAATCAGCCTGTGGCACTGCTGAGGTGTTATGGAAGCCCAAGAGTGTTCAAGAGTGACAGGAAATAAATGTATAATAAATAGACACTGCACTTGCTGCATATGTATGATGTTATGGTGCAGTCAGAATCACATGATGAATAGCATTCATATGAGTGCACACTAAACAGTAATTCTGTTCAGCTGTATCAGAAATATAACAGAAATCTGTTCTTTTTCTAACAGACGAGGTCGGCGCGCTGGTGTTTGATATCGGCTCCTACTCTGTGAGGGCTGGTTATGCTGGAGAGGACTGCCCCAAGGTAAGAAGGAAGCCTCGAATTCACATTTGCCGCATAATACTTGTGTGAGGTTTGCTATAAAAAACGCGTTGATCTGCAGGCTGACTTCCCCACCGTGATTGGCGTGACTGTGGACAGGGAAGATGGCACTACGCCGATGGAAACAGACGGGGATAAGGGCAAGCAGAGTGGAACGACGTACTACATCGACACCAATCAGCTCAGGGTGCCACGGGAAAACATGGAGGTCATGTCACCTCTTAAAAATGGCATGAGTAGGTGTCCTCGTCATCACTGTTTTAATGGATCTAGGCAAACAAAATATAGGGGGGAAAAAAAAAGGCTAGAACTTGAAATAATTAGGATGAACTTTCATCTAATTGTTGTGGGAAAATATATTTTTCTTTTTATGCACAAAAGTATATTTTTGTTTTTGATAAAATGCCACATAATCTTTCTCCTAGTTGAAGACTGGGACAGCTTTCAGGCCATTTTGGACCACACCTACAGAATGCACTTCAAATCCGAGCCTAGCTTGCATCCCGTACTGATGTCAGAAGCCTCTGTAAGCTCCACACAAACTTTCATTTCCTTATTAAACATGTCATCGTTAATATAGTGGCACACACATGCACATTTACTTACCCTGGTTGTCTGGTTTTCATTTTTCAGTGGAACACACGAGCCAAGAGGGAGAAGCTGACAGAGCTTATGTTTGAACATTACAACATCCCAGCTTTCTTCTTGTGTAAAACAGCCGTCCTGTCTGCGTATCCTTCACTACAACTTTGTCCACCGTTTGAATTGTTTTTCCCTTTCAGGTTTCAGTACATGTCTACACTATCCAGAGCTCATGTAATGAAATGAAATTATTGGTATGATATTGGTCTGATACACGTAGCAGCATTCTTAACTCTTAAATATATCAGATTTGCAAATGGACGGTCCACCGGTTTGGTGTTAGACAGTGGTGCGACGCACACAACTGCTATTCCAGTGCATGATGGTTACGTCCTGCAACAAGGTAAATAATCTTCTTTAGCTTTTCAGTAAAGAAAAGTACTTGAAATCTTTCTCACATATTTGACAGCTCTGCAATCACTGTGAGATTAATTGTGACAACACACGTAAAGACAGACGAGCCGATACAGCGATCACAAGGGACCTGATTAGAACTTACGGTGATGATTTTAACAGGAAATATCAGCAGTGTAACATATGCATGCATCTTTGCATATATCTCCTTTCACTTACATACAGCATACGATTGTTTGAGGCGTGTTTAATAACAGTGCACACCAATAATCAGATTATTATCTGATTTTAGCAGTTAGCAGATCTTTCAGATATTTATGTAAAACAGTATACCACAATATCCTAAATCAGAGGCCGTTTTGTGTCATACTTCAGGAGAATAATAACAAGAAATCCGGCAGGCACCATGATTGTAGCTCAGTAATCAGGTCATTCGCTGTTACTTTTTCATCTTTCTTCATCAGGGATGTCCAAAGTCCTGCTTCTCTGTTGATGTTATCAACACGTTGCAATTTTTCCTTTCACCCGACAGTGGCAGCAGATTGTGTTAACACAGTTAGCTAAAATATAAGAGCCTTTTTTTTTTTTTCTTTTTCTCTGACTACACCTGCAAATTAATTTACAGGTTGATATTTAGTCAAGGCTACAGGAAAACAAGAGTTAACAGAGAGAACGGGAGATTTCAAAAGTCCACTAAGCATTTAAAAATTCTTGAAAGAGTCCGTAAAGAAAGTGGATTTTAGCAAAGTGTTCAAAATGATCTTTTAATTTATGATTATTTCATTATTTGTCCAATTACTTTTGGTTCTTGAAATAGAGGGGACCACATATATCAAGTGCTGTAATTCCTACACTGTTCACCCGATTTGGATGTAAAAACTTCAAGTTAAAGATGAGCCCCCCCCCCCCCCCCCATACACTATATATTGTACTGTACATACCTAAGATAAAGTTTAATTTAGAAATTAGGCACAATAAAACCTTAACAATAATAACTAATAATGAAATAGAATAATATTTATTGTACTGTAATCACGCTTCTTCTTCTTCTTCTACACTGGACAAAGGGATGATTAACAGTCCTGCCTGAGATTTCATCATGTTATCCACAATAGCATGTAATTTAAATTATGAATGTTAACTGTATTTCTGAAGTTTTCTTTTGAATTTTTTTTTTTTTTTTTAGACCGCCGGCAAAATATCAGATTCCCTTGCCAGAATCAGATTTGTAGAGATACATTGTTTTGTCCATATCAACACACTCAGTAATTCAAGAAGCTTAGCAGTTGAACAATCCTTTTGTGTCCATATTGTATAAACAACCCTTGTGCGTCATTCTGTATATTGGCACTGAGGGTCTGTTCTGTGCTTTTTCCAGGCATTGTCAAGTCTCCACTCGCAGGTGACTTCATGAGCATGCAGTGTAGAGAGCTGTTTCAGGAATTAAACGTCGAAATCATTCCCCCATACATGATTGCATCAAAGGTGAGGCTTTGTCTACTGAGTCTATCTTGCCGTATCCACAGATTATTCCACGGTATAGCATGAGGAGTAAGGAGCCTTTTTTCGCGTGTCACACGACCATGTCATGTTATTGTGGAAGTGGAACAGATAAAGTAATTTTTCCCCTTGAAAACAACCTGAAATCAGTTTGTCAGCTCATGTCTTTGGTTAGGTGGTGTACAAATCCATATGTAGTAAATACTCCTCCTTTTGTCTCTATTCTTTCACTAAAGATCCTTTCCCGTCTCTAAATGGCCTCTGATTTCTTGAGTAAAGCTGGCTTTATACTGTACGATATTCCAGCCCAGTTTTGCTGTCGGAGACAAAAATTGCACGTTGTAAAAGAACTCTTTGGTCATAAGTTGAGATCAGAGTTGTGTCAGTCCTGGAAAATTTGAGTAAATTCTAAAATCCATCAATAGGAGGACTCCATAGGATTACGTAAAACTCGCAGTACATCTATAAATATGGTGGCGGCGTGCTAAGGGACGGAAAAGATGTCCTCATTACCTCAAGCTCACTTTGAAGAACGTTTGCTTGTGCCCTGTTTTCTGCATGAGACCAGATCTGGCTGATTGGTGATGATGTAAGCAGAATGAAGTCATTTTGTCATTAGAGGATCTTCATTGTATAATCTGAAATGGAGAACTCATGTTATCACCCAGTTTGTTGTAGAATTCAGCCAAGACTCGATTGGGATCAACTCATGCAGGGTGACGAGCAATAATGTTAAACGACCACTGAAATCGCAGAGTGCAAAAACTGGCTTAAGTCCAAGCAGTATTGTGAATGGGATGGGGGGAGAAAAAAAAAGGATAATTTGCCATTTGTAACACATCAAAATGCTCTTTAGGGGTGAGCACAAACTACCCGAAATAATTATAGCTTTAAATCCTGGGACTGAGCGAATTTGCAGTTTCACTCAGAAATATGTCACGCTCCGGAATAAAAATGCGTTTGTATTCCTGTTTCACGTTGTGTTTAAAACTAGCTCTGAAATGCAGCATTGTTGAAGTACAGACAGTTGTGCCATAACTTTAAATATTTATTATTAACACCAGTTCTGTTGTACATTTATTACAACAATTCACACTGTTGTTTTCTTATTAAAGGACTCGGTACGTGAAGGTTCACCAGCCAGCTGGAAGAAGAAAGAGAAACTACCTCAAGTTACTCGCTCATGGCATAACTACATGTGTAATGTAAGGACGTGCAGTGGTACAGAGACTCGGAGACGATGTTGCGGGTCTACTGTATGATGATAACCTGATTCCTGATGCTCTGACACACTCGGGTCTAATCAGCTGTGTTCATTTTTGCAGACTGTTATTCAAGATTTCCAGGCCTCCGTCCTGCAGGTTTCAGATTCCCCTTATGATGAACAGTATGTCCATGTATTCTCTTCTTACTTCACATCAAACACAATGCACAAATGTTGTTATAACTAGCTGGTCAGTATGTGTTTAAACTCCAGACAGCGTGAGCACTGAGGGATTTATACCTGGAGGAAGAGAAATCGATCATTGTGGTCTTGTTGCCTTTGCAGGGTGGCTGCTCAGATGCCGACTGTTCACTATGAGCTCCCTAACGGCTACAACTGTGACTTCGGAGCTGAACGACTGAAGATTCCTGAGGGGCTTTTTGACCCTTCTAATGCAAAGGTAAGCACTGTTAAACAATTCTCCCTGTGATTACGGTTTCTCTTTCTACAGAAAGTATCATCTCTTAAGGTGCACGTGTGTGTGTGTGTGTGTGTGTTTATAGGGGCTGTCAGGAAACACCATGCTGGGAGTAGGCCATGTTGTGACCACCAGTGTCGGCATGTGTGACGTCGATATCCGACCAGTAAGAACTTTTTACATTATACCACTTAAAATGGGTCTCCAAAGTGGGGTAAATGTCTAATCATGAATGGCCAGGAATCCAGGAACGCATAATTAGCTCTGTTTTCTGGGTGGGAAGGACAGCCTTTCCTCCTCTTTCCCTGTTGATCAGATTGATACTAGCCAGTTGTGGTCATCTGTTAGCTCTCACTTACAGAGTAGAACAGTAGCACTCTCCTCTAGGCACGTTTCTCTGTCCTATGACACTGTATGATCAGTATTTCTCAGAAGATACAGTGGCTGGATTCAGATCTCTGAGAAATTTTGTTTGCTTTCATCTTCCCTGGTTGGTAGATGCTGCACAATAAGAGAAATTTGGCAAACATGAGGGAAGTGACAATGACTAAATTGGATATAAATCCAAAAACAAAGTTTGATACTTGGGGCACTTTCACACCTACTGGTCTGATATTTTTGGTTTGTGTGCTGTTTTTACAGTGCACATAATTAAAGAAACCAGAAAGCAAAAAAAAAACGATGTTAGCTGAGGGGTGTGTAGTTGTTCTAAATTTAAAAATGTTTTCATTCATTGGTCAGAAAAACATTTTCAAGTGTGCATAGAAAGTCAAATATCATCTGAGCATGGAGAACACAGAGCTGATAATGATCAGAACTAGTATCAAACTAGTTTAAAACATTTTTGTGTATCGCATCTGATTCTTTATTTTTTATTTTTTTCTCTCTTTTTGTTTGTTAGTCCAAATATCCAGAGCACGTCACATTCTGCCAGCTCTGCCTTTTGGCTCAGTTTACAAGCTCACATCTACCAGAAAATGTCTATTTTCTTCACTTTCTGCAGTTGGGTCGATTCATAATCAAATCACTTTCTCACTGTGGCAAATTGTACTTTTTCACATTGCTCAGCTGCTCTTGGCCCGGTTGTTTTGGTATCAGAGTGTGATTTGCTGTGTTCTCACCTGTTTAAACGAGCTGCACCGAGGAGGAAAAATGCAGCGGGGTTCAATTCAAACAGACTAAACACTGCATATGTGAAAGCATCTTTTGATACTTTGAGTAGATCCTGACAGCATTTGTGTTTTTTTTTTTTTTTTCTACTTCAGGGTCTGTATGGCAGTGTGATAGTTACTGGAGGAAACACTCTCATCCAAGGATTTACAGACAGACTAAACAGAGAACTCTCTCAGAAGACACCACCGGTTTGTTCTACTGCATGAATTTATATATAATCTATGCACAAAACGTGTTATTTGTTTCATCCAGTATATATGTTTATCTATTATTAGGCTTAGATTATGTGGAGTATCCATCATAAAAGTCGTGGTGAATGAGCTGTTACTATAGAAACAATAACATATTAGAACGAGTGCTTTAATATGACTCTGTGATTTGCACAAAAATGTGAAAATATATATATGTGACACTCTATATATATATATATATATATATATATATATATATATATATATATATATATATATATATATATATATATATATATATAAAACTTTTTTTTATTTATTTATTTTTTTAAATCATGCACTTTTTTTTTTTCTTTAGCTCTGCCCATTTTTTGCCCCAGAGTGTATGGTGTTAAAACAGCATAGCTAAAAGTAGCTGATATTGGCTCATTGTGCTGTTGTACCTTATTTATTTATTTTGCCTTCCTCTTTGCTACATAGATTATTTTGAAATAAATAGGATAAAAGGGGAGGCCCAGTGGCTAGCACCGTTGCCTCGCACCTCTAGGGTTGGGGGTTCGAATCCCAGCTCCGCTCTGGTGCATGGCGCTAGTATGTTCCCCACATGATTTGGGGGTTTCTTCTGGGTACTCCAGTTACCTCCCCCCAGTCCAAAGACATGTGTTGTAGGCTGATTGGCATTTCCAAATTGTCCATAGTGTGTGTGCATTTGTGCCCTGCAATGAGTTGGCATCCCATCCAGGGTGCCCCCCTCCCTGTGCCCCAAGCTCCCCATGACTCCCCCATGACCCTGTGTAGGATGAGTGGCATGGAAGATGGATATAGGATAAAAGCTAAATTGCTGAATCGTTAACATTAGTTAACACATTATTATAATTATTATAGTATATTGATATTTTCACATATTGCCCACTGTACGTCCAATAAGAAATATAATGTAACTTGTCGAAATATAGTGGATTTTGTAAGCAAGTGGACACAATTTTTAATGACAGAACATTATCAGGGCATTACACTGTTGGATAAAATGCTGAAGCCTGTTAATATTTCTAATTCAGGACTATTTACATAGATTTGAGACCGGTCTAGCAATTTCTATTTCTAGATGTCTTTTCCAAATTCTAGAAAAGCTTTAGTACAGTGCAGCGAAAAAGTATTTGCCCCCATCCTGATTTATTCTGTTGTGTATATCTCATACTAAATAGTTTTAGTTCTTCAACTGAAATACAACATAAAACAAAGGCAGCCTGAATAAACACACAATGCAGTTTTTATTTATTTATTGTTTTTTTTTATTGAAGCAAAAAGTTATCCAACACCCATCACCTATGTGGAAAAACTAATTACCCCTTTAAACTTAAAATCTGGTTGTGCCACCTTTAGCAGCAATAACTGCAACCAGACGCTTCCGATAACTGGAGATCAGTCTTTCACTTACTTCTAGGACTAGGATTTACTCCTATTCTTTGGATCATTGTCTTGAAGCATAATCCAGTTGCGCTTGAGTTTCAACTTACGGACTGAAGACCAGACATTCTCCTTTAGGATTTTCGGGTAGAGAGAAGAATTCATGTTTCCCTCAATTATTGTAAGTTGTCCAGTCCCTGAAGAAGCAAGGCATCCCCACACCATGACAGGCCCACCACCATGCTTGACCGTAGGTATGATGATCTTTTTGTAGAATTCTGTGTTTGGTTTACGCCAGATGTAACGGGACCCCTGTCTTGCAAACAGTTCCTCTTTCAACTCATCAGTCCACAGAACATTCTCCCAAAAGGTTTGAGGATCATCAAGGTGTGTTTTGGCAAAATTCAGACGAGTCTTAATGTGGTTTTCACCTCGCCGCTCTTCCATGGATGCCATTTTTGCCCAGTGTCTTTCTGATAGTGGAGTCATGAACAGTGACCTTTATTGATGCAAGAGAGGCCTGTAGGGCCTTTGATGTTGTCCTTGGCTCTTTTGTGACTTCCTGGATGAGTTGTCACTGTGCTCTTGGAGGAATTTTGGAAGGTTCCCTACTGTGCCAAGTTTTTTCATTTGGAGATAATGGCTCTCAATGTGGTTCTTTGGAGTCCCAGAGCCTTTGAAACAGCTTTGTAACCCTTCCCAGACTGATGTCTTTCAATCACATTCTTCCTCATCATTTCTGGAATTTCTTTCAATGTTAGTATAGTGTGTTACTGGGTAAGACCTTTTAACCAACTTCATGCTGTTGAAAAAGTTCTATTGAAGTGTTGATTTGATTGAATTAGGGTTTACAGTAATCAGGCCTGGTTGTGTCTATTCCAGCTGAAACCCATTATGAATGCAGTTTCATAGATTTGGGGAATTAGTAACTACGGGGACAAATAGATTTTCACACAGGCCCAGATGGTATTGGATAACATTTTTGCTTCACTTAAAAACTGTATGTTGTGTTTACTCAGGTTGCCTTTGTTTTATCTTAGATTTTGTTTTAATTTATGAAACAATTTAGTATGAGATGTACACAAAAACAGAAGAAATCAGATCAGGCAAATACTTTTTCACAGCACTTATATAGAGAATACTTTAGGATTTTTAACCCAGGTTGTGCCATCCTATTAATTAGCCTCTTTACAGCACAACCACGATGAAAATGTTTATATTCGCAGAGTATGCGCTTGAAGTTAATAGCCAACAATACGACCCTGGAGCGCAGGTTCAGTGCCTGGATCGGAGGCTCTATCCTGGCATCACTGGTGAGTACATTTTCAGTGCTGTGGGTTAGAGGTCAACTGATTGAGTGAATTTGCCGTTTAATCTGCAACGATAACCGATTGCTGAAACTATCAGTTATCAGCAAAAACCCACACAGAGTTTTTCACGGTTGCGTCCCTTGCGGGAGCGGCTGAGAAAAGTCCATTGTCATTATACAGTACAAGAGCGGCCTCTAGAGGCAAAATAAAAACTATCACTGACAAATTTTGTTGTGTTATTTGAAATGGTTTTTTTTTTAAATATCTTTTTAAAATTCATCTTGGATGTAATTTTATATAGTTATTTGGAGTGTTACGTTTTGGTACAGTTTGGATTTATATATTTTATTTACTTTAATATTGATAGTTAATATATTATTTATATACTATTCAATTTTTAAAAAAATACAGTACGTTTTCATGGTACAGACTGTTTGTTTTTGCAAGAAAGTTCAGCAGTATTTTACTTTGAATGTTATGTTTTCATTCAGTATCAATTTTAAAAACTATCGGTTGATTAATCGATTATCGGCAGGTACTGCCCAACTTAGTGGATTTTTCCGATGCCAATAACTATCGGTCGACCTCTACTGTGGGTGTATTGAGGAAATACAACACAGCTGTCTTGTTTGTGGTTTTCATCATTATTTTGCTCTTCATCTTTAGGGAACCTTCCAACAAATGTGGATTTCCAAGCAGGAGTATGAGGAAGGAGGGAAGCAGTGTGTAGAGAGGAAGTGCCCTTGACCAACTCCAGCAGCTTTTTTTTTTTTTTTGCCTTTTTGATTAATTAAAAATAAATAAATATATTAAAAAAAGCTTCTGGTAGAACAGGCCTTCTTAGTGGACTCAGGAACATAAAGGACACTTGTACTGAAATAATACAAAGATTAGTTCTGCTTTCGTATTACATGTTTTTGATTTTATAACTCTGTAATAATTGTCATGGTCACACTCTTTTCTATACTCAAGTGTTTTTGTGTCACATTTGGCAGTTCAGCGAAAAGATTCAATTCTGTATTTTAGATAAATGATGGTGTGTAATGTGGCACATATACAAGTAAACTATAATCCTCCATCCTTCAAGTTGGCTGCAGAAAAAAAATATTAAAGTAAGCAATATATAAGGTAAACTACTTGTGTTTTTAATCAGTGATTGGCAATTTTGAAAATAAACGTTTTTGTGACAGTTTCGTGTTTTAAAGTTTCTTTATCACAGCTCATTATGCATTTGAAATTTACATTATTGATATTTAGTTTGTCTATAAATCTGAACCAAACAGCAGAAGCCATCAAGTCCAAAAACAACCAGTTAAATAATCAAGAATTACTCAGAGATGTATTTCAATTTTCATGTAGCACTCAGTACACAGACATCTTATACATATACAGTCCATACTCAATGCTTTACTCAGACCAAGCCCTGACTGAAATACTGTGCTGCACCTGCAGTAAGACTTAGTATCTGCATTAATAATGTAACACTACTATAAAAGGCCAGGGATCAGTCCACACATGAGGAAATGGGTTCATACGTATATTTAGCAAAATTGACTTTTAACCTTGGTCATCTCATGCTTGTGCAGTCTTTTTAGGGAAAACCTCAGTCAGTTTCTGCTGATTTTGTTTCTCTTTCCTTTCTCTCCTTGCTTTACTCCTCAGGTGTTTCTCAAGACTTAGCCTGAAATTAGAGAGAGAAAAGGAAAAAAAACCAAACATTTACTCCAGTTGGAAATATTTTGCTAGTCAGTGAGTTTTAAATCCAAGATTTCGGCCTTACCTTGTATACGGGGCGACAAATAGTGGTGTATAGAAACGTTTCCTCTTGTAGATCTTGTTCATGTTCCAGGGGATAGGATGTTCTCTAAAACGGTACCTATTTCACAAAGATAAAAATGCCACGTTACACTCAAATTCTATTTCCACACGCAGGCATGTCAGCAGTTATAACAGAGGATAAAATGTAACTGCTTACCAGAACGTTTTGCCAAAAATGTTTCTCCTCCATTCTCCCGGTCTGCCTTTTTCTTGTCCTGTCTGTAGTAAACGGAGGGCGTCTTCTCGCTCTTTCACGACGACGTCAAGCCTCCGTATAGATCTTTCCACCTAATAAAACAACACCTTGGGTTATTTTTTAAATCAGTGGTTCTCAAAGAAGGGTTTGGGAGACCCGGGTGGGTCTGTGATTTGTTACAGTGGTGGAAATCACAACCCACTATCATCATAGAGATTACATTAAATCGAATTTAGTCCATACTGTTGCTGCCATCTAGCTTTTATATCCTTCAGTCCATACAGGATTTCGTGGAGTTTTTTCTGTGATTGTTGCAGCCAAAAATGCTTGATTTTGCTGTGGCTTTTTTCAAAATTTCTGATACAACTTCTCAGTTTTTTGTGCTTTTTTTAATTGAATTGGTGAAACTGCAATTGCACAACATTGTTTTGCACGGTCTTTCCCAGTGATGTTTGTTGGTAAACGAGACCCTTTTAGCTGTACTCATGTTCAACGCACGTGAATTGAAGGGGGCTTTGACTGAATGCGTGTTGTGATGACATCACATGATGCCTCTTGACCAAAATCTGCGGTAACTCCTCTGAATATTGCAGCGTTTGCTTGATTTTGTGTTCATTTCTGCAATCGCAAAATCCTGGAGGGACTAATCCTTTATATTATATTTTTCCTTTTCTACTTGTATACAAGTAAATTCTATTTTTATGTCACGGACAGTAGTAAAAAGCATTTCACTGCATGTTGTACTGTGTGTGGTTGTGTGTGTGTGTGTGTGTGTGGCTGTGTGTGTGTGAGAGAGATTTTTGAAATTTTGAATTTGAAAGATTTATTATGAAATTCTTATAGGCATTATCTTGTTTGTTTGGTTATTGGAATTCAGTGTGTTTAATTTGCAAATCTGAGAGAGGATAGTTCAGGAATAAAAAACACCCAATGGCTCTAATTAATACCCAAAATATTACTTTGCACATTTAAATAATGGGTCTAATATTTAAATAGCTGGATTATGTTAATTAGACATTTTGTTGAGGGACTCTGTGCAATTTATTTTGCAGTTAAAGGGGTCTCTGGCTGCAAAAAAACTTTGAGAACCCCTGAATGTGTGTGTCCAGGATGCCTACACACATCCTATCTTACTGGAGCCATCACTGACTTTGAACTAAGAGGTTGTATATAATGTTAAAAGCACCGCGGTTTACTTTATAGGCGAGCCATCACAGAAATAATGATGATGATGACGATGATAACAACAACAACAATACATGTTAATGCACTCCAAGTATATTGCCATTTAAATGGATTAAAAATAGTGATAACCTAAAACAATGCCTTACTGATGGTATAC
This sequence comes from Cranoglanis bouderius, assembly GCA_023630585.1. NCBI lineage: Eukaryota > Metazoa > Chordata > Actinopteri > Siluriformes > Cranoglanididae > Cranoglanis > Cranoglanis bouderius. Next base: position 28,226,852 of record CM042537.1, read on the forward strand.
TGTGACAACCTTACTGATCAGAGTTTTAAAATATCTGCTCACCTTCTTAATGCGTTCTGGACTAGGCATCGGGACACACTGCCGTTTCGCCTCTTGTTCTATAGTATTCAACATATTCTTTTCCTTTAGAAGAACATACCTGCAACATGAAACAAATATGATCATAGGATTAATAAATCATCAGCATGAACCCAAGGTTTATCTTTTACGATAAAAAAATTAATTCTGTCGAGTTAAAACCCATCTGCAGTGCTGTACTGCACACTTTGTCAGACTTTAGATGGTATATTTAATGGATGCATCCAAACACAAACTGTGCAGCAAACATTTCTGACACGCATGCGTGCGCGCACGCACACACACACACACACACACACACACACACACACACACACACAACAAGCTGAAAATGAATCAGTCATTACAATTAACCCTGTCAAAGTTCAGGGTCAGTGCCAATGTGGCACTCCTCCCTAATATTCAGATGCTGTTGTAACCAAAATCTGTGTGCCATGCTTAGTGTTATTTAGAACCACAAACAGTACTAAAAGTGTAAATACTGATGCCAGAATTTGACGTGTTTGTGCGGGCTGACAATAAAAACAAGTCAACATTGCTTGCGAGGACACCAACATCCATCCATCCATCTATCCGTTTTCCACACCGCTTATCCTACACAGGGACGAGGGGAGCCTGGAGCCTATCCCAGGGAACTCGGGGGGACACCCTAAGCCTAGGGGTGCCAACCCATCACAAGGCACAATCGCACACACGTTCACACGCTACGGACAACTTAGAGATGCCAATCAGCCTACAACCCATGTCTTTGGACTGGAGGAGGAAACCGGAATACCTGTAGGAAACCCCCGAAGCACGGGGAGAACATGCAAACTCCATGCACACAGGGCAGAGGCGGGATTTGGACCCCAATCTCCGGAGGTGCGAAGCGAATGTGCTAACCACTAAGCCAACGTGCCCTCACAGGACACATACATATTGCCAATAATCCAGCTAGGTGTTTGCTTTTTAAATTTGTCAGTGTATGGTGTTATCATGTTACATGGTGAGCATCATGCATAACTAAACAGCAATGAGCAGCGCTGCTAGCCCCACCCCCATTTTGAGTCCTGTTGATGCCCATTTTGAGCAGGGAACAAAATATATTCTAATGGGGGAGGGGCATCATTCCAGTTTTTTGGTACCAAGAAATAAACAAGCTGTTTTTTTTTTTTTTTTTTAGCATGAACATCTAAGCTTTATTCATAATAAATTTCAGGGAAATGTTAAAATAGTTTATTTCTCTTTTTCAATTTTAAATGGTCTGGTTCAAAGCAGTTACAGAGTATATGTATAAATCTATTAGCTCTTATCATTGCATTCAATTCTTGATCTTTGTGCTTGTTCCTGTTGGTTATGTGACCTGCGTCGCTTTTGCAGAACTCCACTATAAGTGGGACTCACATTTGGTTTTATCCCCCAGGTTTAAAAAATTATCAGACAGACTGATTATTAGAAATCGGAGTGAAGTAAAACGTAAACGTTACCACAGCTTGTGCAAGTCTTCATTACTCTTTGCTCTCAGCTGTTTGACTGTCCATGGAGAACCTATGAGAATTCAAGCAAAAGGGAACAAACAACAAAAGTCATGGTGGATAATTAAGAATAATCAGCTTTCATACACTGACATGTTTAAAATGCTCTAGTAAACAGGAAAATGCTCTCGTTAAACATGACAAATAAGAGCAATGATAACAGAATATAATCCATAAACACAGGCAGAGTAAACCGGTAGGGAATACAGAATAAAAATAAGCAAAGGTGAAAACAGGTCTCGAGCAGTTTTGCAAACGTGATGGAGATTCAGTGGTACCTGATTTCACTGTAGACTCTCCCCAGTTTTCAGGCAGGTCAAAGAATTCCTCAAGGCCCCATCTGCTGGCGGATGTGTGGAGAAGACGAGCATTTTCAGGACGGCTGAGTCGAAAAAGATTGTAATTTTGCCTGTAGTGGATGAGACGATTAATAAGCTCATAATACCGTTTATTAATGATACTCACTTATCCAGTCACATTCATAGCTTCCTGCCTTGTTAACAAAGGTTAGTGCTAACAAAACATGGTTTGCAGTTAAACAATAATAAATAAAAAATAAATAAAAATTACCTTTGTAGGCAGGAATGATAGCTAACCAAGGTATGCGATGAATATTGCGCTTTGTTTGGCAGAGATATTTTAACAACGCTTTGAAATTGTCTGCAAACTGCGGCAAGACGGCATGCAGTGGCCGCGGCCATCTTGAAAAGCAATGTCAACGTTGAGCAGGGTTGCCAGATAATTTCACCATTATCTGTATCACGGCGAACCGGAAAATTTAATTACTTACGCTATTAGAAACGTTATTTAGTACCAACCAAGCCAGTCTTTTTATAATAATAATAATAATAATAATAATAATAATAATAATAATAATAATAAACATCGCTAACATCAGCTTCGAGCCTAAGCACAATAGTACGTATAGGACCTGAGGGTTTCAGCGCAATTTGGCAACACGGTTTCTGACCGCACAGTGTTCGCTATTCCAGGTTTTTACCTTTTACAAATGAATTCCCTTGTCTGTGTGGTGCTCGGATATATTTAGACCACATTAAATGTTTCGTTTTGTTTATTTAGAAAATGTAACTATGTGAGCCTATTCTTATTTGACGTGTAGTTTATGAGACGTGATTGACGTAGGACACGATGAACAATTACTAAAATATAAAATATTGGTAAAAAAAAAACGGTTAATAGTTATAATTTAAAAAATAAAAATAAACCAATGTATTGGGTATAAATAACCACAAATATATCTGAATTAAACGTGAATATCGACTGAAACCAAATTAGAGACTTTACTTCCGTCGCGTATGTGACGTCAGTACTAACGGATGAACCAATCAGTGATGTTCTCGGTGAAACACTGCCCAAAACAGTCATGGCGGCTCTGAGCGTCCTGAGGGCTGCGGCAGCGTTTGCCGCCAGGATAAATCCCTTAAAACGTGCAAATCAGACGTCAGATCTGCTGTGTAGGGCGGTAGTGCGTTCAGAACAAGGTAAACAATGCATGTGTTTGTGGAACTCCATCAAATATCCCTACAGACGCTTTATTATTAGCAGTGACCTTGTCCTCGCGATGTTCGAGCTACTGAAGCTAGTAAGCTAAGAAGGCAGGCTGTGTTCTAAATGGATACCTAATTCCTACAGAAGAGCACTACACAGGGTGTTAAATTAAGGCTTTTTAATTATATGGAGGTAATTTATGTTCAATTTGGATCTGTTTGGTATTGAAGAAGGTTTTTTTTTTTTGGATTGAGGCGGTTTTATAGTCAACGCTAATCTAGTTCCCGTTACAGCAGGTGTATTAACAACAATAATACTCATAGTATTAAGTATCATTGGCTAGATACTATTTAAGTAACGTTAGCAGACTAATGTTTATCAAGCTTAGTAAGGCATCACAGTTATATATCTATATATCAGACATATATCGCCCGTTTAATCAGCTAATCAGTGTTGTAAACCAATAATCCTTTTATTCTGTTTCCTTTCCAAATGTGTACTTTCTCCAAACGTCAGTGCTTATCTAGTTAAAATTTGTTTCCTAAGGCTTAAAACAAAAACAAAAACAAAAACATGCTTTATGTCAAAACGATTAATTCTTTACCAAACCCACAGTGCCCTCCACTAATATTGGCACCCTTGAAAATCGTCTTTATCGTTTAACCTTTTGATATTTTGTTTAAAAAAAATTCACAGAAATACTCCGCTCTCGTGGATATCAAACAATTGCAAACACAACACATGTTTATCTTTAAAAAAAAATAAAATAAAATCTTTGTTAAACATAGGTGTGCAACAATTATTGGCACCCTTTTAGTCAATACTACCTCCCTTTGCCAAGATAACAGCTCTGAGTCTTCTCCTGTAATGACCGATGAGGTTGGAGAATACACGGCAAGGGATCTGAGACCATTCCTCCATACAGAATCTGTCCAGATCCTTCAAATTTCAAGGTCCACGCTGGTGGACTCTCCTCTTCAGTTCACCCCACAGGTTTTCTATGGGTCTCAAGTCAGTGGACTGGGATGGCCGGGGCAGGACCTTGATTTTGTGGTCAGTAAACCATTTTTGTGTTGATTTTGATGTATGTTTTGGATCATTGTCCTGATGGAAGATCCAACCATGGCCCATTTTAAGCTCTCAGTCAACTGGATCTGGAGAGATTCTTTGTGGAGGAATGGGAATCATTTAATTTCATTATTTTGAAGGCATCTTTGCTCTACAGCATTCGTTTGCATGTGCCTAAAACGTTTGCACAGTATTATCTGTGTGTGTGTGTGTGTAATTTAATATATACATGTTGCAGGAAAAAAAAAAACCCAGAAAGAACAAATTCCTGTCGTGAAGACTCTCCCATGGCAGAAAACCTTCTGTTACAATGTGCAGACATCTCTGACATAAATGTTGAATTAATATATCCTTACACGAAGTTTCACCATATCAATCACCATAGAAAAGATAACACATTGGAATGACTGCTTTGCTTTGCAGCTGGCACTATTGTCGGAGCTGATGCTATAGCAAATTAATCACCTCCTGACCAATCAGATTTGAGAATTTATCAGTGCTGTGGTATAACAAAAGCAACTGAACCCCAAGAACATTGGGAACAGAATCACGGGTTTAGTTGTTCATTGTCATGTCACTTGACACTGCGGGTAGCAGCTCCTCTGCAATGTATTAAATTGTTAGCGATGCAGAGAGGGTCACATGTCTGCCACTTACAGGATGGCTATATGAATAAACTATAAATTGCACATTGGTGCACATTTAACAACAAAGTGTGAATAGAGTTACATTTACTTGGGTTACGATATTGATAAGAACACTGACCGTATTGAGACATGCTTCATGACATGTTCTATCACTATTTGTGCCATTTCCTGTAATTCTATATATGTTTCATATAATTCTCAATCTGGGACCAGTGTAGATGGCAGGAGGCTCTGTAACGTACTATATTATGTTTTTGAAACAGTTGCTGTCCGTTATGGAAGTCATGGGAAGAGAATGTTTGTCATCAAGCCCACTGACTTTTATGACAGAAGATTTCTCAATTTACTGGTAAGTCTTTAAATGGAGTCATTAGACAAACTTGGTCATGGGGAAAAAATATATTGTTGCTAATGGTGGTTCTGATGTTACCGAATTATAGGGCATACTTATTTTTTTTTTTCCATCTGGTTTCTGAATGTTGGTTTATTTTTTGGAAAAAAAACCCTAAAAGACCACATATTGAAATCTGTTGTATTTTTTGTTATCACCTAAGGTTATTTGTTAGTTTATAGAAGTTGGTGAGGACTACACAATTGTTATTTAGGCCCTGATAAATAAAAACATAGAATTGAAGGAGGGTGTACTTTCTTTTTCCCATGAACTGATTAGGAGAATAAGTAAACTATAATTATATAAGATGGTAGGGCAGTGTGTGATTTTGTCGCCAGCTCTTCTCACAGTTCTTCTCTTCTCTCTGCATCAGCAATATTACATCCTGCTCACTGGAATTCCCGTTGCAGCATTTGTAACGTTTGTGAATGTTTTCATTGGTAAGTTACATTCCCATTATATGGCATTATTGATGGTTTATTTGGAATATAATGGTCGGTATATCCTAGGTGAGGCTGAATTGGCTGAAATCCCTGAGGGCTATGAGCCAGAGCATTGGGAGTACTACAAGGTACGTTTTTTTTTTTTTTTATTACAATATCGTAATAATATTTCGGTGCGCACAATGCAAAGGTGGTCAGGTTGTGTTTTTCTTGACTTTACAGATCTGTCTAGACACTAAATGTGTACAAACTGTATACACTTTATGTTTATGGATTTCTGTGTTTTATTGTATCCAAGCATCCCATTACTCGATGGATTGCCCGGAACATTTACGACAGCCCAGTGAAGGATTATGAGAAAATGATGGCACTTATCCAGATTGAGGCTGAGAAGGCTGAAATGAGGTAAGCTATTAATGGTCAGGACTCACCTGCTTTTCCATATTATATACCTTTCATCTGCATATGGACAAAGAACTAATTATATCAGTCCATACAGGATTTTGTGGACGTTTTTTTTTTGTGTGTGTGATTTTTGCGGCCAGAAATGCTTGATTTTGCTGTGTTTTTTTTTAAAATTATTATTATTATTATTTTTTATTTTTTTATTTTTATTTTTTTTACAAAATTTGCGATACAGCAGAGTTTTTTGTGCTTTTTCTGGAAAACCACTTGAATTGGCGAGATTGCAATTGCAAAATTGTTTTGCACGGTCTTTCGCAGTGATGTTTGACGGTAAATGAGAACTTTTTGCTGTACTCATGTTCGACGCGCATGAATTGAAGAGGGCTTTGGCGGAACGCACGTTGTAATGATGTCACATGACGCGTCTTGGCCCAAATCTGCGGAAAATCCAGATTTTCCGGATTTCCGGATCGTAATAATACAATACGACAAATATAACAAACATTGAAATACAATTTTTTAAAGGTTTCTTTGAAATTCAGTTAATATTACAGTAACATCTTTAAATGAAAGGTGTTACTGCTTGTATTTCATTAGTTTCTGCTTATTTTTCTAACAAATAACACGACTTGATTTATTTCTTCATAGACAAAAACATCTTGAGGTTCGGAAGCACATGAGGGCAAAAGGAGATGGACCCTGGTTTTTTATCGACACAGTTGATAAGAACCTAATCGACCAGAGCCCCAAAGCAACACCTGACAATTAAGCCTGGGTGGACTGGGATCTGACGCCCATCACCTCGAGCCTGCCCAAACTATTGTCGTTATACAATGTATAATGGATACTGATATTTGTGCAAATATATGTCTGTTCTTTTGCCACTGGCACCAATAAAGTGTAGAAGCCAAATTCTAGTTTTCATTTTTTAAATTATTATTATTGTTATTTTAAACTTTAAATTGCTATTAATAATTTCAGGAAAACGCTAATATCGAGATGAGACTCTCGCTGATATACAGGCTGTCAATCCAAACATGGCATTTCTTTTTCCTGAATTTATGACCGTATAATGGATACTTTGATTAGTTGCAGGATAAAGTGCAAAAGTTCAAACAGAAAAGACAGTCATACAGTGCTGTGAAAAAGTATATTCCCCATCCTGATTTATTTTGTTTTTGTGTGTATCTCATACTAAGTAGTTTTAGATCTTCAAACGAAATACAGGTGCATCTCAATAAATTAGAATGTCGTGGAAAAGTTTGTTTATTTCAGTAATTCAACTCAAATTGTGAAACTCGTGTATTAAATAAATTCAATGCACACAGACTGAAGTAGTTTAAGTCTTTGGTTCTTTTAATTGTGATGATTTTGGCTCACATTTAACAAAAACCCACCAATTCACTATCTCAACAAATTAGAATACTTCATAAGACCAATAAAAAAAACATTTTTAGTGAATTGTTGGCCTTCTGGAAAGTATGTTCATTTACTGTACATGTACTCAATACTTGGTAGGGGCTCCTTTTGCTTTAATTGCTGCCTCAATTCGGCGTGGCATGGAGGTGATCAGTTTGTGGCACTGCTGAGGTGGTATGGAAGCCCAGGTTTCTTTGACAGTGGCCTTCAGCTCATCTGCATTTTTTGGTCTCTTGTTTCTCATTTTCCTCTTGACAATACACCATAGATTCTTTATGGGGTTCAGGTCTGGTGAGTTTGCTGGCCAGTCAAGCACACCAACACCGTGGTCATTTAACCAACTTTTGGTGCTTTTGGCAGAGTGGGCAGGTGCCAAATCCTGCTGGAAAATGAAATCAGCATCTTCAAAATGCTGGTCAGCTGAAGGAAGTATGAAGTGCTCCAAAATTTCTTGGTAAACGGGTGCAGTGACTTTGGTTTTCAAAAAACACAATGGACCAACACCAGCAGATGACATTGCACCCCAAATCATCACAGACTGTGGAAACTGAACACTGGACTTCAAGCAACTTGGGCTATGAGCTTCTCCACCCTTCCTCCAGATTCAGGACCTTGGTTTCCAAATGAAATACAAAACTTGCTCCCATCTGAAAAGAGGATTTTGGACCACTGGGCAACAGTCCAGTTCTTCTCCTTAGTCCAGGTAAGACGCCTCTGACGTTGTCTGTGGTTCAGGAGTGGCTTAACAAGAGGAATACGACAACTGTAGCCAAATTCCTTGGCACGTCTGTGTGTGGTGGCTCTTGATGCCTTGACCCCAGCCTCAGTCCATTCCTTGTGAAGTTCACTCAAATTCTTGAATCGATTTTGCTTGACAATCCTCATAAGGCTGCGGTTCTCTCGGTTGGTTGTGCATCTTTTTCTTCCACACTTTTTCCTTCCACTCAACTTTCTGTTAACATGCTTGGATACAGCACTCTGTGAACAGCCAGCTTCTTTGGCAATGAATGTTTGTGGTTTACCTAGTGAACCAAACTGAGAGACCATTTTGAAGGCTCAGGAAACCTTTGCAAGTGTTTTGAGTTGATTAGCTGATTGGCATGTCACCATATTCTAATTTGTTGAGATAGTGAATTGGTGGGTTTGTGTTAAATGTGAGCCAAAATCATCACAATTAAAAGAACCAAAGACTTAAATTACTTCAGTCTGTGTGCATTGAATTTATTTAATACACGAGTTTCACAATTTGAGTTGAATTACTGAAATAAACGAACTTTTCCACGACATTCTAATTTATTGAGATGCACCTGTACAACATAAAACAAAGGCAGCCTGAGTAAACATATAATACAGTTTTTTATTTTTATTTTTTTTATTGAAGCAAAAAAATTTATCCAACACCTATCACCAATGTGAAAAACTAATTGCCCCCTTAAACTTAAAATCTGGTTGTGCCACCTTTAGCAGCAATAACTGCAACCAAACGCTTCCGATAACTGTTGATCAGTCTTTCACTTACTTCTAGGACTAGGACTTACTCCTATGCTTTGGATCATTGTCTTGCTGCATAATCCAGTTGCGCTTGAGTTTCAACTTACGGACTGAAAACCGGACATTCTCCTTTAGGATTTTCTGGTAGAGAGCAGAATTCGTGTTTCCCTCAATTATTGCAAGTTGCCCAGGCCCTGAAGCAGCAAAGCATCCCTACACCATCACACTGCCACCACCATACTTGACCATAGGTATGATCATTTTGTGGAATTCTGTGTTTGGTTTATGCCAGATGTAACAGGACCCCTGTCTCCCAAACATTTCTGCTTTCGACTCATCAGTCCACAGAACATTCTCCCAAAAGGTTTGAGGATCATCAAGGTGTGTTTGGGCAAAATTCAGATGAGCCTTAATGTTGTGGGTTAGCAGTGGTTTTCACCTTGCCACTCTTCCATGGATGCCATTTTTGCCCTGTGTCTTTCTGGTAGTGGAGTCATGAACAGTGACCTTTATTGATGCAAGAGAGGCCTGTAGGTCTTTTGATGTTGTTCTTGGCGCTTTTGTGACTTGCTGTATAAGTCATTGCTGTGCTCTTGGAGTTTTTCCATTTGGAGACAGTGGCTCTCAGTGTGGTTCTTTTAAGTCCCAGAGCCTCTGAAATAGCTTTGTAACCCTTCCCAGACTCATGTATTTCAATCACCTTCTTTCTCATAATTTCTGGAATTTCTTTCAATTTTGTCATAGTGTGTTACTGGGTAAGACCTTTTAATCAACTTCATGCTGTTGAAAAAGTTCTATTTAAGTGTTGATTTGATTGAACAGGGTTTTCAGTAATCAGACTTGGTTGCGTCTAGTCCAACTGAACCCCATTATGAATGCAGTTTCATAGATTTGGGGAATTAGTAACTATGGGGACAAATAGATTTTCACACAGACCCAGGTGGTATTGGATAACCTTTTTTGCTTCAATAAATAACATTATCATTTAAAAACTGTATGTTGTGTTTACTCAGGTTGGTTTTTATCTTAGATTGTGTTTCAATTTCTGAAACAATTTAGTATGTGAGATATACACAAAAACAGAAGAAATCACAGCACTGTATATCTGAAAATGTATGGATTATTTTACATGCACCACCAATTTTACAGGCTTGTGTATAAAGTTATCTATCAACAGCTGCAATTATTTTTGTTTAGAAGATTTTTCTGTTTTCCATAGTTAAACATGCACATAGCAATAAATATATAAATGTTAGAGCTTCTTGGTTGCTTCTCTGACTAATCCCTGTTTTTACAGTCATTGATTTTTGATAGAAGGGGGGGGGCACGGTGGCTTAGGAGGTTAGCATGTTTGCCTTGCACCCTCAGGGGTGGGGGTTCGAATACCACCTCTGCCCTGTGTGTGCAAAGTTTGCATGTTCTCCCTGTGTTTTAACAGTGCATGAGTGTACAGATGTGATTGAGTGGTGTCCTGTTCAGGGTGTATTCCTGGCTCTTTGCCCAGGCTCGGGATCCACAGCCAGTCTGACCAGGAAAAAAAGCTTAGTTGTTGGCACGTTTGCCTCGCACCTCCAGGGTTGGGGGTTTGAATCTTGCCTCCACGCTGTGTGCGTGAAGTTTGCATGTTCTGTGTACTCCGATTTCCTACCGCAGTCCAAAGACATGCATTGTAGGCTGATTGGCATTTCCAAATTGTCCATAGTGTGCGTGTGCAATTGTGCCCTGTGATGGGTTGGCACCCCAGCCAGGGTGTCCCCCACCTTGTGCCACCTTGTGTGATGGATGGACTTTTGGTAGAAGACCTCCTCTAGGCAGAGTTTTTCCCATTTTTTAAATAATGGATTTAATGGTGCTCCGTGAGATGTTCAAAGTTTGGGATATTTTTATAGCCAAACCATTTGTCCTGGACTTGTTTTGATAGATCCTTGGTCTTCATGACACTGTTTGTTTAAATTTGCTCTCTAACAAACCCTGGGTTCTTGGCACAAACAGGTGTTTTTATATTGAGATCATGTGACACTTTACGTGCATACAGTTGAACTCTATTCAGTTAATCATGTGACTTGTGATGCCAACTGATTTCCTCAGAAGTAATTTGGTTTCATAGCCATGGGGGTGAATGTTTATGCAACTGTTATGGTTTTCATTTGTCATTAATTTGGCAAACAATACAGGTGCATCTCAATAAATTAGAATGTCATGGAAAAGTTCATTTATTTCAGTAATTCAACTCAAATTGTGAAACTTGTGTATTAAATAAATTCAATGCACACAGACTGAAGTAGTTTAAGTCTTTGGTTCTTTTAATTGTGATGATTTTGGCTCACATTTAACAAAAACCCACCAATTCACTATCTCAACAAATTAGAATATGGTGACATGCCAATCAGCTAATCAACTCAAAACACCTGCAAAGGTTTCCTGAGCCTTCAAAATGGTCTCTCAGTTTGGTTCACTAGGTAAACCACAAACATTCATCGCCAAAGAAGCTGGCTGTTCACAGAGTGCTGCATCCAAGCATGTTAACAATAAGTTGAGTGGAAGGAAAAAGTGTGGAAGAAAAAGATGCACAACTAACCAAGAGAACTGCAGCCTTTTGAGGATTGTCAAGCAAAATCGATTCAAGAATTTGAGTGAACTTCACAAGGAATGGACTGAGGCTGGGGTCAAGGCATCAAGAGCCACCACACACAGACGTGTCAAGGAATTTGGCTACAGTTGTTGTATTCCTCTTGTTAAGCCACTCCTGAACCACAGACAACGTCAGAGGCGTCTTACCTGGGCTAAGGAGAAGAAGAACTGGACTGTTGCCCAGTGGTCCAAAGTCCTTTTTCAGATGAGAGCAAGTTTTGTATTTCATTTGGAAACCAAGGTCCTAGAGTCTGGGGGAAGGGTGGAGAAGCTCATAGCCCAAGTTGCTTGAAGTCCAGTGTTAACTTTCCACAGTCTTTGATGATTTGGGCTGCAATGTCATCTGCTGGTGTTGGTCCATTGTGTTTTTTGAAAACCAAAGTCACTGCACCCGTTTACCAAGAAATTTTGGAGCACTTCATGCTTCCTTCTGCTGACCAGCTTTTTGAAGATGCTGATTTCATTTTCCAGCAGGATTTGGCACCTGCCCACACTGCCAAAAGCACCAAAAGTTGGTTAAATGACCAGTGTGCTTGACTGGCCAGCAAACTCACCACACCTGAACCCCATAGAGAACTTATGGGGTATTGTCAAGAGGAAAATGAGAAACAAGAGACCAAAAAATGCAGATGAGCTGAAGGCCACTGTCAAAGAAACCTGGGCTTCCATACCACCTCAGCAGTGCCACAAACTGATCACCTCCATGCCACACCGAATTGAGGCAGTAATTAAAGCACAAGGAGCCCCTACCAAGTATTGAGTACATGTACAGTAAATGAACATACTTTCCAGAAGGCCAACAATTCACTAAAAATGTTTTTTTTATTGGTCTTATGAAGTATTCTAATTTGTTGAGATAGTGAATTGGTGGGTTTTTGTTAAATGTGAGCCAAAATCATCACAATTAAAATAACCAAAGACTTAAACTGCTTCAGTCTGTGTGTAGTGAATTTATTTAATACACAAGTTTCACAATTTGAGTTGAATTACTGAAATAAATTAACTTTTCCACGACATTCTAATTTATTGAGATGCACCTGTATAGTTCCCCCCCAGTTCAGTATTATGAGCTATTTTGTGTAGTTTCATGACACATAATCCCACATAGGTAAGTATTAGTTCCAGGTTGTAACATTACAAATAAATGAGAAAAAGTTTAAGGGAGTGAATATTTATGCAAGTCACATTCTTGGCACTTAATCAAAATACAAATTTTTGCCTGCATTTTGAGGAGTAGGTATAAAATCCTAACATATTGTTAGGATGAATCTTTTTGTAGGGCCACATTATTTTATCTTAACATTATCTTTTACAAGATAAAACAGCCCGTATCTATCTAAAAGACATTTTGATTAAAAATAAATAAATAAATAAATAACGTTGTCATAAAATTCACTGTCTTACTTCTTGGAACAAATTATAGTAGGCTTTTGTACTGTAGAGTATATTACATGTACTATTTGTCTACCAGTAAGTATAGTTAATTATGGATTGTTATTTTAGCAAAGACATACTTTAGCTAGATAGTGATGACCAAGTATGATTAATTATGTAAATCTGTTAACGTAATGAGTACATCAGGGGGACAGCACATGTGAGATGTTTTGGAGACAAAGTTAGAGAGGCCAGGTTGAGATGGTTTGGACATGTTCAGAGGAGGGAGAGTGAATATATCGGTAAAAGGATGCTGAGGTTTGAGCTGCCAGGCAGGAGGCCGAGAGGAAGACCAAAGAGGAGGTTTATGGATGTAGTGAAGGAGGACATGAAGGTAGTCAGTCTGAGAGAAGAGGATGCAGGGGATAGGGCTAGATGGAGGCAGATGATTCGCTGTGGCGACCCCTGAAGGGAACAGCCGAAAGGAAAATAAGAAGATGTAAATCTGTTAACGTCCTTCCTTGCAGAAAATATATCATTTATCATTTCTATTTGTAAGCAATTTAAGATGATGTTCACAAATGATAAAATGGTATAATGGTGCGCTCAAGTCATGTCGGAAAGATCCTATTTACGAGTTGAACGCACATGAACGACACCACAAAGTCGTAATTACGAGTGGGAGACTGGGTTTTCTTTGATCCCCGAGTTTTCGAGTTGGGGGCGTGTCAGTCAGAAAACATGGCGGAATCAATGGATGTAGTTGACGGTAAATTTGTTGAAATTGGATGTTTATTTGCCTCAGAAGCTGATTTCAGTTATTATGTGTTTGCAGCAAGTTATTGAAATACAAGCAAATTGCTTAACTTCCATGTCTTTATTTACAATAAAACAAGCTAATTTCCTGCACAAAATACCATAGCATTGTACAACTATGATTATAATATTCAGTGGCTAAATAAATTAATTAAAAACATTAAAAAAAAAAAGAAAAACACACCCGATGCACATTCTTTGTTCTTCATTTTCTAGAAGTAGAGTTCGAAAACGTGCTGTATTTTTTTTTTTGTACTTAATTAAGAGAAGTTCCACCGCCAATACAATTACAATTCCCAACTCGTAAATACGAACTTCCCAGGATGACTTGAACGCACCATGAGATAACCACACATAATATAAGAGAACCACGTACTGTCAAATATGTTTAACGTCAATTAGCATAACCCCAACCCTCTGTGTGTTACAGCCAATAGCAACGCGCATCTCCATGAATATGTTTGAATCGTAACCAATCAGCGTTTAGGGGTTCTGCGAACAGGGGGTTCGGCTGTCTTTTCTCAACAACACGGCCGGTCAGCGCCTCCGCCCACCTCCAATGTTTTCGTCGTAACATCCCTCCTGCTCGCGGGGGGAATGTCGGCTGTGCGCGGGTTAAAAATAACCGCATCATCTCCTCTTCTCCTGGTTAACACTCCTCTCTGGGTCACTCGCAGCATTCAGTGGTTTCACTGGCTGGCAGCAGGAATATGCGAAGATGGCCACGGATCTGGGAGAGCTGCTGGTGCCGTACATGCCCACCATACGGGTGCCGAGATCAGGAGACAGAGTGTACAAGAGCGAGTGCGCCTTTTCCTACGACTCTCCGGTGAGTTTAAAAAAAAAATAAAATAAAAAAATCACACTCCAGATGTTGGATCGCACCGAGCGTTTCCTTGGCACGTGTAAGTTTACACTGTGATGATCTGGGCGGATTTGTACGACCACATTGAACGTGACAGCATATGCGGAAATAATGACTGACACACACACAGGGGCATGTTTACATCTAAGAAGCGGGCGCTTTGTTGTTGTTAGAGGTGTGATAGTAGGTCCATGGGCGACACACACACACACACACACACAGATCACAGATGTCTGAAAACTGTCCAGTTTGGCGTGGAATCTGTCCTGGGTCTAAATAAAAGAAAGATAACCAGGATATATATTACCTAAATAGCTTAGCATCTATAAATAGAGTCTGGGTGTACTGTGCTGGAGGCTGTCAGCTTGTCTGTCTGTCAGGAAAATGAAAAACAATAGCCACTTTAGCTTGACGTCTAGAAGAACACGGCCTTAGACCTGACTATTTATTCCTGTCCACACAAACCAGGCTTTTCAGGACAACCACAGTGATGCTGTGATCCCAACCATCCATGCCCATTCACAAAACCGAGGGGTGAATTTTAGTTTCTTCACACCTTAATGGCCATGCTGCTTTAATGCTCTAGATGTGTCCCTTAGCTGTAGCCGTTTTAAAAGTGACTCAGCTGTTTGGAGTTCATTGCAGACTATTTTTACCCCCTTGCTGTTAAAGCTCATGTGTCACCCCAAGCTGCTGAGAGCTTTTTTTTTTTTCTTCACCGAGACCCCCGGAGTCCCTGTGCTGGCCCATTTCTCAAAATTAGCCTAGACAAGATTTCGCTTTGTGTAGATTCCCAGCAATACAAACACCTCAATTTTAGTAATTCAAGTGATCACCAATCCACAGGACTTTTAAACCCCCAGATTTCTAGATTTTGTTTTTGATGTAAAAGGCCTGCTCGTAAGATTCCGCAGAAGTCAGATTTCTTTCAAATTCGTTCCATTTTGCCATCAAAAAGAGACGAGAAGTTTACCACTGACCCGGTGCAGCAGTGTAGTATAAAAAGATTTTCTGTGGCTATGAATCTGCAGACTAAGAGCAAGATATTTTGTAAGGGGAATGCATACGTTTGAAACCTTCCTTATAAGAATATCATGTTTGGTATTCATCACAGTCTCTTGGACATATTTCAAAATGAATCTAATATGCAATCACTACTGTTCCTCAACTGTGTTGTATATGTGTTTGCGTGGTTATTTTATTCCCACAGGAATCAGAAGGTGGGTTGTATGTGTGTATGAACACATTCCTGGGCTTTGGAAGAGAACACGTGGAGAGACATTACCGTAAAACTGGACAGAGCGTGTACATGCACTTAAAACGTCATGTGAAGGAGGTAAGAAAAACGACTGGTCTTATTTTCCACTTTTTTTCTGGTTTGGCTTTTGGGTTTTACAAAGCTGTTTCCTGAGAGACTCACATGCTGATCTTTTGATGCCTTGTCAACAAGATGCAATCATAGTACATGTCATCTGTGCAGAAATGAATTCATTTAAACATTTCACATGTATATGCACAATTATACATGTATATAAAGTTTTAATCTGGGGACATACAAGTGATCCTGTTATCCAATAACGACCAAAAATCGTGAAGTGACCAATCTGTGTAGTCATAATAAAATAATTAACTTGATTAGTTTCTTATAACAGCATAGACCAAAGTGTTTATTGCTCTTATACCACAGCAATTAGCCAATTATTACAGTTTTTTTTTTTATTTACTAAAGAATGGCACATCATACATTTGATCCATTCATAGTTGAATGTTGCATTGAATGTTGTGGAATGTCCATGAAACAAGTTAGTTCATGTTATCATTTACGTTATAACAACTATAAACAGTCCTTCCTTCAACCCCCAGACCCCCCCACCCCCATTTTGAAGTTACATTTTGAATACAGTGCAGCTCGTCATGTTATCAAGAATCCGCAAAACACTCGTCCTGAGGATTTTGTTTCAGAAAATCCAAAGTTACAGCTTTACCTCTGACTGTTACAAAATGCTGACACTGGAGACTCCAAAACCTCTCCTCATAGAAAACTTCACCATATCAACAATTACAAGTGTATTGAAAATCGTTTCATGTGTGCCATACGAGTCCCTGTATAAGTTAATACAGAAGCCATAACATATTAGAACGAGTGCATAAATATAAAACTGTGACTTGAATACAGCAGCCTGAACTACTCTCTGAGCTGCTTTTATAGAAAATTAGTCAATACCTTCTGACCAATCCGAATCAACAAGCTGTTTTTCCCTATGCTAGCAATTTGCTTCTTTAGTTGTTAGTGCCAGTTCAATTGAATATGGTTACACTTATGTCTTTGCTAGCAAACATATTGAGTGAATGATCAGCAACAAGTTGACATTATTGATTTACTCTGGCCTCACTTGAGATTTAAAGTCCAAATGAAGATGCTGGTGATATAATGATCTAATGATCATTATAAGCAAGAACACTTTAGGTTTACACTCTTTAGGTTATTGTTGTTGTTGAGGTGGTTTGGCAGTGTGCTTTCACATGCTGTGTATGTTTGTTGTTAGCAGTATTGAAATAAACAATGATGCGAATTCAGTACGCATGTCTTATTGCCAAATGTGACAATATTAATTATTTTGTGTACAGTTAATCATGTTGCAAAAATCGACGCTATCCGAATTGACTGTTTTTTTTTTTTGTAGTAGTAGTAGCATACTGTTTCTTAATAGGGTATATTATGAGTCAGTGTTTTTAATGCAAATACATATATCTTCCATACTCTGTAAAGCTAAAAGCAAGCAATTTTTATGTGATCGATAGTGGAGATGTGATTGTATTGTTTGTGCACATTAGCACTTTTTGTGAAATGAACATGCAAGCCATATGTTTCCACTAACTACTGTATGTACTATGTGCTATAATACAAACCGCAGTGTAGCAGGTTGCTAAGATGCTATGGTGCCAGTGTGTCAGTAGCTTTCTGTACTGGTCGTGATTAGAAAGCCTTTCTCATCACAGTATTAAATTACTCTAATATATATAATTAAAACCTAGTGCTAATTTTAATAGCAATCACTTCCTGTAGCCGTTTCTCCTTTATTCCACTTGACCTCATGTTAGCAGGGCAGGCATCAGTATATAGGGCTATTTTCATGTCAGGATCTTTTCAGAAACAGCTGGATGCATTCTTGCAGCTCCGGGGTCTGCGTTTCACTCAAGGAATTGCTTGTGAGTGTGTCTGCAATTTAAACAAGCTTAGCTCACAGTAATTGTCCTTTATTACAAACAAGTAGCTCTGTATCCACTAGGATAAGTTAGTACCCTAGTGCCACAGTTGATTTGTACAGTATTATGAAGATTTGTTTTGTAAATAGTGTTGTTGCTTGCCACAGAAAGCCACAGGTGCTGCTGGGGGTGCCGTGCCAAGAAGACGGAATGGAAAAGTATTTTTAGGTAAGACTGCTGTAAACAGTCGAATATGAAAAAAAAAACGTTCTGTATGAATAGAATTGATTTTAGATGCATATTCTGTCTTTAAATTTTTTTAAATTCGTGACATTTTCCCTATTTTCACTAACCTCTGCCCTCTCCTGACAGAGCTAAATTTAGGTCATTTATTTGTTTGTGCAGTTAGTAACTGTTCTAAATCTAAAGTGCCACATGCTCACTCAGGCCTGATCTGCTGCTGGGGAGGGTTTGGTTTACAGTCGGCCGATGAGCCTGTTGCTGCTGCTTTCCCATCAGCTGCTGTGCCCTATCAACCCTCGTGGTTGACACACTTCCACTGTTGGAGGCCTGACGTTGACTGAGGGCACATGTAGCTTTTATTGTAATGGAGCCTCAAATTGTAGTTTATCTTCACACAGTTTATTTGCTTCTGTACATTCAGATCACAGTTTCTAGTTTTTGAATCTCCCTTTGTTTGCGTGTGTAATTATATGAACTGTGTCACCTTCCTATTCAGGGACAGATAATGGCTGATAGTGTCATTAGTCTCTCTTGACATTGACCAATGTGGTGATCTAATCAGTCAGGACAACCTCATGCGTCATGGGACAAGAGAGCATAAACTGACCTTAAAATGGAGATACTTTCTCTTAGTATAGTCATAGCCAATTCTCAGTGTATGAGGTTCTCTCTCTGTTGATTGACAGTAACATCAGCAGTCTGGCAGGGTAAAAGCCTGTGTGTGGTACTGATGTGTGTGTGTGTGTGCGTGTGTGCGTGTGTGCGTGTGTGTGTGTGTGTGTGTTTTTGTGGAATTCTGACAGAATATTAAAGAGATTGCCAAGCACAATTTATTCTCATCCATTTCGAATGTAGTGAAAAGTTGTATCTGAAAATCTGTCACTGAGTTGTTACCTCAATGTGCAACCTCACAATTTGTTTTCATCTAGATTCTAATACATCCATATTCATGAAGTCTTTGATTTTTTTCCCTGATTTACATGACTAGATATGATTTGTTCACTGTCAAATCTTATAAGCAATGATATTGCAAATATGTGTCTGATTATCTCTTCTCATATCTTCCTTTCTTAAGATTTAGAACTTAACCGTGACTTTAACGGGGATGATTATGAATATGAAGACGAAGCCAAGCTTGTCATATTCCCAGACCACTATGAGATCCCTTTACCAAATATCGAGGAGTTACCTGCCCTGGTTAGTGAGAGTGTGTGCGAATGGTCTGTGTATGTCCTGCATGCAAAAGGTGTAATTTGAGAATTAATACTGTCCTCAGCTTTAGCCCAAAGCTTTCTATTATTAATATCTGTGCTGGAGGATTCAGATCATAGTGTGTAGTCATTAATTTTATATAGATGAGATGACCGCAGCCATCCATAGGAAGAAAACTAACTCTGTTTGACAGCATGATGCATTACTTATTAATGCCATTTGAGACATTTGATAAAATCATTGTATGAGCTGTAATGACTGTTGTGTAACAGTGAGGAAATATTTAACACCATTTATAGAAAGGGACTATAGAGCTATATAGTTTGCTAAAGTTAAATAAAGTTTGCAAAATTATTTACAAATAAAAAACTTAAAGGTTGTGATTCTTTAGAGTGAAGCATGGTGGTGGTAGTGTCAAGAGAGACAGTCATCATTGATGACTGCAATTTAGTCTATTTCAGGTCCAGGTTGTGACACTACAAAATTTTCAAGTTCAAGGGGGTTGACACTAGTGCACTGCACTGAAAAATAACTTTAATGCAATAATTAGTTTTAAAAGGTACTTGACTGGGAACTCATATAATTTATATAAATTATTCCGATGACAAAGAAAATGTACTGTTTACAGTTGCACCTAGCTTTAAGAAGCACATTTGTTGCTGATGGAGCTCTTCCCCCTCACATTATGCAGACAAACACTCTAGTGCTGTTCAGGGACTCACCACACATCGTTGTTAGTCTCTGCTGGTGATTTGTAGTCATTTGTAGTTGGAGCATTGATTACAGT
Source organism: Cranoglanis bouderius (assembly GCA_023630585.1). NCBI lineage: Eukaryota > Metazoa > Chordata > Actinopteri > Siluriformes > Cranoglanididae > Cranoglanis > Cranoglanis bouderius. Next base: position 28,246,952 of record CM042537.1, read on the forward strand.
TCTCATCGAATGCTCTAAGGGCTGGTCAGGTTGTGTTTGTGCTGCACCCGCATCCAAACACAGTATGACCCGACCTCCAGAGACGGTCAGTCAGACCTGAATATGTTTCCTAATCCATGTGATACACCTGGGTTTGACATGCATTTTTTTTTTCTCCAAAAGCTGCATGCATATAATGTTTGCATGTTAATGACGGGTGTAAGTGAGATTTCTATGTACATGAAACGGAGCTCCTATTTCCCAGACAACATGCCATGCTTTCTTTGTAATGCTTCTAGTGAGTGTTTGGTTTGACTTGGCTGCTCAGAATGAGAATTTACTCACGCATGGCCTGTGGTGGCTATACACTCACCAAACATGTTATTAGAAACACTATACTAATACTGGGAAGGGTCTCCCTTTGCTTTCAAAACAGTCTCAATTCTTCGTGGTATGGATTCCACAAGATGTCGTAAACATTCCTTTGAGGTTCTGGTCCCCGTTGACATGATTGCCTCAAGCAGTTCCTGCAGGTTTTTCAGGTGCACTTTCATGCTGCGAATCTCCCATTCTACCACATCACAAAGTTGCTCTATTGGATTCAGATCCGCTGACTGGGAAGGCCACTGAAGAACACTGAACTCATTGTCATGTTCATGAAACCAGTTTGAGATGACTTTTGCTTTGTGACAGGGTGCATTAACATGCTGGAAGTAGCCATGAGAAGATGGGTAAATTGTGGTATGAAGGGATGCACATGGTCAGCAACAATAATCAAATAGGCTGTGGCATTCAAGCGATGACTGATTGGTATTAACGGGCCCAAAGTGTGTCAAGAAAACATTCCCCACATCATTACACCACCTCCACCAGTCTGGACTGTTGACACAAGACAAGTTGGGTCCATGGATTCATGCTGTTGGCGCCAAATTCCTACCTTATCATCTGTGTGTCTCAGCAGAAATCGAGATTCATCAGACCAGGCTATGTTTTTCCAGTCTTGTACAGTTTTGGTGAGCTTGTGCCCACTGCAGCCTCAGCTTTCTGTTCTTAGCTGACTGAAGTGGAACCCAACATGGTCTTCTGCTGTTGTAGCCCATCCGCCTCAAGGTTCGATGTGTTGTGCATTCCGAGATGCTTTTTTGCTCACCACAATTGTGCAGCATGGTTATCTGAGTTACTGTAGCCTTTCTGTCAGTTCAAACCAGTCTGGCCATTCTCAGTTGACCTCTGTCATCAACAAGGCATTCCGTCTGCATAGCCACCGCTCACTGGATATTTTTTCTTTATTGCACCATTCTGAGTAAACTCTATTGTGCATGAAAATCCCAGGATATCATCAATTATAGAAATACTCAAACCACCCCATCTGGCACCAACAGTCATGCCACAGTCTAAATCACTGAGATCACATTTTTTCCCACCCTAATGGCTGGGGGTACCCGAAGCTGCTGGCTCCTCAAAACAGCATCAATTCATCAGTTCTTCTAGGTACACTTGCACACAGTTTTTGAAGGAACTCGTCAGGTAGGACATCTTGGATAACTAACCACAGTTCTTCTGTGGATTTAGGCAGTCTCAGTTGCTTCTCTCTCTTCATGTAATCCCAGACAAACTCGATGATGTTGAGATCAGGGCTCTGTGGGGGCCATACCACAGACTCCTTGTTCTTCTTTACGCTGAAGATAGTCCTTAATGACTTTCGTTGTATGTTTTGGGGCCAATTAGATGCCTCACTGATGGTATTGCATGATGGATAAGTATCTGCCTGTACTTCTCAGCATTGAGGAGACCATTAATTCTGACCAAATCCCAAACTCCATTTGCAGAAGTGTAGCCCCAAACTTGCAAAGAGCCTCCACCATGCTTCACTGTTGCCTGCAGACACTCATTCGTCCAGCCCTTCAGCAAACAAACTACCTTCTGCTACAACCAAATATGTCAAATTTTGACTCATCAGTCCAGAGCACCTGCTGCCATTTTTCTGCACCCCAGTTCCTGTGATTTTGTGCATAGAGTCTCTTGGTCTTGTTTCTATGTCGGAGGTATGGCTTTTTGGCCGCAAGTCTTCCATGAGGGCCATTTCTGACCAGACTTCTCCGGACAGTATATGGGTGTACCAGGGATCCACTGGTTTCTGCCTGGTCTGAGCTGATGGCACTGCTGGACATCATCTGATTGCAAAGAGAAGTAAGCCTGATGTGTCTTTCATCTGCTGCAGTAAGTTTCCTTGGCCGACCACTGCGTCTATGGTCCTCAACGTTGCCCGTTTCTTTGTGCTTCTTCGAAAGAACTTGGATAGCACATCTGGAAACCCCTGTCTACCTTGAAATTTCTGCCTGGGAGAGACCTTGCTGATGCAGTATTACTACCTTCTGTCTTGTTGCTGTGCTCAGTCTAGCCATGGTGTATGACTTGACAGTAAACTGTCTTCAGCAACCTCACCTTGTTAGCTGAGTTTGGCTGTTCCTCATCCAGTTTTATTCCTCCTACACAGCTGTTTCTGTTTCAGTTAATGATTGTGTTTCAACCTACATATTGAATCGATGATCATTAGCACCTGTTTGGTATAATTGTTTAATCATACACCTGACTATATGCCTACAAAATCCCTGAATTTGTGCAAATGTACCTAGAAGAATTGATGCTGTTTTGAAGGCAAAGGGTGACCACACCAAATATTGATTTGAAGTAGATTTTTCTTCCAGTCACTCACTTTGCATTTTGTTAATTGATAAATATGAACTATTAACATGTGTATTTTTGAAAGCATTCCAACTTTACAGCTTTTGTTTCACCTGCCTAAAACTTTTGCACAGTACTGTATGTGTAGATTATATATATATATATATATATATATATATATATATATATATATATATATATATATATATATATATATATATATATAAAAAATATGAAATGTGTATGTTTGTCCCATTCAGGTGACAATTGCTTGTGATGCTGTACTTAACGCTGCTTCTGCATACAAAAAGCAAGAGCACGATTCATGGGAGGAGGAGCTTCAAGTGTCCAAGCATGCCAGAAGTCTCAGACAACAAGAGAACGGGGTTCGGATTCCTCCCAGGTTAGTCTCATGCAAGTGCAGGATCAGACTATCAAATGGACTTCCTGGCACTGTAGTAATGGTGATGGGGGAGTTCAGAAACCCCCTTTGAACTGATATGCTAACACTCATGTCTTTATGCTTTAATGTTTCACACTGTTTAATAAGTTTGTGGAAATCCCCCAGTAGATACGTATTCCAATGGAAATGTCCTGTGAATTCTGTTTTTGTGCCTGAATGCATATAGTTTGGGTGCATTATATAAATAAAATACTATATTTATATTATATTTTGAAATAGTGTGATCACAACATGCAACAAAACATTTGTCATTAAGCTAGGCTTATTTATATAATCATGGGTCCCTAGAAGGTTTTAATTTTTCTGTAATTCCATTTAAATGCAATAAAAAGTAATATATTATAATAAGTTTTACATTTTCATTTACTTAGATTAGTTGGCATTTAGGCTATTCTTAATCTTTAAAATATATATATATATATATATATATATATATATATATATATATATATATATATATATATATATATATATATATATATATATATATATTTATTATTATTTTTTAAATCAGTTGTAAACATTGAATCAGTTTTGAAAAGATTGATTCATCTTAAACTTCAAGCTATGTTAAACATGATATTACGTTTTACTGTAAAATACACAGTGTGTAATGTCTATATGTGTGAAGTGTCTTTTTGTTTGCTATATGTTATGAGTGGCATTGGAAAAGTTCAAACAGTATTCAGTTTAACCTTAGGATACCTGAAGATACCTTGATTGTGCAGCCTTCTGTGACATCAGCATTGAAAAGGCCAATATTGCAATATAACATACAGCCCCATGTATATTTAGTCAACAGATAAAATAAATTCAATCAATAATGACATCCTCAGCAACAAAAAGATCTTTGTTGAAATGTGAGAGAATGTATTTGCTTTGTGTTGAGTGGCTGGAAGTGTGCCAAGTGTGAAATGCGAGAGAACCTGTGGCTGAACCTGACAGATGGCTCGGTCCTCTGTGGGAAATGGTTCTTCGATGGAAGCGGCGGGAACGGACATGCCCTCGAACACTACAAAGAAACCAAATTCCCACTTGCAGTCAAGCTAGACACCATCACCCCAGATGGAGCAGGTCAGTACCTCGGGTTTGGATTTTAATTTGTCACTGAAACTGCAATGAAGGCAAGGCATTATTTATAAACTAATCATTTCATATGACACCAGCTAATAGATTTGGCTTGCTCAGAACATGTGTTAATTTAAGACAGCAAATTGTTCAATACTGTTTTTTTTTTGTTTTGTTTTTTTAAAACAGATGTTTACTCCTTCGATGAAGAAGAGGCAGTACTTGACCCTCACATAGCAGAACACTTGACGCACTTCGGAATAGACATGCTAAAGATGCAAAGGGTGCGTTTTTGGAAATTCATTCAGAAATGGGTTCGGTTTGATCATTTGATTCTGACCAAACGTCTCTGCCTGTCTTCACCAGACGGAGAACGGCCACCACACAGACAATCATGTGCAGCCTCGAGCCACTGAGTGGGAGGTGATTCAGGAATCTGGCCTTAAGCTGAAGCCAGTCTATGGTTCAGGGTACACAGGCATCAGAAACCTGGGCAACAGCTGCTACCTCAGCACCGTTATGCAAGTGCTCTTCAGTATCCCTGAGTTCCAGAGAGCGTAAGTGCTCACAGATGTTTATAGTTATTATTCTGCCAATCACGTTCTGATTGTGGTTTTGTGTTTGGGATGGCTAAATTGTTTGTATCGTGTATTTTAGTGTCAATTATGGGACAGCAATAGGGTGAAAATGCAGTGTGATATCTTGTGAGGTGTATACACTGGTCTTGCTTTAATTGTGGTTGTAAAATTTCTAGGTATGTCGGTAATCTACAGAGAATATTTGACTACTCACCCCTTGATCCTACCCAAGACTTCAGCACACAAATGTAAGTGATAATGTGAAAAATGTGAGGCATAATATGACAAATAATGATCATATTATTATATGATTAATGATCTGAGGGTGATGTTAGGGTGAACATGTGAATTGTTTTGTGCTACAAGATGTCATCTGTGTGACTCATCTGTGACTGGAGTCCAAGTACTGTACATTGTCAGCTGCAAAAGACATTTCTTCCTTTATTTCTTGACTTGCAATTGGACATTATATAGTATATTACAGGGGCACGGTGGCTTAGTGGTTAGCACGTTCACCTCGCACCTCCAGGTTTGGAGGTTTGATTCCAGCATCCAACCTGTGTGCATGGAGTTTGCATGTTCTCCCTGTGCCTCGGGGGCCTCCTCCGGATACTCCGATTTCCCCCAGTCCAAAGACGTGCGTTGTAGGCTGATTGGCATGTCTAAATTGTCTGTAGTGTGTGAATGAGTGTGTGCGCGAATTGGTTGGCACCCCGTCCAGGGTGTCCATTGCCTTGTGCCCCGAGTCCCCTGGGATAAGCTTCAGGCTCCCCTCAACCCTGTGTAGGATAAGCGATACAGAAAATGGATGGATGGATAGATAGTGTATTAGTGTTACCCTAATACATTTGATTGTTACTTAAAACACATATAGTATATGGAAAACCATATCAGGATTGGTTCTAGTGTATAAATGTATAATTCTGAAATGTTGTTCTTCTGTGTATTGTAGCCATTAAACATGTTATGTCACATGCTTTATTGTGTCTGTATCCACCAGGGCAAAACTGGGCCATGGACTACTTTCAGGCCAGTATTCCAAACCACCAATCAAATCAGAACTCATTGAACAGGTGATGAAAGAAGAATACAAGGTTGGTCTGTCTGGCTTGTTATTTGCCTTGAGCATGAGCGCCTTAGACAGAATGTGTCTGAAAAGTTAGCAAGTAAATTCTTACTGAATGTTCAGAAGTGCTGATGTTAATTGTAAACAGGGCTGCATGATTGAGGCAAAATTTATAGTGCAGTTCTATTGTGGTATGTTACAGTTCTGTTTTTGTGTATATCTCATACTAGATAGTTTTAGATCTTCAAACGAAATACAACATAAAACAAAGGCAACCTGAGTAAACACACAATACAGTTTTCATTTTAAATTTTTTTTTTATTGAAGCAAAAAAAGTTGTCCAACACCTATCACCCATGTGAACTACTAATTTCCCCCTTAAACTTAAAATCTGGTTGTGCCACCTTTAGCAGCAATAACTGCAACCAAACGCTTCCGATAACTGGAGATCAGTCTTTCACAGCACTGAGGTGGATTTTTGGCCTACTCTTCTTTTCAGGACTGCATTAGTTCAGTCACACTGGAGGGTTTTCTTAAACTGTCCGTTTAAAGTCCTGCCACAGCATGTCAATTGGTTCAAGTCAGGACTTTGATTAGGCCACTCCAAAACTTTCATTTTGCTTTTTTTGAGCCATTCAGAGGTGGACTTGCTCCTATGCTTTGGATCATTGTCTTGCTGCATATTCCAGTTACGCTTGAGTTTCAACTTACTGAAGACCAGATGTCCTCCTTTAGGATTTTCTGGTAGAGAGCAGAATTCATGTTTCCCTCAATTATTGCAAGTTGCCCAGGGCCTGAAGCAGCAAAGCATCCCCAAACCATCACACTTCCACCACCATGATTGACCAAAGGTATGCTGTTCTTTTTGTGGGAATTCGGTGTTTGGTTTACACCAGATGTAACGGGACCCCTGTCTCCCAAACAGTTCCACTTTCGATTCATCAATCCACAGACCATTCTCCCAAAAGGTTTGAGGATCATCAAGGTGTTTTTTGACAAAATTCAGACAAGCCTTAATGTTCTTCTGGGTTAGCAGTGGTTTTCACCTCGCCACTCTTCCATGGATGCCATTTTTGCCCAGTGTCTTTCTGATAGTGGAGTCATGAACAGTGAACTTTAATGATGCAAGAGAGGCCTGTAGGTCTTTTGATGTTGTCCTTGGCTCTTTTGTGACTTCCTGGATGAGTTTCTGTGCTCTTGGAGGAATTTGGAAGGTCGACCACTTCTGGGAAGGTTCACTACTGTGCCAAGTTTTTCCTCACTGTGGTTTTTTGAAGTTCCAGAGCCTTTGAAATAGCTTTGTAACCCTTCCCAGACTGATGTATTTCAATCAACTTCTTCCTCATAATTTCTGGAATTTCTTTCAACTTTGTCATACTGTGTTACTGGGTAAGACCTTTTAACCAACTTCATGCTGCTGAAAAAGTTCTATTAAAGTGTTGATTTGATTGAACAGGGTTTGCGGTAATCGGGCCTGGTTGTGTCTAGCCGAGCTGAATCCCATTATGACTGCAATTTCATAGATTTGGCGAATTAGTAACTACGGGGGCAAATAGATCTTCACACATGCCCAGGGCATTGAGGTTTCTCAATAATTTGACAAGCTAGAATTTCTTTGCCTTATTAACTTAAAGAAAGTGGGGGAAAAAATAGAAAGGCTGGTGAGGGATTGACTATTTATAGGTGCTATAATGTAAGTGATAACATGATAACATCATAACTTGTGTTGCAGGTGTTCTACAATATTAAATATAACTATTTAAGGATAAAAAGTATGATGCGTTGTTCTTTAATTTAAAAAAAAATCTGTAATCATTGGCAAATTGCTGTGGAATAAGAGGAACTAAACACGTTTGGATGTGCTGTTGTTGGAAAATAATAACGTCTGGAGCATATAGGTATCCCAGCACCCTGTCATTGATTATTTTCCTATAACAACACACCCTGTTGTGGTATATTTCTTACTTAGAATGTCAAAATGTCTCTGTGTTGATTATATGCAGTTTGCATCATTTGCATTCGAATGTTAACTTCCCAAAAGCTAATATCACACAGCTGTTGGGTGGTGAAATGCATAACGATAATTATCTGCTATGAAGAATTACTTGCTTTTCTGCGGTGTGTGTAAGGCTGTACGTAGAATCAATTAATCCTAGTAATACATTTTACTTTTCAGTTGCCTCCTTCCTCTTATATGAAAGGGAAAAGATGAACTAAAAAGCTGCATTTTAATATGCTCTTTCCTCTGCAGCAGCAGCACAAAGGGATTTCCCCCAGAATGTTCAAGGCTCTGGTCAGCAAGGGCCAACCAGAGTTCTCCTCAAATAGACAGCAAGATGCCCAAGAATTCTTTTTGCATTTTATCAACCTGGTAGAGGTGAGAGCCCATTCCCTTTTACAGAAGAAATATTCTTCTTGTAGTAAAAGCAGCTACTTCATTAGAGCATTGTGTGGGTGGGAAAACATTTATTGGCAGTTTTTGTTAACCACTTCTCAGGTTTATCTGAAGTTTCTCAACATGTGTGTGTTCTTTCACATCTGTCACATGGCTCTTGTTTCAGAAGACCTGTCTGCGTCCAGTGCTGCCATACATAAACTTGTGCTCTTAAGTGACTTTCTCAATCACGTTAAAATTAGAACCTGCTATCAGTTACATGAGGCAGATAATGCTTCCTATTTACTTCGGCCTACATGACCCATGACCAGAGTTAAACCCACCACACTAAAAGCTCTCCACAACACAAAATCGAATGTAGCTAATTTAAACATGATGTCTTTTATATTTGTATATTGGATCATTAAAAGAGTACTATAAATCAATAATAAATTGTTTTGTGAAATTTTCATAATCATGAGATGGTCAGTCTAAATGTTCTAACTAAAGACAAAGCTGTGTTTTCTCAGAATGTTTAGCTGCAAAATTTTATTAGTGGAGTCCTGGACATTTAAGGGTTCGTAAGCTGTACTGTTCATTGCTCTCTGACCAGCCGGCTCTGGTATTTCAATGCTGCTAGGGGGAAAATATAGCTGATGTATTTCTGTAATGCCTCAGAATAGAGAGACTGTTGCAGTGTGCTTATTTAAAGGCAGACTCTGTGAACTTTTAATTATAGACCTGCTCATTTAATCTCCAAAACGAGGCCTGCTTTGTATAGACATGTATTTTTTTTTTTTATGCTTTTTTTTTTTTTAAACTGAAGATATTCTCCACTGTTGTCTTTTGAACTTAAGATTAAAGTAATGAAAGATGTCAGTTTCGTTACTGAGGACTTTGTGGGTTTAGTAGTAGTGAATTTGCCTCACTGTGATTTTCTCCATTTCCAGAGGAACAGCGCTGGCTCAGAGAACCCCAGCGACGTGTTCCGCTTCATCGTGGAGGAGCGTGTACAGTGCTGCCAGTCACAGAAAGTGCGTTACACACAAAGAGTGGACTACCTTATGCAGCTTCCTGTGCCCATAGAGGCCGCCACCAACAGAGGTAAAGACGAGATGTCCTTAAATATTATAGCATCCTCAAACCAATTCCTCTCTTCCTTGTCAGTCGTTCCGAATAATGGTCCGCTTTACAATTTTTTGACATCAAATAATTAAAAAAAACAACAACAACACATATTTACAGTAAAATTATAGTTCATTTTAGTGGCATCTTTTGAAAATATTTGATTTATATTTTTATAATATCTTTGCCACACATTCATATAGTACATACAAACACATACGCATGTTTGTACATGCATTACATAGTTTCCTTCCTGATCAGCAGGAAAATTATGTTGTTACAGCTAAACATAGCAAATGTCACGAGTGAAGAGCAATGCAAAGGTAGCCATCAAATAATTAAAAAGACATTGTAAGAAAAAAGGAAGTAGTTGATTAGTAAGATATAAAACATGACAGGGTGTGCTGTTATAAAAAAAGGTAATCTATGGCACTTTGCTGTGATACAGCTAGACACAAAGTTCTTATTTTCCAATAACAGCACATCCTAAAGTGTTTTATTCCTCTTACACCGCAGCAACAAGTGATAGACGAAAGCTAAGTAGTAAGATATGTCAACTATTTGAGATATTGTTCTTATTATACCGACACCATGTGGAGCTCAGGCCATCATGTCTTATGTTTTAAAAGTGCTGGTTATTACTCTGATCAGTAGTCGAAGGCTGTCAGCATCCTATAATAGTTTTTATATTGCAGAAGAGCTCATAGCATATGAAACTAAGCGGAAGGATGCTGAAGAAAGCTTACGGGCTCCTCCAGATCCAGTGAGGGCCCGCATTCCCTTCACTGCCTGTCTACAAGCCTTTAATGAACCTGAGAATGTTCCGGACTTCTGGAGTTCGGCACTGCAGGCCAAGTCAGCTGGAGTGAAGTAAGAAAGGTTCTGGTCCAAAGCCTGGGAAGGGTTTTACAGATTCGGATCACTGAATACACATAATTCAGGGAACAAGGATTTAAGAGAATCATTGTTCTCAGACACCAACAGCCTCTGAAAGATTTGTATTTGAAACATATCTGTACTGCTTTAATTTAACATTAAATGATATGACCTAAGCTAAGAAAAGTTTGTATGATATAGATTCAGCCATAACTGCTCATGTTATTTGATGTAAAATGAAGCATTTATTTTTTAAATTGGTTAATGTAAATACTGGTAGGTTTTCAGTTGGGGATTTCTAAAAATGTAATGTATCTCATACTTCCTGACTTCATTGGGGTTGATGATATTTAAGCATATTGTTTTCTCCTACTAAACAAATATTTATATGTTCCTTTTCAGGACTTCCCGTTTTGCAACTTTTCCTGACTACATGGTCGTACAGCTCAAAAAGTTCACATTTGGAGTGGACTGGGTTCCAAAAAAGTTAGGTGCGTATAATGGTGTTTATAAATTCTTCTTCTTTTTTTTTTTTTTTTTTTTTTTTTGATTGATGTGAACATTCAATTCAATTTAATTCATTTTTATTTGTATAGCGCTTTTAACAGTGGACATTGTCACAAAGCAGCTTGACAGAAATATATTAAATTCAGGATATAAATTTTAAATGTATAAGTTTATCCATAATGAGCAAGCCAGAGGTGACGGTGGAAAGGAAAAACTCCCTGAGACGACATGAGGAAGAAAACTTGAGAGGATCCAGACTCAAAAAGGAGCTCATCTTCATCTGGGTGACACCGGATAGTGTAGTTTCCCTTCTATAACTGTGTACTACATGGTCAAATAGTGCAGCTGTGTAACCAGGAAATTCATTACAGTTTTTACGTGAAGTCTATTTTTTTAAGTTAACTGTTCACTGATGGAGACTTGAGTGCAAAACTGTTTGTGGCAATTGCAGTCCTAAAGCTATCATCACAAAACTGTTCATATAAATTGCAACATTGTGCAGGCTGCATCAGGATACAGTGCCCTCCACTAATATTGGCACCCTTGGTAAAAATGAGCAAAGAAGGCTGTGAAAATATGTCTTTTTTGTTTAAACTTTTGATCTTTTGTTTTTTTTAAAAAAAATACTCTGTTCTCATGGATATCAAACAACTGCAAACAAAACACAGGTTTATCAAAAAATTGTTTTGTTATTTTGTTAAATATAGGTGTGCAACAATTATTGGCACCCTTTTAGTCAATACTTTGTGCTACCTTCCTTTGCCAAGATAACAGCTCTGAGTCTTCTCCTATAATGCCTGATGAGGTTGGAGAATACATGGCAAGGGATCTGAGACCATTCCTCCATACAGAATCTCTCCAGATCCTTCAAATTTCGAGGTCCATGCTGGTGGACTCTCCTCTTCAGTTCACCCCACAGGTTTTCTTTTCAAGTCAGGGGACTGGGATGGCCATGGCAGGACCTTGATTTTGTGGTCAGTAAACCATTTTTGTGTTGATTTTGATGTATTTTTTGGATCATTGTCCTGCTGGAAGCTTTCTGGCAGAGGCAGTCCATGATGCCATGTATCCTAACAAAATGTCCAGATCCTCTGGCAGAAAAACAGCCCCAAAACATTAAAGAGCTTCCACCATATTTAACCGTGGGCATGAGGTACTTTACCATATGGCTACCTCTCTGTGTGTGCCAAAACCACCTCTAGTGTTTATTGCCAAAAAGCTCAATTTTGGTTTCATCTGACCATAGAACTCGATCCAATTTGAAGTTCCAGTAGTGTCTGGCAAACTGAAGACGCTTGAGTTTGTTTTTGGATGAGAGTAGAGGCTTTTTTCTTGAAACCCTTCCAAACAACGTGTGGTGATGCAGGTGACTTCGGATTGTAGTTTTGGAGACTTTCTGACCCCAAGACGCAACTAAATTCTGCAATTCTCCAGCTGTGATCCTTGGAGATTTTTTGGCCACTCGAACCATCCTCTTCACAGTGTGTTGAGACGATATAGACACATGTCCAATTCCATTTTGATTCATAACATTTCCAGTTGACTGGAACTTCTTAATTATTGCCCTGATGGTGGAAATGGGCATTTTCAATGCTTGTGCTATTTTCTTATAGCCACTTCCCATTTTGTGAAGCTCAACAACTTTTTGCTGCACATCACAGCTATATTCCTTGGTCTTACCCATTGTTATGAATGACTAAGGGAATTTGGCCTATGTGCTACCTCATATTTATACCCCTGTGAAACAGGAAGTCATGGTTGAACAATTTCCTGTTCCTAGTCACCCAGGTATACTAAAAAATTTAAAATATCAGTGGGAATATACTTCAAATATATTTTTCTCATATGATTCATAGGGGTGCCAATAATCACACCTATATCTAACAAAGATATATTTTTTTGGATAAACCTGTGTTGTGTTTGCAATTGTTTGATATCAATGAGAGCAGAGTATTTTTGTGAATTTTTTGAGCAAAAGATCAAAAGGTTAAACAATAAAGACCATTTTTCACAGCGTTCTTTGCTCATATTTACCAAGGGTACCAATATTATTGGAGGGCACTGTATATGACGTGGTCTAGGTATACACTGATATTCATTTTGAGGTATGGTGGTCCGTCTTTGCTTTAATTATTTTACAAAGCAGATCGGTGTTTCTGTTTCGTAATGTGATGACATCTGTGTCTGCCAGTCTCGTGCTCTCTTGTGCAACTCAGACCCATCACATGCCAAAATGTGCTTGGGCAAGACACATGCTATAAACAATATCAGTTTGCAAATCTTATTTGCTTATGTTTTAGGTAGATATGTGCTATTTAGTCCAGTAGAGGGCACCGTGGTCCTGTTTATACTGTTTTGCACATTGAGAAAGAAGCATATTTTAAGGTTAGGAAATAAATGTGTTAACTGATTCATACGGTCCTTTATATCACCTTTGCTTTCCAAACAGATGTTTCTGTAGACATGCCTGACTTTATGGACTTGAATCGGCTCCGGGCTACAGGGCTCCAAGCAGGTGAAGAAGAGCTCCCTGACCTTACGCCTCCTATTGTCATTCCTGAGGACACAAGAGGTAACGTTTTCTATATTTCTCTATTATAGCCTTCTGTGCCTGTAAGAAATTGAACCTCCTGCACACTCCTGCAAAATCTGTAAAAGTGCTTTAGATTCTCCAAATGCTGTTCAGAGTGCAGGTGTGTTTTACATAAACTATACCTATGGCCATGTTTCTGATTTGCTGTTAAAAAAAAAAAAGCCTTAAATGTATTCATCTGACCGCAAATGCTTTCTTTTTCCTCTCAGACAGCTCAGTGAATAATTCTTTGGAATGTAAGTGTCATTTTTTGCTCCAGACATAATTACATGTGTGTATCAGAAAATGATTGAGTGATCATATCATGTGGTACAAATATGAGCGTGGATTGTTAAGTTTCCAGTATCAGAATCTCTATGAGATTCCTGACAAACTTTTTGGCCTTTCTCTAACGAGGCCCGATGAGATGCTTCACTTTTAATATGAGTCTTCCATATAGGCTGTAAAGTATTACGTCTTTACCATTTTTTCCAGCTCCAGAAATAGATGAGGCCTCTGTGATGCAGTTGGCAGAAATGGGCTTCCCTCTGGAGGCCTGCCGGAAGGCCGTGTACTACACTGGGAACATGGGAGCTGAAATGGCCTTTAATTGGATCATTGCTCACATGGAGGAGCCAGGTAAGACTGTTGTATGCTGTCCAACAAGAGCAGCTCTTATTAGAGGAATCTGTTGTCTGCACTGTATATGAACACTAGCCATTTTTCACAACTGGAAACTAGAATTAATTTGCTATACATTTGTGTTCGTCTTCTCTAAGGACAGAATTGCAAATTGTGTTTTTGAAAGATTCACCCTCATGATGTAACCTGTTCCTCTCAGGGCACTGTTTCTAAGCCTGCAGAGTTGGGCTGTACTGTTAGGAGGGTTTAACTCTCCTTTGTTTATAATTAAACAATATTATGGGTAGATTGTGTTTCAAATTATTAAATTACCATGTGGGCCTATATATTTTATTGCTTTATGAAGCTCTGTAGATGGTGAAGGCATATTAATTATGTGCTTCATATGCCTGTGTATGTTTGTAATTATGTTTTCAAAAGCCTAAGGTATACTTATACCTAAACTGTAGTGTTTAATTGCAAGTGAGGCTTATGTATTACTTTTGGGACTGTATAGAGAATATACAAAGAGTTATTGCATGTTTGAAGTGATGTGAATATGAATTTAATTTTGAAGTGTAATTGTATTGCTTCTTTACTTAAAAAAAAAAAAAAAGAAACACACAAAAATTATGAATTTCTAATGGAATGGAATATGAATAATTTTTATCTAAAAATAGTGTGTGTGTGTGTGTGTGTGTGAGTGTGTGTGTATAAGGACTGACTGGATTAGCCAGTATCACAAAAATAAAGCACTCTCTTTAGATGTTTTATAGGGAAACTGCACTTTTTACTGCGTTATTTTGAACAACAACCAAGCATACACATATGTTACAGGGCACTAATCCTCTACTGCATCCTTTTTCTCTTTTAAATGCTGGTCTTGGTTGGTGGTGATATATTCAAACTTGCCATTTTCCGACAATAGGCCAAAACCTTTAAAAATTGCTTTGTATGGGACCTTATGATATACTTAAATATTCTAATTTGAGAGTATTATGTGAGATTTATTGTTATGGAATAAATGTAAAATAATATGGTTAGCTGTAAGTGGCTTGTTGTTGTGTATGTTACTGTTCCTGATTTTGAGTCATATAAGAAATGCGGTTTAACGTCTGCTTCATTTTTGGCTATATAAAATATTTATCAGCTGAGTTTATTGGTTATCAGAATTGTTACAGAACAAGGATCTTACCTCCCAAGTTTTATATAAGTTTTATACATCAACATGTATACATCAACATTAAATTTTTACATTACATTATACATCAACTTTTTTTTTCAACCTGATTCTAGTATGTTATGTTTCAGTCAGACACTAGAAGTGTATGGTGCCCCACAATACAGTCACAAGAAAGTAAATACTGAAAGTATGCAAAGTAGGCACCTGCAGTTGAGATGGAGAGAGAGGAAAAAAAAACTAATTTACTTACGGCAGGAACATGAGTGCCTGTGCAATACCAATTTTACTGTATTTGCTCCATCCAGGAATTTAGTCTATCACATGAGTGTATTCATAGATTTACATACGGCTCTTCTGTGTGTAAACGTGATCAGTGATTAAGATACAATTTTCTTTGCAATAATATTTATGTACTAAAGTACATAAAGACTGAATGCAAATGATGTGACCTGAGGCAGCTTTTAACTCTCTGCTGTAGGTCAGTTGTTTAATGGAGTGTTGCAGACATGCCATCATCTTGACTCCTTTGCGACCAAATTAATTTCCCTTTCTGGGAAATTAACTGCATTTATTCCAGGTTGCAGACCTCTTTCCGTATGTGGTCGATCTGGTTAGAGTGTCTGGGTGTCAGACTCCAGGCTCTAGAGAGCCTGAGTACTGCAGAGGTGTGTTTACAGAAGCTTCAGTCTGTGCTGTGTCTGTAAAAGGAAGAAAAATGAAACTGTGTGGACCAACCAAACAACCAACCAGCCAATCAGGATAAAAAGGCATCACTAATTGCCTGCTTATCAATTTAGAAAGCTCCTCTTCTTTCACTTGCATTTAGGCATTATAGCATTGGCAGCTCGCATGCATGTGTTCGAGGTTTAAGCGGAACACTGACGAGGAAGAGCTGTATTTGTTTTACATTTTGTACTGTAAGTAGTTTCATTGCGCTTTCTCGAAAAGTTCCCGTATGTATCTCCGTTCTGTGTGACCCATCTTATGTAAATACATACATTACACATATAAAGCACATTACTTTCTAATGGGGAAAAATACACATGCAGCAGACTTCCCGCTGTGTTAAACTGCTTGTTGATGTAAATAAGAACCCAGTCATCCATATTTACAGATGGCAGATGGCTCTTGCTTAGACCTGTTGCGTTTTCAACAGATTTTGCCGAGCCCCTTGCGATTCCTTCATATATGGAGGCAGACCTGCCCAGTGCTAGCTTTCCTACTGCCAGCCCTCTGGATAACCAGCCTCCTGAGGAAAGCATCTCAATCCTCACTTCCATGGGCTTCCCCAGACATCACACTATTCGAGCCCTGAAGGCCACAGTGAGTGATCTCTTCCTGTTTATTGTTTTTGTGTATACCACACCTTTAGGAGTCCTGTAATACTTCAACATTTCAACAGGTTTCTTATATTTTATTTTATTTTTAAGTTTAAAGGGTAGCCTTGCTGCCTCAGAGCTCCATGGTACCTGGTTCAATCCTGAGCTTGGGTAACTGTTTGTGTGGAGTTTCTGTGCATGTTCTTCCTGTGTCCATGTGAGTTTTCTGTGTTCCCTGGTTTCCTCCCACCTCCTAAAAATATGCCAGTAGGTGGATTGGCTAAGATAAATTGCCTTTAGGCGTAACTGAGCGTGTGATTGTGTGTGCATGGTGTCCTGTGTTGGACTGGCATCCCATCCAGAGTGTATTCCCACCTCACGCAGATATATATATATTTTTTTATAGCCAAACCATTACTGTTATTTTCCAGAACTTTGTCCCAGAATTGTTTTGATCACTCCTAGGTCTTCATGACACTGTTTGTTTAGGTCAGTTCTCTAACAAACTCTGGGGCCTTACAGGAACAGGTGTATTTATATTAATATCATGTGACACTTTAATTCCACATTCATCCAATGCCGCGGTCACACTAGGCTTGAAGCATGCGTGTTTCTGTCAGATGGCGCTGCAAATATGGGCGGGAACAGGATATGACATCATCTGACAAAACTTGCGCTGCTTCAAGATGGATTCTGATGTGCTTGCACTTATATTTTTGAGAGAAAAATTATTTTATGTTTCCATCTGTTAAATATACCATCTGTTCCTGTTTTCAACGACACCACAAAACTCTCTTTTTAAGTTGTTTTTATAATCTCTTAAACCTGTGTTGTAAAGTACAGGATATCTCGATACTGCTGAAATTAGTGCTACCATTGTTCAATTTCTTTCTTTCTTTCATTTTTTTTTTTTTTTTTTTTTACTAAAAAGGTCAAGCAGTGACGTTGTGATCATCTATTGGTCACACGTCTTCACGTGATACGATTACGCAGGTCACAAAATTTGAACTTTCATCACGCAGCGTAGTACAAAATTTCTACGCGTCAGCTTGTGTTTCCGGTCTGCCATTTTCGGATGCCTTTGAATGGAAGTCAATGGAGTGCTAAAGCCTAGTGTGACCACAGCATAATTCTATAATTTCTGATGGCAAGTGGTTTCATCAAAAGTAATTTGGAGCTTTATAGCTTTTCCTCCTGCTGCAATATAATGGACTACTTTGTATAGATTCATGACATATTGTAAAATTAATTCTACTTCGGTTCCAGACTATACCAATACAAAATGTGGAAAAATTCAAATGGGGTGGAGGGGGGGGGGACTCATGCAATAAGTGTTTATTAGATGAAACTAGGGAAGTTATTTATATAACCTCTGGATATAAAGACATATAACTTTCTTTATTGTAGTTTGTTTTGATTCTTCCTTGAGAATGTTGTAGTCGTCTTGCTTTTAGTCCATCTCATATATGAATATGAGAGCTGGATACAAGTTGAGACATGCCATCGCTGTTTTGACAAGACACTCAGTTGACAAGCATGTGAGACCCTACCCTGCATCCCTGCTGCTAAATTCCACATACAGCTTCTGGTCCTGCTGATTTATTGATTCTTATATTAGTGAATAACGTCATATGGGTATCTAAACTTAGTAGTCACGTTATGTATCAGACTAGGTTTATTGCAGTTGTCTTTGTCTACATGTTCTTTTTTCCTCTTATTGGTTTCTTATTCAGTTATTTATCCTAAACACTATTAGTTGATAATTACTATGTATTTTATATATATATATATATATATATATATATATATATATATATATATATATATATATATATATATATATATATATACACACACACACACACACACACACACACACACTAAAAAGTATGTGATTACAAAAGTGAGAAAAATCAGGGGCTTGAGTGTTTAATTAACACTTTAACACTTGAGCGATTAATATATCCCAGAAGCGGCATCCAGTAAGAGTGTGTCTACTTAATATTTTCCTAAATATAATTTGTTTTACACTGTTACACAAAGTTTAGTCAGATTTGTTTTACCCCTTAAACAGCAAGTTAGGAAGAATGCAGGGTGTGACGCAGTGAGTTCACATAGAGCAGGCCAGTAATAGCCAAACAACAAGAGGAAGTGTTCAACCTACATGTCCTACACTGGGTCAGAAGAATGAGAGCGACTCAGGCCACACTGGCTTTCAGAACTGGCATCTGCTGTGACTCATACAACTATTTCAGGTCATGGCTTGTGTCTTAATGAGGCTTGTGACTGTGCAATGACACAGTGATTTAATTAGGGAATTTAACTATTGGGTGTCATGACCTGTTCAGAGGAAGATTGCCTTTTTGCCCGAGGATGCTAATGATGATATTAGGTTGTGAAATAATAACAGAGATGTTTTCTTGTTTTAAACACTATTCTGTACATTACATGTAACAGTAAATAAGTTTCAATGCATTTGAGATGGAATTAAAAACAATTAAGTTTTTGTAGATTAGTTTGTAGTAATTTAGTAATATGACCAAAATTATATATATATATATATATATATATATATATATATATGCTTTACGCATTTTATAAAGTTCCCACATCTATTTTTGATATGCAGTTCTGCATGTCTGTGTGTCATGCTTGTGTGTTTACAGAATAATAACCTGGAGCGGGCGTTAGATTGGATCTTTACTCACCCAGAGAGTGAGGAGGAGAGCGAGGCCATGTCTGAAATGGTCGACACAGAGCCCAATGATACCGGTTTCTCAAATGCCAACACACACAGTGACTCCACGCTGTCCCCGGAGCAGGAAATGTCTAGTCCACGTGTTGGCGACGGCCCAGGACGTGAGTATCCTTCTCATCAAACAGCATTTACATTTATATTACATTTATATTACATTTATGGCATTTGGCAAAGATGCCCTTATCCGGAGCGACATTTATCTCATTTATACAACTGGGCAGTTGAGGGTTAAGGGCCTTGCTCATGGGCCCAGCAGCCGAAGCTTGATTGTGCTGGGATTTGAACTCACAACCTTCCAATCAGTAGTCTTAACCACTGAGCTGCTACATGCACAAATAACAATCAGATAGAATTATTCCATCCATTGAAATTAAGTTGACTACAAATGATGAAAGTACATTTACCAAGATAAAGGAACACAGTTCCAGAGTTTAGGGGAAATGTAAGAGTTCCACTGGTTGAGTTGTGACTGATAATCAGTATTTACAGGTCTGTCTCAAATGACCCAAGGGCTCAGGTTGGCCTATACTGTTTCAGCAGATTATATGACATATTATATATATTATATGACCTCAATTACTCATTATGTATAAATTGTATAATGTACAAATGTATAAATTAAATAAATGTAAGTCGCTCTGGATAAGGGCGTCTGCCAAATGCCATAAATGTAAATGTAGCAATGCAAACATCTTAAGCAGGACTCTATAGTCAATGCGGATCCTAACTGGGAGCCAGTTTAGTTTAAATAATGTGCTCAGACTCTTATTTAACTGGTAAGTAGGGCAGCCAGCCAGCAACAATAGTTTAAATTAGAGGTTATGAAGCATGTATTACTGTCTCAGTGATGTGTATGGTTATTTAGTGTATGTTTCTCAAATGATAATATGCAATTCTTTTACTGTAGGGTATGAACTCTTTGCCTTCATAAGTCACATGGGAACATCAACAATGTCTGGTCATTATGTATGCCATATCAAAAAGGAAGGAAGGTAAGGTTCTTTTTAGCAAATGATTTTTTTAAATTTTTTTTTTTATTACACTCAAAAACTCTAGTCAAAAGGTTGTGGCTTACTGACAAATCACCAGATTCTTTTTTTCTCTTTAGATGGGTCATTTACAATGATCATAGAGTATGTTTGTCAGAAAGTCCTCCAAAAGACTTGGGTTACATTTACTTTTACCGGCGCCTGCCCAGCTGCTAGATTTGGACCTTAGAGAGTAGAACCGCACTGCCTGCAAGGCACAGAAGAGGAGGGAGATAATTCTGACACTGAAGGAAACCTGGGAGGTGTTCACACTATAGAGAAGGAGAGAATTCACCTCAAACCCTGCAAAGACCTGCAAAGAAAAGGCTCAGCCAGTACAGGCACGGTCACATGGAGGGAATGAATGTGTTTAATCATCTGTTCTTTTGTTTATTGTTGGTTTGCTGAGAGTATATTCTGTACTGGAGATACAGAGCGATGTGTGCCATTTGAAATATACAGATTAATGTTCTAATATACATACAGACAAATTTGTTTTCTCTTTCAATGCCTTGAGGTACTATGCCAGTATTTTTCAACCGATAGCTTCTTTTTTGAAAATGCAAACATGATTCTTCCTCAATGTGGAAGTATCCCTACTGCCAGCCCTGATTTATACCAAGTTCAATTTATGTTATTGGAATTACATTTTGGATGGAACACATTACTGTGTTAAAATATATATTTGGAGGTTCACTGAACTTTAAGAAGTAAAGTGGAATTTAGGTGGCATAATATTATGCACAAATACGCACAAACTGTCAAAGTATTGGGCAAAGTAAAAAGAAATGTCAAGTTTAAAAGCATCCGTGTGTGGGAGAAAGTTTGTTTTTGTAGGGATTAAATATGCACTCTTACAGTATCTTTATATATGCTTGATCTTTTGGGGAAAAAATAACTCAAGCAAATTTATATTCTATCTTGTCAAATTTCAGCACAAAAGAAATACATTGACTACATGATTATGTAGGTTTACAGTAACTTTGGTCAGTGTTACAAGACAAGAAATATGTAGCAGTGATTTGTTTTGTGCAGTAGTTAAGTGCTTTATACTCATTGCCTTGTCCAGGTTCGCCGACTGCACAGGTCTGATTCACCATAGTGTTGTTCATCTCATTTTATTTTCAAATACATTAACAGACCATTTGTATCCAATAATTAAGCAATATATACTGTAGTGACAAGTGGATTCAACTTTGTAACATCATATGCAGTGTCTTGCGTCAAACTTGGATCCCAGACTCTGTCAGATCCTTGGGTGATGTGAATGTGGAATGTACTCTCTATGGTGCTCAATAATACCAAATCTCTCACACTTTTAGATGTCTTCATGTTTTCCCCTAGATTCCTCACAGAAGCATACAATAATGTCTCTGAAAAAAAACTGATTTGTTTTCTCTCTTTACCCCAACTACGCATACATTTTTTTTCCTCTGGGACATTTATACCAGATAAACCGATATTTCTTGACATGCTTTGTTTTAACATAGGAGTTTTTTTTTTTTATCTTGCTTTCTCTGTTCTCTTTCTAATTGGATCTTCAGAGTTGAAGCATACATCAAATGCTGTATGTCTGCACTCATCCTGTCTGCCTTCTTCTTTTCAAAGTGTGAAAGGTGATGCTTCGAACACCTCCTTCTTAAACACGCCTTCATATTATCAGCTTGTGCACTACAATCCGAAATGTATACGTTAGCCATTCGATATTTTGAAATGTATAGTAGATCTTATGTGGTTCATCTGTTTCTTCACGTTTTTCGAGGAACTGAATGTTAAGTGGTACAAAGTTTTTATTTTATTTTTCTTTTTGCAAATGAGTGTGCCATTTACCCTATGGTTATGCAAATTTACACAACGTTCTTTTGTAATGGATCTTCCTATCCAAATATTGGTTACAACAGAACATTATGAGGGCAAATGTGTTCACGAGAACAGTCTGTCCAATAACATTATTGACTGGACTATTAAATAAAACCAAATCACACGAGTGTTGATTTATTTTCGTTTTTAAGGTGGAAAAAGAAATTCACATAACACTGTCTTTGAAAAAAAAAAGTACACCTGCTTTGAGATAAATATGCATTAATTATTAGTGAATAAGGTAAAACAGCTGATATTATAAAACAGGACAAGTACTCAGTGTATACTACATTTTATTTTAAAAGATCATTTTCATATGTTTGTTCAATATTTGATATATTCTGTTACGTTTAGATATGTTGCACCAGACTTAATGAAGCCTGTGACATATTATTAGGAGATGCAGCATGTATAGTTTCATTAGAATGTATAGTTTCATGGTAGTAAGGATGCTACTACTGAAATCACTGATTGCACACTCGGTTTGTTCAAGCTACAATGTTTTGCATGCGTTACAGGCTTCAGTAAATCTGGTCTCTTTTGTGAGACTAGTATGAACAGGTATATAATAAAGTATATTTCATCTAGAATACTAGTTGCATTGCAAAACTGGTAACCATTATATAATCTGCTTTAAGTTAAATGTACATAAAGGTCAATATGTACTGAAATGCAAAATCAGGATTATGTGTATGTCATAGAAATGAGGGATAGAATAAAAGAGGCATGACAACTTCATGCATATAAATAAAGCTAACGCATTCAAAAATAAGTGCATTCAGCATGCAGTCCTCATAAATAAGGAGTTCTAGAGTATAAGGTCATCTAGATCATCTCACCTGAGATTGTACAGAGGTCTAAAAAAGGGGGAGACATTCCTCGGGCTCTACCAACATATCAGTTAGATAATTTACAGTAGGAAGCAATCAGATAGAAAGCACAAGCCTGTCATAGAGAATTTACAGTCATTTAAATAAGCGAAAGGTAAAGAGCTTAATGTAAAAATAATCAAAATAAATAGATTTGGTCACTCATGCTATATAATATGTGAAAATATGTGCCCTGTAAAGATGGATATGCAAACTTTCTCATGTTTCATCCATGCTGTTTTGTGTTGTCCTGTGTATGTGGACTAGTTGTATCTAGTTATACTGAGAAGAAACAAATAAGTGCATATTTAACTAGCTACCATGTTTTTCCATGCCATTTCCTTAGTAAGTTGATAAAACGTGATAACACTCATTCTTTAGGTAATATGCCTCCATCTTTACAAACAGTAAATTAAACCATGATCTCAAGTTATGCATCATTCATTATTTTACCCTAACGTTTTTGACACGTTCAGACTTCTCATTACATCACATTCAACAAAAGTCTTAAATGAGCTTTAAGACAATGCAATAATGCATAACTTTATATCAAGTGGAACTGTGGAGGACAGTCACCTGCATATTTTGTGGGTCTTTCATAAGACGGTCACATATGGCATTTAGAGATATAGTAAAGATGCAAAAGAAAAGCTTTGATTTTGGTTAAAAAAAACAAAAACAAACAAAAAAAACCCTTCTTGCTTCTTTGTAAATGACAAGCCATCAAGAGGCATCTCATCTGCTATCATCCCCATAAAGTCTCTGGAATTACTAATTGTCGGTCATGCATTTTAAATAAGGCTTTATAGTCTGGCCTGCAGCAAAGTTACAGCAAACAAGAGAAAAGTTATTTTTTTCTAGCACTACATTTAAGAAAAAGCTAAAATAGGACCTGTGGGTTGTAGCACTGAACTATTGCTTTGATCTATCTGACAATCCAGATCTGCATCTGTTTCATCATACAAGAGGGAGGTACACAGGAATGTAACCGTTTTGAGTTACAGACTTTTTTTTTTTTCCCCATAGTTCTTCCAGCACATCCATCCTCCACCCGGCAATACGTCACTAACTAGTATCTTCTCTAAGGCATACTTCTACAATCTTCTAGGCATTGTGCTCTTTCTGAAATCATATACTGCTGTGCAGTTCTCAGGAATGTAAAGGTGCTCTGCGAAAAAAAAAAAAAACGTCGAAGAAAACCTCTTCGATAAAACGATTTACAGCTTTTTCCATTTGAATGACTTTGGGTTCTTGGCTTGTACTCAGTCAAAAATATTTGCCAGTTCACATGTCTAGGTTGAAGGCTCTCATGAGTAAGTCCAGGTCCCCAATGTTTGCTGCCTGGAAGAGCTCAGGCTGGTCCATCATTGAGAGTGCTATCCTCAGTGCTGCCCAGATGTTTCCAGACATGACCTGGTGCGAGAGCTGCCGACTCCTGCTCTTTCTCTGCAGGCTTAGTGCTGTCAGGAAGTTACTGGCGGCTTCCCTGCAACAAGAGATGAATTGCCAAGAATCGAACACATGATACTGCAAAAGGTTTGCTTACATACTACTAAAACCTGGCTGCCTCTGCCAAGAGGCTACAACTTGGCTGTAGATGGACCTTTGAACAAGATAATGGCACCACGCTTGCTATAAAGAGTATGAAGAAAGTGGTCCAAAATCCATCTAGAAGTCTTCTCAAACCTTGTTAGATATTACAGGAAAAGGCATAATGTTGTTATTCTGTTCAGGGAAGGCTGCACCAAGTATTAAGGAGATGGATGCCAACAACTGTGAAACAATTATTTTGCTGAAAAAATGTTATACATTTATTTTTGTTAATTTAAATGAAAGGCAGCAATAATTCTTGAATGGACTGTAGTTAGTAGTAAAACTTCTACAGTCTTCATCATGCGTTGTACCCTTTCGTAAAATCTTACATTAAAATCATCGAGTAGGAGCATTCCAAATCCAGTCATATGATATCGCTAAGTGGGATGCCTATGTGCTGTCAGATGATGTTGATTTAAAATGTAAGAAAGTATAAGAGGAGATAAACGGCAGAACTCCCAGACCTGTGTGCACCCAGATTGATGCAGCTGATGCCCAGGTTGTAGCGAGAGCGAATGAAACCAGGCTGGAGCTCCAGAGCTCTGGTGTACGCTTCCACTGCCTCCTCGCTGCGGTCTCCATTAGCTAGTGTCGCCCCGAGACGATTCCACAGCAAGTAGTCCTGTCAGTGGTGCGAAGGTATAGTTATTATTTAAATTAGTCGCTCCACATCTATCTATAATTTTAAGCATTTGAGCTTTTACCAGATTTAACTTCTACAAATAAAAATGTATATATTTGACTCCAATTTACAGTCACACTTAACAAAGTTACCCTCAACCTTACAAATGTAACATATGGAGTTCACTCCAATTTCATTTGTATTGTGCTTTCAATGATAAACATTTCACAAAGCATGAATCCAGATGTAGATTTAGATCCCTATTAAACAAGCCAGAGGTGACAGTGGCAAGGAAAAACTCCCTGAGACAACATGAGGAAGTAACCTTAAGAATCAAAAGGGAACCCAAAGGTGACACCAAATAGTGGAGTCCCACTAATCATACACATTGTACAGGTGTGGAAGAGAAAGTAAACACAAACAGTACTGAAAGGATGTTCATTATGAGCATTTTGCAAATAAGAGTCAGCACAGGACAGCCGTTATGGTTACAGCAACAGTTATTAGGTACAATCTACAGTATCACGTTGAGATTATTTGTTGAAGTAATGATGAGTCTTGTGCGTAAACTGTTTTTGGGAAGTGCAAATCTTTAGGTTATTCATGTGGGATCATCCTACTTTAATTTCCGGGGCCCTTGTTTGTAGAACCTTTCATAAGAAACCACATGAGTGTGAAAGCACTGAAGTGTATTAAATAATACGTTTTAAAGATAAAGCCATTTGCCTTTGGTGTTGACATTAGAAATTTTGATACTCAAACGTTTTAAAGTGATCTTAAGTAGGTTTTGGAGCATGACGTCTATTACATTTCCACCACCGAGTCTATGCGCAAGGGCAAATGGCTTCTTGATTTATGGTTGATTTATGGTTATGCAACTACAATCACTTTTTGATCTCCTTAGATTTATTATCTCCTGCCATGATACTGCCGTTACGATATTGATATCATCATTGAGCTTTAATCTTCCCAATTGTAGGCATCATATATCCACATCTGACATCAGCATTAATAAAAACCCCAGCGTTAAATCTTATACTTTGTACATTATTACAAATGAACCCCATTATCAGTTATCTTGAGGTCTGTTTTGTCTGTCCACTGAGTCTCTATAGTGCTGTGTTTACAGAGAATGCAGCTCTGTGCCCATGGGGGTCTGAGGAGCCTGATGCCCAAGGGATGCCTGGTGTTGGAAATTGGCACAGACATTATGTTTCATTGTATTCAAGAAATGAGTCCCTCAGCAGGAAAGCACACGTTACCATGTCAAGTAAATGGGAAGGATATTTGATTGTGTGTAAATGTAGCCTATGTATGGAGACTGAATAGAGCTAAGAAAGCAAGGTCAAACAGATGCTTATCCACAAATTCTATTTATAATGGTGGCACAGTAGAAACCTTCACTGAAGATCAAAATGAATTGCATCGGGAGCTTGGTGGCAGATCTTGTGCATTGTGATGGTTTACAATTAAATCTGCTCAGCTTAGTACAATCATGCTATCTATACATCCTGACACTGACTCTTAGTAACATCTTTCTCTGTCACAAGCCATCATGAAATGGATGTTGTGATTTATTCAGCAAGCTCAAGTGCCTTTTAACACCAATAAAAATACCATCAAGGGGATTGTCATAACCAGTGGTGGCTCTATATGATGAGTTCAACAAATAATAATCTTCATACAGTCCTCATTCGCAACTCCATACAGTTTAAATTACATTCAAATACTAATTACCTCTTTTGAGTGACCAAATCAGATTTTGATTTAAAAAAATGTATTTGACCAATATAAACTGATGTTCTGTTGATTTGCTCACCTTCCTAGATGTTGCACAATCAATCACCGGGCAGCGATTTCAATGCCCCAGTTAGCTTCCATAGTTATTACTGCACCTAGTGGTTAACAGAACTGCAACAAACGCTAGAGAACCACAGGGGCAGGAATCGCTCTGCACCATGCACAATGAAGAACATGAACAATTTCACTGGGGAAGGAGTAGCAGACACAAGTTTATGACTGGTCTGCCAAATTGGACTACTTGAAAATACTAGCTTTTGGGTTAGCTATAGGTCTTTGGTTTGGTTTTTTGACATGTAGTTGGGACTGGACATTTTTCTGAAACCTGTAACCCTGGTTAATTATGTTAACCAGGATAAAAATTTTAGATAGGAAAACATGGATAAATTAGGTTATACTGCATCAACCACATAGTAATTATACAAGCCATGTATTTGCATTACCATCTGCTAAACTGGCCACACCCAGTGGCACAAACAGTCATTGAGAAGCCTGTAATTAACACTTCTCTTAGTATGTCTGGCCTTTAATGTGTACTGTGTTTAATGTACCTGTACCATCCAGTGTACTGAGTGTACTGAGGTGTCAAATTCAGAGGTGGGAAAAGTACTGAAATTCTTAAGTAAAAGTGCAATTACTCATCTAAAAATCTAAAAAGTTAAAGAAGAAAAGTGTAAACTTAAATTTACTAGAAGTATGCAAGTAAAAGCACAAGAAAGATAAATAAAAGAATGTCTGTCTCTAATCACACAGTGGTTTTAGTTACTGATGGAAAATTAGTGTCCCTTTCTCCAAGGAACATGGGAAAATATTAGCCAAGGCTAACGAACAACAGCTTTATTCCTAATGTCTCTAATGTTAGCAAGCATGATAATTACCTCTGACAATACAAACTAGCTGAATTCTAATGGCTAGCTGTCACAATAATTGCCTTGGTGTACAAAAATGGACATATCCACAGACAGATACCTGCTGTCACATCTGTTGAAATTTCTTGAAGCTGCCTGATGCTAAAATGACACCTTATAATATTAGAAATATATAATTACAGAGAAATGTAGCGAATTAGTGTTTTTAGTGAATAAAAAGTAGAGAAAATCTGTATTTTGTAGTAATTTTCACAATTTAAATGAACAAAAAACAGATCAGTCACATGGAAAAATTAAGTACACCCCTACATTTATCACACCTTCAAACCCATAAAATTAGAATCAGGTGTTCAAGATTGAGTGCCAGTGATCAGAACTTGCTTAGGGAGTGCAGGTGGAACCTGTCTTATTTATACCCCTCTCATATCTAGTGTCTGGTGTTCCCTTTGCTATTGAGGGGTGTGGTGTCATCATGCCAAGATCTAAAGAGTTCTATGTAGATGGTAAATGTTCTAATAGTGCCTTTTAACCTTTGTGGTTCACAAAGCGCTTTACACTGTGTCTCATTCACCCATTCACGCACACACTCACACACCAATGGCAGCAGAGCTACCATGCAAGGCACCTGCCTGCCATCAGGAGCAACTTGGGGTTCGGTGTCTTGCCCAAGGACACTTTGGCACATGGAGTCATGTGGGCCGGGAACTGAACCGCCAACCCTACGATTAGTGGACAACCTGCTCATAGCTGCCCCTATAGGCCGCTATAAGGCCTTCAGAAAAAAGGTTGTGGATGCCTATGAGTCTGGCAAGGGATTTAAAAGATCTCCAAATTATTTGAAATACATCATTTCACTGTAAAGAAAATAATCTACAAGTGGCGCAGATTTCAAACGACTGCCAATTTGTCCATGACTGGCCGTCCCAGCAAATTCAACCCAACAGCAGACTGTCTGATGCAAAAAGAAGTCTCCAAGAACCCCAAAATTAGTAAGTCTGCTAGTAAGTCTGCAACTGTTGGGGTCAAAGTGCATGCTTCTACAATCAGAAAGAGATTGCACAAATTTGACCTCGAGGTGAGGCGTGCCAGGAAAAAGCCTTTGCAAGACTACAGTTTGCCAATAAGCATATAGGCAAAGACCAGGCATTTTGGAATAATCTGCTCTGGACAGACGAATCAAAGATAGAGTTGTTTGGCCACAGTAACAGCAGACATGTTTGGCGCTGACCAAAGACAGCTTTTCAGAAGAAGCACCTCACACCAACTGTGAAGCACGGTGGTGGAAATGTTATGGTTTGGGGTTGCTTTGCTGCCTCAGGGACTGGAGAGCTTGCATTCATTGATTCAACTATGAATTCTGAATCATATGAAAGAGTGCCATTGAAATGTTGTGGGGGGATTTGAAACGGGCAGTACATGCAAGAAAACCCTCAAACATCTTGCAACTGAAAGAATATTGCATGGAAGAATGGTAAAAAATTCCAGCAAGCCGATGTCAGAGACTGGTAGACAATTATGCAAAATGCCTACAAGAAGTTATTTCTGTTGAAGGGGCAATACTAGCTTCTGAGGCCAAGGGTGTACTTACTTTTTCCACAGAAGAATATCACATCTATTGATATTTCTGTTGAATAAATGATTGAAAAAGCTAATTTTCCTTGTGGTTTTGTTCAAGTATATCAACTATTATTAATAGGCACTGTTTCAAAGATGATCAAATGTTTGCTTGTCCAAATATGTCAAAAAAGCCAACAATTTCCATGGGGTTATTAGAGGTGTGCTGTGTGATAGGTAACAGCATTGTGTCAACAGAATGAGTACCTCTGGCCGGACAGACAGTGCAGCATTGAAGGCGTCTACCGCCTTGTTGAACTCAGAGCTAAGGTTGTAAAGCACACCCAGGCCTGTCTGCAAATCCGGGTCAATCGTGTCTGAGTTCTGTTGGGCTGCTTCCAAGAACAGCTCCTTCACCTCAGGCAGCAGAGAGCTGAAATGATTGAGAGAAAGAGATATTGAAAGACAGATACTGATCTGAGACTGAAATCACAGAGCTTCTACACTGTGCAAATTCTAGCTATTATTACAGTTCCACTCAAAGCATTTTAGAGCTGAAAAAAGAGTGCAAGTTATTTGTTTACTGAAGTGAATCATCGATGAACATTCCATTAAATCAGCCCATCATTTTTTAACCTTTTGGCAATCCAGTTGTAACATTATTTAAACATACCTAATACATATGATCTTTATCTGAATTATCAACAACAACAACAATAATAATAATAATTCTTATTATTGTATTTACATTAGTAGATACCTCCCTTTGGGGGTTCTCCTGATGGCACCTTGGTGTGTATACATAGATGGGAGTGTAAATAATGATATAACAATTTTTAGCTTCATATTTACAAAAAATAAAACTTTTATTTTAGTTGAAATACCAAAAAAATCTTTTAGTATAGAATAAACTAAAACAGTTAAAAAAACCCTTACTCCCACCTACAATATCAGTCAAAATTTTGCCTGCACAATGAAGGGTTTTCTTCATTTTTACTATTTTCTACTAATTTAAGGTAATAATGAAGACATCAGCATGTTTTGTAGTGATGAAAAAAGTTTTAACAACTATTACAATTATTTTATATAGAACAGTTATAATTTTAACAGTTTAATATTTTCTTTGCAGTATTGCTGATGAAGCTTCATGAGGGAGCTCATGAACTTCCTAAACAGACCAAGCTGTTCACTTCTTCTCCTAAGTTCTACATATGACTTATTAAACATGTTGGCAAACTTAATGGTTAAATTCTTTTTTTTTTTTTTTAATTCAGAGCAAATTTAAAATCATAAAAACACATTTTGCAAACCCAATTTATTGAGTCCTCACCATGCCATTGGTGTGGAATAAGAGAGGCAGCGTGAGCTTGGTGAACCCTGTAGGTTATTGCAGTTCTTCAGGAGGTGTTTATATTTCGGGTTATGTCTCAGCCAGCCCAGTAGTGCCTCACATGCTTCCTGCTTCATGCCTGTATTGGTCAGGCTCACTGCCAATGCCATAAGGGCCTGGAGGTTGTTGGGGTGGAGCTCCAGACATCTGCACATGTGTACCCACATATCAAAGACACACACACACACACACACACACACACACACACACACACACACACACACACACACACACACACACAGTCTTCAGGACTAAAGCAAATGGACTGCAGATTTGATGGACACTAATTAGCTCACAAGCAGCATAATGAGTAACAGATGTTTCCTTTTTAATTTACAGGTGACTACCTGCACCATCTCATGTGGTTAGACTTCAAGTTGTACAAAAAGTGCTTTATAAATTTAAATTCAAGAATTGCTTTATTATAAATTATTATAATAAAGAAATATTAGAATGAAATACTGGCAGCACAGTACAACTACTATAGAGTACAGTAAGTACCAGTACAATTACATCACAGCATTTGTTGTGGTTATTACTATAACTAATACATACTGGCAAAGGGTTAGATTCACACTGCCATTACATTTTCCTCACAGTTTAAACACTACTATAGTTTTCATTTCATTTATATTGTTGTTGATTATGTGCAAAGTTCAACACAGTGCCACCAAATTATAGTGACTGTTTCACCAAATGCATTACTGACATTTTGTACCTGAAGGTAAAACCAGGGATTCCTAGAAATAGAAGGCAAATGAAAGGACACACATTGGTCCTGAGACCTACCATTAGCTCAATGATGGGAATGCCATGTCTTTTCAGTGAGTCTGAGCAATCAGCTCACCTTGTCAAGGAGAACCAACTCTTTTGGTTCTCAACTCTGACAGTTTTTTAAACAACAAAATTCCCTGGTCTTTGTCTATCCATCACTTAAATGGTCCAATTAGTGTACCTTTTGATTAACAAAATAACAAAATAATATAGCACTTTGCATATAAAATCTTTTAAGCAAATGTAAAACCAGCATGTGCATCCATCTATCCATTTTCTGTACTTCTTATCCTACACAGGATCGCGGGGAGCCTGGAGCCTATCCCAGGGGACTCGGGGCACCCTGGACAGGGTGGCAACTCATCGCAGGGCACACACACACACACACACACACACACACACAGTACGATATGGAAATGCCAATCAGCCTACAAGGCATGTCTTTGGACTGGGGGAGGAAACTGGAGTACCCAGAGGAAACCCCCGAAGCATGGGGAGAACATTCAAGCTCTGCGCACGCAGGGCGGAGGCGGGAATTGAGCCTCCAACCCCGGAGGTGCGAGGCAAACATGCTAACAACTAAGCCACCGTCCCCCCCCAAGCATGAGCATGCATAGACAAATACACTGAGTTTAAAAGAGTGGATTAATATTGTTGTGCTTGATATGTCTGTTACCTTTCATTGTATTTTTTGAAGACAAATATTCCTGATATTTACATTTAAATTACAAGTGGGTGTGGCATAAACCAGAAGGTTTGTTTGTTTGTTTGAGTTAAATATGAACCAGGTAGAAATGCCAGCACTATCAGTATGGTCTCTGAATTCTGGCTCTGACAGTTCCTCAACCTCATATCACTCGAGAGATGTGTGGGACTGTTTTTAATCCTGCTTGAGTGGATATTATTTTTGTTTGTACCTGCCAGCAATATATTCTATTGCACAACAGTTAGATCTGGTCCACTAATTTGATCGGACAAGCGGCACTTCAAGAGTAGTATAACAGTACTGGGACAATTCACTCTGCTTGTCTGTGTTCGCTACATAAAATTCCAATTCTAGCAATAGTTTTCATAATCTCAGAGCACAACATGAGGAAGGCTTTCAGGAGAGGGAACACCAGGAAGGCAGCAGGACCAGACAGCATCTCAGGTCAGGTCCTTAAGAGTCTGCACTGACCAGCTAGCACCGGTTTTCACAGAGATATTCAACCTATCACTGGCACAGTCTGTAATTCCCACATGCATTAAACAGTCCATTATCGTTCCTGTCTTGAAGAAACCCCAGCCCGCCTGCCTCAATGACTATCTCTCAGTAGCCCTAACCTCAGTTGTGATGAAGTGCATTGAAAGGCTGGACACAGACTTCATCACTTCCTTGTTACCTGACACCCTGGACCCTGGGCATTTCCCATACTGTCCCAATCACTCAACCGAAGACACCCTCACTCACCTCCTTCACACAGCCCTAAGCCATCAGGAGGGGAAATTATGTTAAAATGCTGTTTTAAAGTGCTTTAATTCCCTCCAAACTCACCACCAAGTTGGAGGACTTGGGACTTAGCCCATCCCTGTGTAAGTGGATCTACAACTTCCTGACAGGCAGATCACAAGCAGTACGGGTGAGCAGACATGTCTCACCCTCCCTGACACTCAGCTATGGAGCCCCCCAGGGTTGTGTCCTGAGCCTCCTGCTGTACTCATTGTACACTTATGACTGTGTGGCCACTTCCAACTCTACCACCACTGTCAAGTTTGCTGACGACACTGCTGTGGTGGGCCTGATCTCTGATAATAACGAGAAAGCCTGCTTGGAGGAGATTAAAAGCCTGGAGAACTGGTGCCAGGAGAACAACCTTTTCCTGAACATCAGCAAGACAAAGGAGTTGATAGTGGACTTCAGCACGAAGGAGGAAAAGAGGTATCACCCTCTTAAGATCAACAGGGCCCTAGTGGAGAGAGTGGACAGTTGGTGTTCACATCACGCAGGACCTGTCATGGTCCTGTCACATTAACAACCTAGTGAAAAAGGCTCATCAACGTCTTTACCACCTTATATGCCTAAGGGACTTTAAACTGCTCTCTAAGGTGCTAAGGAACTTTTACCTGCACCATTGAGAGCATCCGGGCGGGCTCTCCAGAGGATGGTGCATCAGCTGAGCATACCATCCTCACTGAGCTCCCTGACTTGCACTCTATCTACAGCAAGCAGTGCTGGACTAAGGCTAGGAAGATCAGCCATTATATTTCATTTTTATATTATTCCTTTTTCTGTATACAAGCAAATTCTGGTGTATG
Source organism: Cranoglanis bouderius (assembly GCA_023630585.1). NCBI lineage: Eukaryota > Metazoa > Chordata > Actinopteri > Siluriformes > Cranoglanididae > Cranoglanis > Cranoglanis bouderius. The sequence goes on from CM042537.1 coordinate 28,280,780, forward strand.
TACATTCTATTTTTAAGTCATGGACAGTCGTAAAAAGCATTTCATTGCATGTCATATATATAAATATACATATTTATAATAATTTGTTACATTAAAACTGTTACTACACTTACTACGGGCTGTTAGTCAGCATGTGCAACTATTTTTGTTGATGCAGCAAAATAAGCAAAATATTTGGCCATATTGTGTCTTAAATGTCAGTTACTCAATTTGTTGTTTACAGAACTGCTGTATAAAAGCAATATCACACTCACAATCTGCTGCAGTACTGAATATCAGCACAGCTGTGATTACCCATGGCACTCTGAATCAATCACACACACACACACACATTTTACTATTCTCACTACAACTAGCTCTAAATCCTGCCAAACATCTCAGATGTTGATGCACTCCATGAATTTCGAGTATGTGATTAATAGCACTAGAGTTTTATGAATACAGACCACTGATGAATTTATAGTATCTCACAAAAGTGAGTACACCCCTCACATTTTTGTAAATATTTTATTATATCTTTTCATGGGACAACACTGAAGAAATTACACTTTGCTACAATGTAAAGTAGTGAGTGTACAGCTTATATAACAGTGTAAATTTGCTGTCCCCTCAAAATAACTCAACACACAACCATTAATGTCTAAACCGCTGGCAACAAAAGTGAGTACACCCCTAAGTCAACTCATTCACAAATGACACATCTCTAATTATCTCAAAAGGTTTGGAGTGAAGTCTAATACCTTTTTTTTAAAAAATGAAATAAGCTGGCTAACAGTAATTCAAGGAAAATCAGTACCTCACCAACTCGTTAAGCTAGTTAATTATGTAAAATATTAGTTAATATGTGAACACACTGTAAAAGAAAGACCCATTACAGTTAGTGGAGAGTTAAAGAGGCTGGAAAGCTAATTTAGCTAAATGTTTTGGAAGTGAATTTCTGAAGTTAACAACTTAAAAAACTTTATAGTTTAACTTTATAGTTAAAAATAAATGTAAAACATCACTTTTTTTTTCACAGTGTTATCACATGAGGTCACTTGTGCTTTCTTAACAACACTTTCCATAAAGTGGTCTGGAAAATGTAACATGACTGAGAAACAAAAGCACCCAAAACCCTAAGACCCTCCCAGTAAAATTAATTATAATGTTACAGAGACTTATATTGCACTACAGAATATAAGATTTGTTTTAATTTATAAAGAGGTGATGGTGCAGGGTGAATATTGCGCTTTGAGAATGTTACTGATGATTAACACAATCAGATGCGTTTTCACAGCTGGTTGCTCAGAGGAACCTTGTGTAAGATTATGGCCCCTCTGGCTGCAATAAATGTAATCTCCCAAAGGTCTTGCTGCTTATAAAATGCAATTTTAATAGGATCAGCAATTTATTATAGTTCTCCACTGAAAGCAGGAGACAGCAGAGAAATACATCCTTTTCCGCTTGAATAATTACGCAAATTGTTTTATAGTTACATTCTTATCACTGTGCATGTGCAATGTTCAATGAAAGAGAATGAGTCAAGGTGTGATAAAACCTTTAATTTAACCAATTTCTTAGTTGAAACCAAAAGGTAATTGTTCAGTCTTGATCAATAGTATATAACTTTATTTTTCTTCACTTATCTTCACACCATTTTCTTCACATCATTTTATGTTTGCCAATGTGCTGTTGAAGGAATAGTGTTTTTTAATGAGCACCAGCTGTTTTAAACCTGTTAAGAGCTATATCTAATTCACATCTTTCTTCTTGCGAGCCTTTCTTCATACCATTTTATGTTTGCTAGTGTGCTTTTGAATGAATAGTGTTCTATGTGAACACTATACCCCAGCTTTCTGAAACAGTCAATCCTAACAGGAAAAACATGACTCAAACCCTGGGGAGTTGTGTGTTGGCACCTCCTTACCTCTGGAGGGAGACAATCGCTGCCTGCTCATTCTCATTCTCTGCCTGTGTGGTCCCCAAGACTTGCCAAGCCTGAGAAAATACAATGGAGATGGAAAGCTGAACAGCAGGGTTATCACCTCGACTCCAGTGAGGGGAGTGTATTGTTGAAGACCACAGCACAAGTCACGGGAACTTGACAATTTCTAGCAAAGCTGAAGAATCTTGTGTCTTGTCTAAGTGGTTAGCAGAATAGACTTCCATCTCACGTTGCCCATCTTTTGCTTCTGTTGCTCAGTTAGTCAAAATCAGAATCACTTTATACGCAAATTTTTATCAAGTTCAGGAATTTGTTTTTGTATGAATGAATCCTTTGGTGGACATTATGTAAGGAGTGAAACAAGACCGGGCATGCTATTATAAGAAAATAACCAATGGCAAGGTGGTGTGAGGTGGCCCAACACAAAGCAGATTTTCTTAAAATTACTTACCTATAACAGTATGTACCAAAGTGTTTTCTTCCTATTATACCACAGCAATTTGCCAACATTAGCAATTTTTATTAATTAAAGAATGCCACACTGTATTCTTTTTTTAAAAATCCATTTACAGATACATTTATTGTTGTGGAACATCTGTGAAACAAGTTAGCTCTTTGTATCACTTACACTATAGCAGTTATAAACAGTTGTTCCACCACCACCCTCTCTTTTAATTGTGACAAAAACAAAACACAGCGTGTCATGTTACTGAGAAACCACAGTCCTGAAGACTTTCTTGTGGCAGAAAACCTAAGGTTACAGCTTCACCTCTGTAACAAAGCACTGTTACAGGATCGTTTCAAAATGCTGACACTGGAGACTCCTTTCATAAATGTTAAATAAATGTCTCCTTACAGAAACTTATACTTATTTATATATATTAATTAATAAGCTGTTTATTATTAAGTTTAGATATGTGGTGAGTCTCTACTGACATCATCTTAATATTTATGTTGTTCTGTAAAGAACAGCATGTTAATGTTTCTCAGAACACTTCATGTGGATCATTTACTGCAGTTATGATATTGTAATTGCCATGACGTCACTGTTACACTAATGAAACTGCAGTGTTGGCTTATGTGGGCCTTTATAGATCCAATAGCTCTGGGGGGCATATACAAGAGCATCAATTACTAATTAGCCTAAAAGTATTCCAGCAGCAGTACGGCATAATCCTCGTTTGGTTCTAAGATAGAATATTAAACATCAAGAAATAGACTGAATTTTCAATTTAGAGTGAGGAAATATCTGGTACTTTTTTCTATTGACTGATCCAGCAAATGTGAAGCTCACTTTGGCTGTCCTGTCAGGGAAGGCATACACTGCCTTCTTGAGTTCTCTAGTATGAAAACTCAAAGCAGTGTCTGTTGAAAGAGCAGCAAAGCTGCCAGGGTGCATGCTGATATGTCCATGGTACTGAGGGATTAGTTTCATAAAATATGTCCAGATACCTCTGAGTCTTGAGGGTCCTGCAAAATGGCTGCCTCCAGGAGAAGAACAGCGTTTGGCAGATCTCCCTCTCTGGCCTTCCTCAGCCCCTCCTCAAATGCATTTGGCCAGTCTTTATATGGATTGTCTGTGTGGAAGTAATATCCCTGAAACAGAAAATGCTCAAGGCATCATAACCTGATATACTGAGATGAATTTTAAATCGCATTTTTAAACAATAAATACATGGGCCTTAAGGCATGGCTCGGTGTGGTGAACCTTTTCATGAGGAGATACAGTGGAGGGAATCTGGCCCTGCTCATTCTCTGAAAGCCAGTTTCTGCGAGCCAGTTCTTCCCACTCAGCCTGCATCTTGTCCCAGAACTCAGTGTCTGACTGAAAAACACATTCGAAACCAAGAAGAGTTGAATATAAACTTCACAGATCTGCATCAACCAAACTCCCTACAGTCAGCAATCTGAATAATGAATCACTGTGCATTAATATTGATGAAGGAAAGTCATGCAGTCGAAACTTTGCTGCAATTTCTCATTGCCTGCAAGTACAGCAAGTAAGCTACTGTACTAAAGTAGCCATAGTACAGGCAAAAGTACTGTTTCATCTTTGTCGCAAATATGTCACTTTATTTAAATACAGTATGTAAAGACAGGACACACTTTTTTGAGTACAGTGCCCTCCACTTATATTGGCAACCTTCGTAACTATGAGCAAAGAAGGCTGTGAAAATTGTCTTTAATGTTTAACCTTTTGATCTTTTGTCACAAAAATACTCTGCTCTCATGGATAAACAATTGCAAACACAATACAGGTTTATCCAAAAAAATCTTTGTTAAATATAGGTTTTTCAGTCAATACTTTGTGCTACCTCCCTTTGCCAAGATAACAGCTCTTAGGAAGAGTCTGAAGGCTATGAAGAGTCTTCTCCTATAATGCCTGATGTTGGAGAATATATGGCAAGGGATCTGAGACCATTCCTCCATACAGAATCTCTCCAGATCCTTCAAATTTTGAGGTCCACGCTGGTGGACTCTCCTCTTCAGTTCACCCCACAGGTTTTCTATAGGTTTCAAATCAGGGGACTGGGATGGCCATGGCAGGACCTTGATTTTTCTGGTCAGTAAACCATTTTTGTATTGATTTTGATGTATGTTTTGGATCATTGTCCTGCTGGACCACGGCCCATTTTAAACTTTCTGGCAGAGGCAGTCAGGTTTTCATTTAATATCTGTTGATATTTGATAAAGGCCATGATGCCATGTATATGAACAAAATGTCCAGGTCCTCTGGCAGAAAAACAGCCCCAAAACATTAAAGAGCCACCACCATATTTAGCCGTGGGCATGAGGTACCTTTCCATATGGCTACCTCTCTGTGTGTGCCAAAACCATCTCTGGTGTTTATTGCCAAATAGCTCTATTTTGGTTTCATCTGACCATAGAACCCGATCCCATTTGAAGTTCCAGTAGTGTCTGGCAAACTGAAGACGCTTGAATTTGTTTTTGGATGAGAGTAGAGGCTTTTTTCTTGGAACCCTTCCAAACAACTTGTGGTGATGTAGGTGATTTCAGATTGTAGTTATGGAGACTTTCTGACCCCAAGACGCAACTAACTTCTGCAATTCTCCAGCTGTGATCCTTGGAGATTTTTTTGCCACTTGAACCATCCTCTTCACAGTGTGTTGAGACAATATAGACACACGTCCAATTCCAGGTTGATTCATGACATTTCCAGTTGACTGGAACTTCTTAATTATTGCCCTGATGGTGGAAATGGGCATTTTCAATGCTTGTGCTATTTTCTTATGGTACGTTTCCACGACAATGATATACTAAAAATGGAAACGTTTTTCCTTTTCGTTTTTGAAAAGTTTCACGTACAGACGACAATGTTGTCAAAACGATCCCCGTTCACACGGATCCGCGATTTGCACAGTAACCGTTGGGTGAAAGCTGAAGGAAGGCGTGCACAGAGCTCCAACATAAAACTGCAAGCAGGACAGCAGCAGCTGCAAGCATGGATAGGGGAACTGGAAGCCTGAATTGGAGATTGTAAGACAAGGAAAACCTTTTACTGACAGAGGATATGTGAAGTCATGCATGTTGAGTATGGAAACTGAACTGTTTGCGGATTTCCCAAAGAATGAGAAAATCATTCAGAGAATAAAAGACGTGACCCTGTCACCCTGAACAGTGCATGACCGCGCTGTCATGATGGCACGTGAGATAGAGGGAAAAGAGCACGGATGTAACTTTGGCAGATTTTTTTTCTCTTGCGCTGGATGAGTCCCCACACACACACACACACACACACACACACACACACACACACACACACACACACACACACACACAGAGAGAGAGAGAGAGAGAAGAGGTTTTTGCAATGGCTCTTTCTGTAAAAAAAGAAATAAATGCATTACCTAAAATTGAAAAAACGGCTCTTTGGTGAAAAAAAGGTTCCCGACCCCTGCTATAGACTGAACACATAATACGAGTGCGCATGACGTCATCGTTTTCACAAATTCATGTTTTTGTATGTTTACACGGAGACGATAACAGTATCAGTATGTTTTCAAAAGTTTGCGTTTTCAGGCCCCAAAATGCCGTTGCCATGTAAACGAACAGCTAAAACGCATACAAAGTTTTCCGTTTTTAGTTGAAAACGTTGTTGTGTAAACGGCCCCTTATTCCCATTATGTGAAACTCAACAACCTTTGGCCGCACATCACAGCTATATTCCTTGGTGTTACCCATTGTTATGAATGACTAAGGGAATTTGCCCTGTTACCTCATATTTATACCCCTGGGAAACAGGAAGTCATGGTTGAACGGTTTCCTGTTCCTAGTCACCCAGATGTACTAAAAAAAAAGTAAAATATCAATGGGAATATACTTCAAATGTATTTTTCTCATATGAATTCATAGGGGTGCCAATAACTATTGCACACATATTTAACAAAGATTTTTTTTGGATAAACCTGTTGTGTTTTTTGATATCCATGAGAGCAGAGTATTTTTGTGAATCGTTTGAATAAAAGATCAAAAGGTTAAACAATAAAGACAATTTTTCACAGCCTTCTTTACTCATATTTACCAAGGGTGCCAATATTAGTGGAGGGCACTGTATATATATAATGTCTTGAACACTTTTGAACAATGAAGGGTGCTTTAATACCATATTGTTGACTACTGGCTGTATTAATATTCAAGGCATCTACCTCATGAATTGCACATTTTTTGCATTTTACCTGATTCCACTCATCATATGTTCATAAAGCCCTTCAGCTCTTCATAAACACATTAACAATATGTGTGCACTACTGGGTCTGAGAACCACTCAAGTGATGGTGCCTGAGTAGTTCTTTGAGCTATAACAAATTAGATGGGATGTTATTTTGTTCAGCACCGTCCCTTGTGTTGCAGAGATAATTGCTCTTTTACGGTCCATGATGGGCACAGCGTTGTTAAGCGTCCAATTATAATAATTGGACGACCCCCTGTCAACTCTGCCCTTTGACTAGTTGGACTGTCACAGCGCAAAGTTGAAAGCTCATTATCTCCCCTGTCCTGGAGCTACATCTCTGACTGAATCATTCAGGGGGTCGGTTTTGGTTATGAAGATCCTTAGCATATCTGAGTTGCTGAGATGAGAGGCTCTTCATTCACTGGCATTTAAAAGTTGGCCTTTGTCTAAAATGTGGAAGCAAGTGCTGTTTATCTCGTAATTCTTTTTTTTTTTTTAAGCAGTGGCTATACTTTTCCTTATCTCTGTTAGCCTACCTTGAACCCAACAAGCAGTGTAAAAATACTCCAATCACTCACTAAGAACTAGAAGACATCTCTGGCTGTGGTAAAAACTAACTTGCTGTTTTGTCACTTTTGCTTTAAGTAATAAAGTGAGACTAAGACCTTCATGAGCCTGTATGGGGCCTGTACAAAGAAAAAAAGTCTGAAAACCTTACAGTAGCTGTCAGTTAAGACAGATGTCAGTTTGGAAAAGCTCTTTTGATAGTGTCGTGAGTCTTGAAATGGAAGGCAGAGAGATAAAGCTGTATGACCGTAATAAAGCCTGACATGCTGGCAGCAACTCAGCTGCCCATGACAGAGGGCTTAACTGGGGGCCAGGCACTGCAGAGGACAAGAGGGCACTGACACCAACAGGAGAATGACTCCTTTCCAATTATTCACTGTTTTAAAAAAAAAATAAAAATTTTTTTTTAGCACAAGCCCTATTACGATCACCTCTTGGCATGCTGCAAGTCTACTGGTAGCAAGAATTGCAGGTAAAATATACACTTATAATCTACAGTATATTTGTACCAATCAGTATGTGCAGCTAAAGGACACAATCTGAATCATTTTATAATGATTTCTAAAAATGTAAGCCTAGTTTATATATTTTTTAGACTTCTTTGAGAACATCTGTGTTTAAAATGTAAATTAATCAGCCAAAAAATTATTCATCACTGACATTTAGAGTTTGACAGAAGGCTTATTCTGCAGTCATAAAATATGCTTCCAGTTGAGACACTTTAATGCTTCATTGTCTAATACTCATTTTTAAGCATAAAGCAATCTGTGAAGTATGAAAAGAATGACAAATGGTTACGGTCTGTACACTAATTTATGAGTTCCACATAAGAGAAATTCATAAAAGCGTTAATGTCTCCTTAAGCAAATATATTCAGCTGAATAATTAAACTATACAATTTCATACAGAGGATGGATCAGACTGGGTTCAAGATTGAAATGACAAAATTATCTAAGAAAGTCAGTTTGAAAGGCATTACTTGGACTTTCTGTGATAAGTATTTAACTGCTTTAATTATTTAACTAACAAAACTAAATCGAACTATACATTATTTATTTATAATATTTAGATGTTTGTACTCTTAAAGATTAATGTGTAAGAAGATTAAGTAGTAGTATAAGGCATGTGCACAGGTTTCAACACTTTCTTTTCATTCATTCACTTTCAGTAGCCACTTTATCCTTGTCAGTGTCATGGTGGATCCGGAGCCTATCCTGGAAACACTGGGTGTGAGACAGGAATACACCCAGAATGGGATGCCAGTCCTTCACAGCGCACCATGCACACACACATTAACACCATGCATAGTTCATGCCAATTCACCTACTGGCATGTTTTTGAGAGTCGGGAGGAAACTGGAGAACCCGGAGGATACCCACACGTACACAGGGAGCGCCCGCACAGAAACTCAGCACAGAGAGTAACCCGAGATCAGGATTGATCCGAGAGCCCTGGTGCCGTAAGGTAGAAATGCAACCTGCAGTGCCCCATGCCACATATAACTCACTATTGAATGTGAATCAATAAAATTAACCAGCTTACTTAAATTATTTGAATAATCTAAGCTCAAATTGGGCTGCAAAGTTGGTCATTTAGATCAGAGATTCATTTCTTATTGTGTGGAGTCATTAGTATTAATAGAACTAATGACGGAATTAGATAAAGCAAAGATAGAGTAAACACTGTTTAGTATTAATCTTATTAACCTTTTCCCTCTCTGTCCCCGTATTAACACTTTCCCCTCCTGTCCTCTCTGTGAACACCCCCTCCCTGCTCTGTTTCCTGGTTCCTGTGTTGGCACCTCTTTTCTTTGCTTCTCTGTTGACTCAGGTACAGACAGATGAAGCCCCTCACCAGTTGTTTATTCCTCGGTCTCCCCGAATACCATTTGCGTGCTTTTACATTCTTCCCCAAACAACATCTGTTGTCCTTTCATTACTTCCTAGAAACAATATATGGTCTTACATCAATAGGCTTCCTATTTTATGCAAATACACCTTCCACCTAACCAATCAATAGATAACCCATTGTCTCTGTTTTGTGTCAAGCACAATATATACGCTGCCTTTTCTTTGAATAAAGAGAGATTCTGCCATTTGAACTTTGTGTGTCTGTGTGTCATTTGGCAAACTCTCCCAAGCTCTTGGTACAGGAAGCGTGCAGCGGGGTGAGGGCGCCATCTTTCTTGTGTACTCTCACTTTCTCTCTTCTTAGGAATTGTAACCCGGAGATTCAATATTTTTAAAACCTAACAAGCAAAAAAAAAAAAAAAAAAAAGACAGATGGCGAAGTCTTATGTGAAATATGTGAAATTTACTCCTTTCCTGTGCAAATGTTTAGCTGAATATATCACTCAAACTCCATTTCAGTTGTAATCAGAAAGATATATGAGGTGAAATGTTTCTTTGCAGCAGTTGCTTTCAAAAGAAAAACACCATTTTTAACAGAGTGTGGCATTAGAATACTTCATGATTATCCAGAAGCAAGGCAATTGACAACCTGTCAAACTATTCGTGGTAAAATCACCCCCTGCTGTGGAAAAAAAGCACTACCTGTCATTTTGTATCAGCTAAAACCCAGTTTGATAATAGAAAGCAATCTCACCAACTGTGAGGTGAAAGTTGTATTGTTACAGATGAGGATCTTCTCATTCTTCCTATCCCTCCATTGCATTCTTGAATGACAGTGTAATTTTTAATGTTGTATATGCACCGTGTGAGCAATGTACTCTAAAAATCAGGGTCCTTAAAGCTTCAACCACAGGCTCACATTTTCACAATAATGTTTGCATACTACCTAAGTGGAGTAGACCTCTGCTACTCTAGTCAGATTAAGTAAAAATACATGACCTATACCTGCACTAATGGCACTGTCACTGTGAGGAGCAGCCCACCTCGTGTTAAGCTGATTCTCACCTGCTGTTGCTCCTATCTGCTCCTAATAGAGCAGAGTGGCTTCATTTGCACATTGTCTTTTGTACATGCGGGAAAAAAGGGCCTGGGTGGTCACAGCTCTTCTCCCCTGGTGATCTATTTTTCAGAGTGCACCAAATTAATATATGAGGCAAAAGCGTTTTAAAGGGTCCAACCACCCTCGCAGGTCATTCCACTTTCATAGGCCCTGGGAAGCAGTATGCTGGAAAAGCACCTTAACCACAAATTTCTTTGTATCCTGCTCTAATGTGCAGTACTGGCTGGAGCTTAATAGCTATTCATTTTTAGTCCCTGTGCTATTTCTTTGTTCCGGACAGCCGGCAATTACACAAATGAAATGGATTGGAAAAAAGCCTGCATGCCACAGGAAGCAGATTTCCAGACAACTAAGCTCCGCACAAGGTTCTTAATTAAAACAAATGTATGCAGATAAGACCCTACACAAAACGCTCAGCTTGGAGAGATGTTGGAAGTGTCTCAGTATGCAGGATGCCATGATCAATGAATCTTCCATTTGCACTCAAGTGCCCCTGGGTAAGGTTACTTATTGGAAATAATATCGCCCACTCACTCACAAACTCACACAGCGCTGCAGTAAACTGGAGCTCGCCAGTGAAACCAGGCACTCTGAAGTGTTTCATGTGATAATATAAAAATACTGTCTGGAATGTTTCTTCTGGAGTACCCCTCTCAGTCTTGCATCTCCTTTGAGTGTGTCCTCTTTCAGTCATTCACAGTCACTAATCACTTGTCTTTGGCCTTACAGTACCCTGCGACTGCAACCACATGTAATACAATAGCAGGTGAGTCTGAACAACCAGAGCACGCAAGGTCAGAGCAAGATACATATCAGCACCTTCATTGTAGTAATCCAGAGTTTTTATTTCAGGCTTTTATTGCAGGCTGTAAGTGATTAGAGCGGAATATTAAGAACACGAGATATGAGCGCCATGGTGGTACAGAGGATCGTGTTATTGCCTTACAGCTCCAGGGTCCCTGGTTCAATCCTTAGATCAGGTTACTGTCTATGTGAAGTTTCTTTGCATGTCCATATGGGTGTCTTCCAGGTTCTATGTTTTCCTCCCAAAAACATGCTCCTAGGTGGTTTGGCTGGGCTAAATTACCCTTAGTTTAATTGAGTGTGTGCATGGTGCTCTGCGATAGACAGGGTGTATTCCTGCTTCGCACCCTGTGTTCCTGGAATAGGCTCCGGATCCACTGTGACACGTTTCTGTTATTCATTGATAATTTCACATCTCAATCTTTTTTGATTCTTGACACCCAGAAATTATATAGATGTTTTTATCTAAGCTATCCATAAGATATCCTTAATTACTATGTGATGCTCACCAATACAGCTTATCTGATTAGGGTTATATGCTATACCACTAATGCCACCTGAATCCACATGCCTCAAGTAGAAATTAACAACTTATGTGCCAGAGTACAATATTATGTGTGATGTATTTGTCCATTGACAAGTTCAGTCAAAGTTGAGATGAAATGGTATCCAAAATTCTCTGTGTTACAATCATGCAACCCAATTTCACGGTTGTCATTACATCATTCAATTACAACTCCGCATTTTAAACATGATAACATTAAATGACATTACACTGCAGAGGCAATGCAAGTTCTAAATCAGTTTCTTACAGAAACTGTACATTGTAACCTTTGTTTTTGAGACCAGTGCAGAAATACTGTTATTTTAAAAAATAATTTTCACTTGATGTGCTTGTTCATTAAAAGGTATTGTAAAAATCCTGCAGCATATTTCAGGGGGCGTATTTATTTTTTAACATGTTGTTTATTCCATACTATACTATATATGAAAACATTATAATTATTTAGATTTCTTCTTGGCATGGTATTGTGTGCCATTATAACAGTATATCCTCAGCATGACTAACTCCATTTTTCTATGGAGTTGTCTGAATTTGTGGCTTACTTCCACAGCTGCTTTGGCACGCTCAAACTCCTCCTCGAGGGACTGATTTCGAGATAGGAGTCCTCCACCCCACCTCTGGTCTTTGCACAGTCGGCCCTGCAACACATGCACACGCGCACACACACACACCCACCACAAACAGACAGCACGAGTTAGACAGCATGTGGGTAAACCTCTATAGTCTCTCCCTTCTGAGAGAAGAAAAAAACTCTGGCCTTGCAGAGCTCTGATGCATTAACAGCTCACACTCACACCCCTCGCAAACACCCCGTTGTCTTCCTGTCTTCCTCCGACATCCTTTCATCAGCCACTCGACTAGCCCTGAACTGACATGCTGACATGCTGCAGCCAGTAAATGGACATTTGCACATTTTTTCTGTGGGCATGTATGAATATTGCATAGCTTTATCATTCATTTGAATCAGAAAATAGGCATTTCAGAGAGGCACACGGGTAGGCATGCTACATGTGAAGCAAAGCAACTAATTTCGTAAAAAAAAACCAAAATGATGTAGTGGCTTGTATAAATCCCTAATATAACCTACAGCCTAAAAATAAAGATTATATAAAATCCATGTGTCTCACTGCTGTACAGCTCTCTAAAATCAATCATTTTATTCAATTTATATCTATGTCAGTGATGACAAATGTTACATGCTCACCCATTAAAATCATGTAACACATCCGTTAGCAATCTGATTATGTTCACTTTCAATTTCAGCATCAATTACTCTGTCCGTTAGTCCTTGAATCTTCTGCCCTTCTGATGTTAAAAGAGAAGTTACACTATAAAAATGATAGAAAGTGAAAATGATATTTCTTTCTAATATTTCTCATTATGAGATCATTATATAACAAATATAAGACCATTAAGTCTATTTATATACAAATTTACTAAATTCAAACTTGAAATTATCTTATTCTATTGGCAAATAATTTAGCTTCTTTCTAGACATAAACACTTGAAATAAGCAAAGCAACTGCCAAAGAATAAGACAATTTCAACCTCAAAATAAGAAGAAATATCTAGAAATATGCTCAATAACCTTAGATTTGTTTAAAAACAATGCAATAAATAGAAATATTAGTTGAATTTGCCTATATTCAAGATATTTTTACATGCTAAGATATCATTTTTTTGCAGTGTGGATCCCTTTTAATATTAAATGAAACCCCTGCCTATCAAAGGCAGACCTCTGATACCTGAATTCAATCTTCTGTATAAGTAAGTCTAACCGAACAAAGAGCACAGGAGGGGGTGTTTTGGACCTGCCTCACTGGACATTCATCAGTTGCCAGGGTTAAGGTATTAAATGGATTTCAGGAAGTTATAATGGAGGTCTCTGTGCAGACAATCAGTCTTGCTTTAGCGTGCTGTAACCCTAGCCTGTGTCTTGATGACTAATGCACTCCATCAAACTCTAAGTCAGAGCAACAATTACCCTAAACATTGCCCTTTCCATTTTTGTGGCCCCTCATTGTTAAGAACCCAATCAAGCAAGACTTACACTGATGTGAGTAACTACTTTGTTACGACACCAGAGTAAGGCTGGATACAGTTGCGGTATGAAAAATCCGTCACTTTATTAAGAACACACAAAAAACAGGAAATCAGGACAACGGCAAGCTTTACGCAGATCCAAAAAACAGGCAGGGTTCAAAAATACCGGCAGACAGTTATATCAGGGGCTTAGGCAAAATAAAAAAAAACAGGAAACAAGCAGAAGTTCAAAACTACCAAAAAGTCAGTCGTAGTAGGGCTTAGGCAAAAATCGTAATCAAAAGGTACTTAGCTTAGTTCGGAAACCAGAAATTCAGTCCAGAAAAGAGTGTTCGGTACAGCTGAATATAATGTAGACAAACTAATACTTCGCGATGTGTGTGACAAACTAAAGAACTTAAATAGTGAGGATGTGTGCAACCTAGAAAATTACGGACAGGTGTGTAATCAGAAGGTGGGTGACTGTGAGCGTGGGAGTGTTGTGGATGTTGTAGTCCCTGGCGGCCATATCTGTAGGCCGCCGAGCCTGCTGGGATGTGTAATGCGGTGTGTGTGCGTGTGGATTGGCGGTGGCCATGTTCGTAGGCCGCTGAGAGTTCTGGGAATTGGAGTCGCGCTTATGGCGCGACCTAACATACTTTGCAAAATGGCCCCTCATGGCAGGCTCCCTAAGAGCCGGAGGAAAATCTGATGATGCCAGTTATGTTCTGTTCAGCAAAACCCTTGTTGGCAATCACAGAGGTCAGACGTTTCTTGTAGTTGGCCACCAGGTTTGCACACATCTCAGGAGAGATTTTGTCCCACTCCTCTTTGCAGATCCTCTCCAAGTCATTAAGGTCATTTTCAATGCCCTGGCTGAGAGAAGGAGGTTCTCACCTACATGGCCCCGTCCATCGTCCCTTTGATGCAGTGCAGTTGTCCTGTCCCCTTAGCAGAAAAACACCCCCAAAGCATAATGTTCCCACCTCCATGTTTGACGGTGGGGATGGTGTCTTGGGGTCATAGGCAGCATTCCTCCTCCTCTAAACACGGCGAGTTGAGTTGATGCCAAAGAGATCTGACCACACCTGACCACAACACTTTCACCCAGTTCTCCTCTGAATCATTCAGGCAAACTTCAGACGGGCCTGTACATGTGCTTTCTTGAGCAGGGGGACCTTGAGGGCGCTGCAGGATTTCAGTCCTTCACGGCGTAGTGTGTTACCAATTGTTTTCTTGGTGACTATGGTCCCAGCTGCCTTGAGATCATTAACAGGATTCTCCGGTGTAGTTCTGGGCTGATTCCTCACCGTTCTCATGATCACTGAAACTCCACGAGGTGAGATCTTGCATGGAGCCCCAGACCGAGGGAGACCGAGTTTCTTCCATTTGCGAATAATCGTACCAACTGTTGTCCCCTTCTCACCAAGCTGCTTGGCGATGGTGTTGTAGCCCATTCCAGCCTTGTGTAGGTCTACAATCTTGTCCCTGACATCCTTGGACAGCTCTTTGGTCTTGGCCATGGTGGAGAATTTGGAATCTGATTGATTGATTGCTTCTGTGGACAGGTGTCTTTTATACAGGTAACAAACTGAGATTAGGAGCACTCCCTTTAAGAGAGCGCTCCTAATCTCAGATCGTTACCTGTGTAAAAGACACCTGGGAGCCAGAAATCTTGCTGATTGATAAGGGATCAAATACTTATTTCCCACATTAAAATGCAAATCAATTTATAACTTTTTTGAAATGCATTTTTCTGGATTTTTTTTGTTGTTATTCTGTCTCTCACTGTTAAAATACACCTACCATTAAAATTATAGACTGATCATTTCTGTGTCAGTGGGCAAACGTACAAAATCAGCAGGGGATCAAATACTTTTTCCCCCCACTGTATGTTTTAATAGAACTTGTGTTTTGGCTGGTTGTGGGCTGGCTTTGAAGAGGTATTGGACCGCTTATGACAAGCAGACCTGGAAACCCTGCTCATATTGTCTAAAAGGATGCAGAAGGATGTGCTGCATGAATAACATTATTCAGCTCTTAGAACAACAACAACAAAAAAAATCCAGGAAAAAGTGCAGATTAAAGTACACATTACTTCGGCTTTACTTTATTGTAAGCTGTTTTTTCAACTTTTTAAGAATGACCTTTCATGTTACCACTTCCCAAATTTTGTTTATATTTTAAATTTAAATTGTGCTTCTCAAGAACATGATGAGGGGAAGGCCTAATCTTTTATTTGTTTTAGTCATAAATATTTTATCAACTTGCTAGATGAATATTTCCAACTTTTCACTAGAAGCTTTTAAACCGTGCGCCTCAAGCATAATGCAATTAATAGGCCGTCCCATGTGCAGGAATGAGATACAGCCTTAGTAAATTGAAGGTTAATTTCAGATGCATCGTGAGTGCATACTGCAGTTGCTTCAAGTTGGGTTTTGAAAGGCATCATACTATTCTATTTAGTTCTTAAGCAAATTCCGGTGTATCATGAGCAGCTGACGAATAAAGTTTCTGATTCTGTTTCCGATTGTAATATATTATTGGCCTACATCATCAGATGATCATCAGATGTACAATCGCTTGTTAAAAGTCAATGATTGCCATAATAACAGTTGTCAGTCCCGAATGTTCTACTGGTTGTGTTCCTTACATTAATTTCTCCCTGCTATCCCAATCTCATGCCTTCTTGAGCGTCGTTAAAATGTGACCTGTAGTTTACTTGCTGTAGTGGACACCTTATACTGTAGTAAGCACAGGAAGAAGATACTGAATAATTAATGAGCTACCAATCTAACAACAGATGCTGTAACAACAGGAATAGCAGCCCAGCAGACCTGCATGCTCCAATGAGGACACAAGCGCATAACATTTATACCCTGTAGCACCACAAAAAAAAAAATGGTGATGCTGTTGGCATGGTATGGTGCAAATGCATATACCGGTCAGCATGTCATACAAAAAAGCATAGAGAGAGCAGAGAGAAGACAAGCTTACATGTCTTCCACTAATATACTGCTTGTTGAGCTGTAATGATAGAATTCTATGAGTTAGCAGATAATTAACCAGCATATATATTTACATGTGTTTACATGTGTTTACATGTGTTAGTACAACATTTAATATAGTTTGGCATGAAATTGGAAATACTAGATTCAAATGCAGTATTTCTGACAAAGAAGTGGGTAGTAAAACATCATATTTATATTCAGGTGCAGAGGTAATTTATACTTTTCTGGGTATTTTTATTTAAATTCCACTGATGTTTATTGTTTATGGTTAATACTTATGAGAGAAAAAAATATTTAGAAGCCCCATAGCACTGAATTTGGTACTTTTATCACAAAATGTTCTACTCTTTTCCTGTTTTTCTACCCACCTCTATTCAGTGATCTCAACTTAATTAGTGCATGTAGTGAAACATTGGCGTTTTAGTGAATGCTGTTGCAGAGATGATACGTTCGACACGTAGAAAATAAACAAGCTTACTTGAGTGGAAGGGGACGTCTCTGCCTCAGACCTGTAATTTATTTCTAATGAGTTCTTGGAAGCTGTATCAGGTTGCGTTTTGCTGTCAGTAGACCTTTGGGTGTATCATAAGGGACAGAAGCAATAAGACAGTGTTCGTAGTGATGCTTGCTTTAGTATGATAGGTCACTATAGAAACATTTCACCTACTGCTTTTCAGAATATATGGTACAGAAGAGGTTTACCAAGCAAAATCTCCAGAATTTTTGGACGACCGTCTTTTGTCTAGTTTCCATTTCCTGCTACCGGTTCTCTCTGGATGAGGATTGAGTTCCTCCCATTTCTCCAGCGGTGAAGGAACACCTGCTGCCAAGATTCAACCAGATACATTTCTAAGATATAGCAAGTGAGGTTTCACACATTCATGTTTATGTTCCCTTTGACCTGGATACCTGAATCCAGAGAATCTTTCACAGGCGTACGAGAGCAGGGTTTGTTCTGTTCAACATCCACTTGTATCAGCTCAGTTTCATCTGCTTTCTTTCTATGAGGCGTGCTCTTGGTGGACATGGGACTCTTTCTGTCTTTACTGTTCCTCCTCTCACCAGGCTCACTCAGGTCCAGCAGGTCCAGAGAAGAGGACAGCACTGGGAACAGGAGATGTGAATATGTTAAATAGCTTCTAGAAGTTTAGGATGACCTCATTTATTCTTCACCTCAAATAACATACCACAGTTTCCCTCCCAAAATTAGCAGCACTGTAATATGATGGGAGAGGAATTGCTGCTACACTGGAGATTGGCTAATTTGGGAGAACAAAAACTAATTAAAATGTCTAATCTTAGGAACAACTCTTTTTTTAACATTATGTACTGAATGATGCAAACCCAACAGAATCACAATCAAAACAATAGCTGATCTATATCAAGAGCATAGGGTTATGTCTGTTAAATAGTACACATGTATAACAGCAAATGGATGTTTCACCAACATAGCCCTTGGTTCAGAGAAATGTCTGCACATTACTGTATCAGTATGAGTGAGAGCCGTGTGACTGTCGAGAGGAAGGAACGAGAAATTATGACATTCCCTGTTGGCTGCTATGACTTTGGACACTCACCTATACAAGCGGCCAGTGTAATCAAAAAACAGCACGTGGTTCTGACAGCCAGAGGGCTTGAAATTACATTATCTTTGATTTTATTTCTTTCCCTGCAGCTGAACAACATTTTTGACAGGTGTGTAACAGTCGATCTGTATTTTGATCATTAGAATCCATGTAGGGGAGATCCAGCACAATTTTTGGTTTGAGTTAAATTACTCAATGATGGTTTAAATTACAGACTTCATATTTTACACATAACATCATACAGTACATATGTTTGCTTCTTATATCAAGTTCAAGTTTCTCAATTGAAAGCAACTGAACATGTTCACTGAAACCAAAAGGAGTCAATAGTAGCACCATTGAAAATGCTGTGAACTTACAGGGAAAATCAACAATAAACCATCATACATTTATTGCTCTATGTGATTTATTCAATATTTTGTGTGTTTCTATGATTAAAAAAAAAGTCTTTATATGAGCATGCGATATAACAGGTTACAACTGTACCTGTACTCATGCTTTCTCATAATCTTGCAAACCAAAGCAGCATGTATAAACCCTGAAAGCTATTCAGTTACAGTTACTGTAGAGATACTCTCACCATCCACTTTAATAGGAGCACATGTACACCTGCTCATTTGTTCAGTTATCCAACCAGCCAATCATGTGGCAGCAGTACAATGTATAAAATCATGCAGTTACAGGTCAAGAGCTTCAGTTAATATTCACATCAAACAGAAATTGTGATCTCTGTGACTGTAACCGTGGCATGGTTTTGGTGCCAGATGGGCTGGTTTGAGTATTTCATAAACTGCTGAACTCCTGGGATTTTCACACACAACAGTCTCTACAGTTTACACAGAATGATGCAAAAAAACAAAAAAACATCCCGTGTGCGGAGGGTCTGCAGGCTGAAACACCTTGTTGATGAGAGAGATCAAAGGAGAATGACCAGATTAGTCTGGCAGGAAGCTGATTGGAAGTCTATAGTGACTCAAATAAGCACTCCTTACAAACGTGGTGAGAAGAAAAGCATCTCAGAACGCACAACATATTACACCTTGAGGTGGATGGGCTACAACAGCAGAAACCCACATCAGGTTCCACTCCTGTCAGCCAAGAACAAGAATCGGAGGCTATCATTAGCACAGACACACTCAAACTGGACTGCTGAAGATTTTTTTCTTCAACTGTCCAGTTTGGGTGAGCTTGTGCCTATGATAGCTTCAGATTCCAGTTCTTGGCTGTCAGGAGTTGAACACAATGTGGTATTCTGCTGTTGTGTTGTGAGTTGTCACGATCAAAGTCACAGAGATCACAATTTTCCCTGTTCTGATGTTTGATGTGAACATGAATAACTGAAACTCTTGACCTGTATCTGCATGACTAATATGCATTTGTGCTTTTGCCACATGATTGGTTGCTTGGATAACTGCATAAATGAGCAGGTGTATATGTGTTCCTATTAAAATGGACGTGAGTGTAAGTGTACACAATTTCATAGATTTCAGTTTTTGAACAGGAAATGAAAAATACTTACCTGGCCCAATTATTATTTTTTTTTTGCAAATAGTCAAGCAAGATTGAGCATATTTTTCAAAGAGACAAGGAGGTGACGCACTTGTATATGGATGTAATAGTGAAGCTGTATTTAGTGACTCTCTGCTACTAGGCAAAATAATAATAATAATAATAATAATAATAATAATAATAATAATAATAATAATAATAATATCACTACTGACAAATCTTCCAACTATCTTTGAGTTTTATTACCAGATGATAGGTCAACACATGACCATTCCAAATTGCTTTCATGTATAATATATATATATATATATATATATATATATATATATATATATATATATATATATATATATATATATAATATCCTAGTTTTACTTGTTAAACTGGTTCATCACAGACTGAACAGGCCTGTATTGATGATCTCAACTGCAGACAATTACTATCTTACAGACAGCATACAAATGCTGATGAGTGTAATAACAGGAAGCTGGAACATCATTCATTCAGGTCCTCCACTCCTCTAAAATGCCAGAAATTACTACAGATCTTTACTTACACCCATCCTCATCACTCTCAGTAGAAATCAGCCATTATCAGGATGAGTGAACCCTTCACATGAGGACCCACCCCCTAGATGAATGACATCAAATCCTCTCAATCACGAAGAGGAAATGAAAAAGCATGTACTTATAGCCACAACTGAGTGACTGCTTGGTGATGACTGAAAATATCAGGATATCACATCTGTTCTTCTGGTTTGGCATAGAGACCTTCTAATAAAGCTGCTAGGCCATCTGATTATTCGGCGGTCCTAATTAAAGGGAAATCCAACCTGAACAACTTACATACTAATCTTTATAATCAACATGTTGTTTTCAGTGGCGTCCAAGATTTATTTTGTAATGTAATTCTTAGTTGACTTTTATAGTCATTGACATGCTGGTGTATTTTCACTTTAGTTAATTGTTTCCTACATTAACCACAATTCTGTTTTACTACCTGCTGATAATGGTGGCAGTGGGATTTAGCCCTTGCTTTATCTCTACCTAAAGAGGATGATAGTCTGTCCAGCTCTCTCACCTCATTTTCTGTGTATACTGCTCAGCTTAGGTCATGTTCCAAAGCTTCACCTTTCATGCTAATACCACTATTAACACCATCAAACTCATCATGTCATAGATTGCTAAATAGCTGAGTCTTTGCCATAACAGTGCATTTTAGCAAGAGGTAGTTTTGTGATGTGTTGCGTGTCATCTGCATCATTTGCTGCAGTGAACTTTGAAGCCAGTGTTTGCTGTTCTACATTAATATGATCATATGTGATCTTATCTCTATGCCAACTACAGATTGTCACTTGTTTAAAAAAGTAATTAAAAAAAAATCACCTTCCTCTGTGACGAATACTTTAAATTACATGAAATTACTATGGCAGCTGTTTTTGTAATAATATTCAGAAAACACTAGAGATTGAGAATATTAATTGCTACCCAAAGAGAAATAAAATGGCCATGTATGAGGTTTTTCTTAATTAAGCAGATGCGACCAGATGTTCAGCTGTTTCCTCAAGAGAGTAAATCACACTTTCATACAATGCAGCAGTATAACCTGGGGGATACTGAAGCAACCGGAAGGGAATTTAGTCAAAGAAGAGACTTTCTCTAGAAAAACATGTTGTGATTTTGCATTAGATTAAAAAATGAAAAGCTGTCCAATAATCAAAGCATAATCACACAAAGATCGAAAACCAGCTTCTGATATTGCTCTCTAAATAAGCATATTATGCTTTTCAGAGAGAACTAAGTGCCACCACAAAATCATTTGTTTGCAGTGAGTCTTTATCTTAGAGTAACAGACTGCCATTTTATTGCAAATAGAAGGATTTTCCAAATGAAAAGTGGAGGCAATTAGAGCCCTGATAGAGGCCTCTCCAACATACACACAATTAGAGACTAACAGCAAAGGGTCTCCTCAATGGGTGAAGATGTCTTAAGTGTCTTGTAAAAGAGGAAAGCTAGAATGCATAAATAGAGATCTTTAGTCTTTTTGTGTACTTGAAATAATGAGTCTGTCTGAAAGTAAGCGCTCTCACATTTCTAGCACTAGAGCTTCATTTAGCCATGTTCTAGTAGCACACTAAGTGTTCACTTGTAAAAAGTAGCAAACATCTGTTACAGAGGAATTATGAAAATATTTATAAAGCACATAAATTCAAATTCAAATTTTATTGGTCACACACACAGCCATACACAGTATGGCATGCAGTGAAATGCTTTTACAACTGTCCATGACATAAAATATACGGTGCCCTCCACTAATATTGGCACCCTTGGTAAATATGAGCAAAGAAGGCTGTGAAAAAATTTCTTTATTGTTTGAACTTTTGATCTTTTGTTAAAAAAATTCACAAAAATAATCTGCTCTCATGGATATCAAACAACTGCAAACACAACACAGGTTATAAAAAAATCTTTGTTAAATATAGGTGTGCAACAATTATTGGCACCCCAGTGAATTCATATTGAAGTATATTCCCACTGATATTTTACATTTTTTAGTACACCTGGGTGACTAGGAACAGGAAATTGTTTAACCATAACTTCCTGTTTCACAGGGGTATAAATATGAGGTAACACATAGGCCAAATTCCCTTAGTCATTCATAACAATGGGTAAGACCAAGGAATATAGCTGTGATGTGCGGCAAAAGGTTGTTGAGCTTCACAAAATGGGAAGTGGCTACCATCAGGGCAATAATTAAGAAGTTCCAGTCAACTGGAAATGTTATGAACCAACCTGGAATTAGACGTGTGTCTATATCGTCTCAACGCACTGTGAAGAGGATGGTTCGAGTGGCCAAAAAATCTCCAAGGATCACAGCTGGAGAATTGCAGAAGTTAGTTGTGTCTTGGGGTCAGAAAGTCTCCAAAACTACAATCTGAAGTCACCTACATCACCACAAGTCGTTTGGAAGGGTTTCAAGAAAAAAGCCTCTACTCTCATCCAAAAACAAATTCAAGCGTCTTCAGTTTGCCAGACACTACTGGAACTTCAAATGGGATCGAGTCCTATGGTCAGATGAAACCAAAATAGAGCTTTTTGGCAATAAACATCAGAGGTGGTTTTGGCGCACACAGAGAGGTAGCCATATGGAAAAGTACCTCATTGCCCACGGTTAAATATGGTGGAGGCTCTTTAATGTTTTGGGCTGTTTTTCTGCCAGAGGACCTGGACATTTTGTTAGGATACATGGCATCATGGACTCGATCAAATATCAACAGATATTAAATGAAAACCTGACTGCCTCTGCCAGAAAGCTTAAAATGGGCCGTGGTTGGATCTTCCAGCAGGACAATGATCCAAAACATAAATCAAAATCAGCACAAAAATGGTTTACTGACCACAAAATCAAGGTCCTGCCATGGCCATCACAGTCCCCTGACTTGAAAAGGAAACCTGTGGGGTGAACTGAAGAGGAGAGTCCACCAGCATGGACCTAGAAACTTGAAGGATCTGGAGAGATTCTGTATGGAGGAATGGTCTCAGATCCCTTGCCATGTATTCTCCAACCTCATCAGGCATTATAGGAGAAGACTCAGAGCTGTTATCTTGGCAAAGGGAGGTAGCACAAAGTATTGTCAATAATTGTTGCACACCTATATTTAAAGATATTTTGTTTTGTTTGCAGTTGTTTGATATCCATGAGAGCAGAGTATTTTTGTGAATTTTTTTTAACAAAGCAATGCTGTGCAACATCGGGCTGAAGTAGATGCAGTGAAATTGCTAACTATATAATATAAATATAATATAAATATATACACACACACACACACACACACACACACACACACACACTGTAAAATAAATGAATGCTGGATAATGAAGAATCATTATATACATTTATAAATAATCAACTTGAAGGAGCATGTCCATCTGTTTGGTGCCTCTGCTGGGCCTATAGGGAAGGTGTTTATTCTGGTTGGTGCTCGTGTACATTTAGAGCAAGAGTTGGAGCTAGACATCTTGGGAAGGAGGTCAGCTTTTCGATTACCTGCTGTGTTGGAGGTCACAGGGCGGGTAGCTCCATCACACTTGGTCTCGCACAAGAAGTCGTCGATGGAGGGGCTTAGCAAGGGACGGCTCTCTTGTTGTTCACTCACCAGCTGAAAAAAAAACAAACAAGTGCAATATTTCACTGAGACCTACATCAATGTGCATTTTGGTGAACACATAGCACCCTTAGTGCAAACACAGTCTGATCCGTCAGTCCCATTCTAACTCTGGTCTATTTACAGATAATACCTTCAATTCCCAGCTTTAGTCCTTGTGTTGCATAACATGACTCCTGTATCCTTTTTCTGCTTAATGTAGGCTTTTGTTGGTTTCTTGAAGGACAAGTTACAACAATCCTATCTAATTATTCAGCTGACATAGTGAAAAGGAAATAACACAACTATATGATTGTTTTTGGTATTTCAGTGCACGTGTAAAGTTTATGGAATTAAGTTGACATCCCCCAGCTATTCCTTACGACTCTCATCTTATAAGTATGTACATATTTGAAAGGTTGTCTGGCCTTCAGGGAGCCCAGCATCAAAGAACCGAGAAAACACATCAATCATCATCCAGCTCTCATGGTGCTCGTTCAATCATTGTAGACTAGCTCAGTGAAAGGACTTTGTTAGTGTACTGCACTGTAAATGGCTCTACATCAGGAATCTCAGGTCTTACAGATGGATAAAACTATAAAGCATTAATGATTTATAAAGCTAAATCTGTTGTGAATCTGTCTTTTCCTCTTTTCCCTTCCCATATTTTTATGTAGCTGTTGATGGCATGCTGTAAATGTTTTTAATTTAAAATAAAACCCATATCTATAGATGCATGAATTGGCTGTGTTTGCATTATACTGTTATAGTGCAGAGAGAAATAAGGCATCTGGTGTCCTGGACATTCAGTGTCTACCAGCTGGTTAGGCAATAACTCACATGCAGCATTAGATCCCATCCACATACTCTGCAGCTCAGTTTTAACATCAACAGACAGACTAGTGTACTTGTGTGTTTCCGAAACAAATGTGAGCATGATTAGAAAATTTTAGCCTATTAAGACTTGCCCCATTGGAGATTCTTCTATATCCCTTCGCATATTCGGTGTTTTATTTAGATTACTGTTGTTGAAGAAGCAATTAGAACCAAATGTTAGAAATGAAGTAATGACATTTTCAAACCTGGAGCTTGTATTTTTTCCTATCATACATTTTGAACTACAAAAGAATGAAATTCACGCTGGTTTTATGAACGAATACAGAAACATAAACAACCTTAACTGTTCTTAAATTAACAGAAACTTTAATTTAAATGTCAGCACTATTTGTTCTTTCCATGCAGCCCACTAGCCTATTATTTAAGTCTTACCTCCAAACTCCCAAATGTTATTTGCTCAAATCACATTTCATACAATTTGCATCAATTTACATGTATGTATTAATGGTATATGATGTCAGTTCATGGATGAGTAAACAAGATGAATTAAACTTAAGTGTAAATGTTTTCTTAACATAAAACCTCATTAAACTATGCATCAGACAGATATTCAAGCCTGTTTGTTGTTGCTCTACACTCACAATCCCTGGGAGAATGAGAGAAAAACAGCTTAGCTAGCAAACCCATACAAGGGACAGGCATTTAGCCAGCTAGCATGTATGTGCAGTTTTAAATGGGGAATGTGCTAACTCTATTGACAACATGTAACACTGTAACTGGACTTATTTTGGTAATAATAAATTCTGGTAATTTATTATGTGTTATTTTACAGCTATTTTTTTTTTTTAGCACAAACAGTAAAATTCCATAAGTTGCAGTAGTGACTGTGGATATATCCCAAACCACATACTACTATATACTTATAGTATATATAGTAAACAAACTAAACTAAATAGTATAACAGTAATATGCCCTGTTGGTGGCATATTTTTAGTAGCATGCCTCTGGAATTGCTAGTAGCTTTTTGCTGCTGGGGAATGCCTCAGGTTTCCTCACATGAACTCCTACATTTAGAACACTTTGGAGAGGAAGAAATGGAGACGTTTCATATGTCTATTAGGGTTTATGGACCTGCTGTAAACGAGTTATGTGCAGTATTTCACCAGTCTGTGAAAATGATATGATGACCTCTTCAAAAGCGAAATCATTTTACAGCATAGATTTCTTCATGTGGAAGTATTTCATGTACCGTGTGATGTATTAGCATAGTTGTAGCAGAATCAGGCTAGACGTTTCATAGATAAATCAATACCGCATGTGAGTGGCACTTTCTGCATCTGTCAGACTCATTAAAAAACATTAACTTCATCCTCTAATTGCCAGCAGAATATAAGGAGAGAAAGTCTTTTAGAACTGTGCCATCTAATTAGATCATTTTCTCTCTCTATTCAATTAAAACCATTCTGCACTGAATATGAATATAAAAGGACATGTGACATTGATGGCAATCATTAAGAGGACAAGGTCCATCCTAGTAATTAAACCAAAATAACTCCAAGCCTTGTTGTAATTTGGCAAAAATACTGTTATTTGCTTATGGTTCATTGTAGTTAAATGTAACCTGGTGGTTGCACAACCTCACATTCTGAATGGAGAGAAAACAGATCTAGTACTTATTTATTGCTGAAATCCTGATTTGGAACAGCACCTTAATGATACTCAGCAGGGATGTTTACACAAACCGCAATAAATCAGAAAATCTAATTCTACAGACTATGTCAAGAATTAAAATTATGACAGTGTGTAGGTAATAAGTTATGCTACAGGAGCATAATACCCAAATTAAATGAAGTAATTAGTATAGTGTATGGTTATATATGGGCCGAGGGTTTCACCTGACCCAAATTACCTACGCAAATGCCGCATTAATATGCTGATGTACCCCAATATAATGACAGCAAACAAACTGATATGTAATAGACCATTTTCCATGTCGGCTAAACTAGACTAGACAAAGCTTTAAAACTTTAAGACAGTATTGCACACATATTTCCATAGTGCCCTGTACCTCTCACAACATTAGGCTGTCCACTCACATCACCACTCATTGAGAATTAGCCTGTGGTAACATGACTAAAGATGAAGGATGAGGTAAAACAGAAGGATTGTGACTGATAAGGTAGTGCTAAAACAAATGTCAAGGTGCAGGCTATTTGTTGGTACCTCGAATAGTGAAGACTACAGCAGGGGGAAGAGCTTTCTCTTACAAAGCCCCACAGTTATGGAACAGCCTTCCAATTAGTGTTCGGGACTCAGACACAGTCTCGCTGTTTAAGTCCAGGCCGAAAACATATTTGTTTAGTCAAGCTTTTTGTGAATAGTTTTTTTTCTTAGGTAAAGGAGCAGATCTAGAGGTCTCACAGGCATAGAGTGTTGTGGTGAACTGGGATGTTTGGATGCTGTCAAACCCCCCCCCCCACTTTCATGCATTCACCCAGGTTTGTTGATGGTGGAATGGCTGGCCTCCTTATGTCCCAGGGCTCTATCAAGTCTGTGTTACCTTCTGGCTCTCCCTTTTAGTTATGCTGTCATAGCTAGTCTTGCCAGAGTCCCTGCTTGCACTCACGCAAATTACATTGTCCTTAACCATTATAGGACAATAAGCATACCTAATAATCTCTTTCTCTCTCCCTCTCTCTTTCTGTCGATCTACACATGATACTCCTGAGATGTCAGTGATCCCGACCCCTTCTGCTCTCCGGACTTGCCTGATCCATCCTGATGCCCTACTTCTGGTTGGAGTTCTCATCAATTGGAAGTCACATGACCTCAATTCATATGAACAGTTATGCTATGATGGCTAGGACTACAATTGCCACAGTTTTGAACTCAAGTCTTCATCAGTGAACAGTGGAGAAGTTCACCAAAACAGTCTTCATGTAAAAACTGTAATGAATTCTCCTGGTTACACAATTGTACTGTGCAATCGTGGTATTAGCACATTTATAGAAGGAATTTATTTATAATTGCACTATCCGGTGTCACCCAGATGAGGATGGGTTCCCTTTTGAGTCTGGTTCCTCTCAAGGTTTCTTCCTCATATCGTCTCAGGGAGTTTTTCCTTGCCACTGTCGCCTCTGGCTTGCTCATTAGGGATAAATTCACACATTTAAAATCTATATCCTGAATTTATATATTTCTGTAAAGCTGCTTTGGGACAATGTCCATTGTTAAAAGCGCTATACAAATAAAACTGAATTGAACTGAAACTTTAGGCAACTAACTCATATTGAAACACCCTGATATGAGCTAGCACTAAAAAGATTCACAAACTCAAGTGGATGATGCGGGGCATCAAGGTCATATACTTAAGTATTTAATTATGATGGGCTAATTAGTGTAGAATAAATTTTACTCTTCTGGGAATGCACCAGAACAATCTTTTGATGTCCTGTCTTGCTGTGTCTTTTCACAACTCTAACTGCCAGTGGGCCTCATAATGTGCATAATGATGCTGCTTACCCTTTCCACCCACTGCAAAATCTAGCTGGAAGTGAAAGGCCACTTAATTACCTATGTTGCCCAACAAAAAGTATGAATAATGTTAGCTTCTACTCTCATAATAATTACAGGAACTTGTCCTGATTCATTCTCCTACAGAGGCATTTTCTTGAGGACTTGTCCATCTGTTGCTTCTAAGTGAAATCAGATGATCATTTTGTTCCATTTTTTTGCTCTTATTCCCTGCAAAGTACGCTTTCCCTTTGTTTACACATGCTGGAGGGGAAATCCAGAATTATGTAATGGAAAAGCTTAGCTAATTGTGTTGCTCGTGTGTGGTTCCTATTGCCATCTCTAAGATATTGTTGTCAAGGGAAACCAGGAGCAGTGAAGCTGGCAGGAGTCTTGAGGGACAGTCTTGAGGGCCAGCAGGGTAGGAGAGGGGGTTAAGGAGACAATCATTACACTGCTTTAGATAACAGCAGGAATTTACTTCCTGCAATGCATGACTATTATATTTCAGCAGGACTGATTTTCCTAAAAATAACTTCCTATCACAACGGTGAAATTTAAACTACAGTACCTGATCTTCGAAACAAAATTAACTCAACTATTTAGCATTCCTCCTGTCTTTCAGATCTGAAATTAATTTGTTTGGGGATTGGAATTAAAAAAAAAATAACACCATCAGACATTATAACACTCATGATTTAAAGGTTTATAAGTAAACCTTGTCTGTTCTGTATTGATTTTTTTAAAGGTCGACATCTCTATTGACTTTTTAACAAGTCGAGTCAAAAATCCAGCATTGCTTGACCCTCATATACACCTGATGTAAACGTGTCAATAAGTCTGACACCAGTACTCAGTTGTGTAACACGACATGTTTTTATCCACAATGTGGTAATTCAATCAGGATAAAACCTAAAGCGAAAACTGAACAATCAGACCACTTACAAAGCCTAAGTATTTCTAATAATTAGCTGAATCTCATTCAGTCATTACATGTGAAAAAGGCAAGATGTCGATATACAAACATTTAAATACCACATAGATCAATTTTAAAATATGTAACAGGCACACACTAAAATACCATAAATCATTAATAGTGCACTCCACTCAATTAAACATCAAGCTAGCACATGTATTATTACACAAATAGAACAAACGGATTTCACACCTATAAGAGCTCTGCGTACACACACTCGCCTACATGCACACGCATATAAGAAGTTTAAAAAGCATTTCACAAAGCAAATGACTGGAACACACAGGAAATACACTGAGTGGCATTGGCTAGACCCAGACCAGGCACAGAGAAGCAAAGCAACTCACTATAACACACACATACACAAGAGAGACATCTAAGGAAGTTGGAAAATAATTTCATGCTGTTACATACACAACTATAGAATGAAAAAGAGACCAAGGTTAGCTGCTTATGAGGTGTAAAAAAACCCATTATGCCAGGCAGTGAAGTACTACTCTGAATTATTTCTCCTTTTATTTCATTTCACCGCTTATATTATGGAACAGGCCTGTAACCTTGTGAAAAAGTTGTGCTTAGTAGAAGTAAGATAATTAGTAGAAAACTAATGTCTACTTAAACTCATCTACTTAGTCCCATTTCTGCAGCTAAGATAACGTACATGTAAACATACTAAAGAGCTCCGTTTTAAACCCCATAGAGCAGCTCAGAATGAAATAAAAACAGCATGTGGGAATTTTCAGTGAGTTTTTGATGGGAGACAGATGCTATGAGTTTAACGGCTTTAAAGTAGAAGTTACAAATGGG
Source organism: Cranoglanis bouderius (assembly GCA_023630585.1). NCBI lineage: Eukaryota > Metazoa > Chordata > Actinopteri > Siluriformes > Cranoglanididae > Cranoglanis > Cranoglanis bouderius. Next base: position 28,310,708 of record CM042537.1, read on the forward strand.
ATGGTCAAAGCCTTGCCATTGGTTAAGTCCAATCCAAATGGGCAAGGCCTTTGACCCTCAGGGTTGCTGCGTTAGATCTGCCCACCTTGTTGGTCACCGTGAGGAGGGGTTTGCCTTCTGGGGACGCCTTATTGGGTATCTCCTTCAGGACCATGGCAACGGCCTTATCTGCAGCCCTAGAGTCTTTCCCCTACAACAATGAAATCAACAATGACTTGTGTCAGGACAAAAATGTTCAGTTATTCCAATATATTAATCCTCCTAGGGTGTTTACAATATTCTCTAATGTTGCCCATCACACACTTTCCTCACACACATCACTCTGTCTTCTGATGCAGGGGCTGGAGCAGTGATGCACATCCACAGACTTGTCTTATCCTCCACAGACTGTACATTATTAGTTTGAGAGGTCTAGAAAGTCATTTCTGAACTCAGCCATCACCCTTGGAACAGGAGTCTGACTGATTCAAAAGCTGGTTATGTAAGAGATCAAATTGATCTCTTGAAAAAAACCGACCTTTATTCCAGAAAACAAATAAAATGCACAGTGGAAAAAAAATCAAGTCTCTGACTGTAAAGACCATTTTAAATAGAAGAAACTAAACTAAAAGAAATAAAGAAAAACAAATCAGTTTAATTGACAACAAGACATTTAGTGTGTTGGGTTTCACAGATGATCCTAACAGGAGATAACAAAAGTGGTCAGATATAAACTCTACCAGCATGCATGGCAAACTCTGCTTCTTATTAATATCTGCTTTAACTCAGATTGGATATGGAGACCGGTGGAAAAACAGTTGATTAGTTGACTTTGTCTTATATTTTGTATTGTTATTGTTGCAATTCTATTTTTATAGATAATTTGTAAAATGGGGATACAGATTTTTCCTTTTATTTAACCTACAAAACATTGGGGTTCAAAGACCTGATCAGTGTATAGGGATACAGTGACTTAATATAGTATTTTAATTAGGTTTAAATGTGAGAATTGCATTTCTGTGACAAAAGATACTTTCTATCTCACACAAAACATGTCTTGGCAGTATAATGAACTTGTCTTTTCAGTATAGATCAGTCTTCAGTAAAGTTCCCTCAAAATGATTGAACTGGATTAAACTCAAACTCACTTGTTTTCCTTTTTAATACATTTATTCCTGAGCTAACATCAAGTCAGTCTCTGTCTCTAGATTTTTCATTTACCATCTTTGAACTTTGGACCTTAGGCTTATGTCTCACGAAGAATTAGTGCTTAATGGAGCAAAAAATCCCACCTGTATTCACACAAACCAAGCCACCCAAAGTGTAAGTAAAAACATTTTACAAAGACAAGTATCCTGCGTAATCAACTCTCCTGGACAGACAATGTTTGCTCAACATATGATATGATATATGACTTTATCTCCTATGTGGCCATTACCATACAGCAATAGTACAGCAGAAAAAAGTATGGATCAGTTATCTTCATTTGAAACTGAAGAAGAATGCTTGAATTAATTAAATTAATTGTTTGCTATACAAAAATGTAAAAATGAGATGCTAACACAGTAATGCCTTAAGTGCCTTTAAGTGCCGTTTTTAACTCAAACATTCTTACTTACTAAAGACTGCTACATCAGTCTTTTCTAAGTGCTATAACAGGAATATTATTTCATTTTCTTTTAATTAAAACCAGAATCAGTGCCACAATATTCACCCTGAAATACACATTTTCAGCAGTATAAAATAAATAGAAATGCATTACAGAATTTGAGGGCTATATTAAATATCTAAGTATATAATAAATTATACCACAGTGGTACAGAATTCTCCATCCTGTTTGGCCAAAAGTTGCTGATTAATTCCATAAAAGCAGTATAAAAAATAATTTCAGTAGTTTATACAGTAAATAAATGCACTCATTCTTATATGTTATTGCTTCTATAGTAACAACTTACACAGAAACTTGCATGGTGGACGCTTTTTAATTTTTTTTTTTTTTTTTTTTAACAAATTGTAATAGTTGGCAAACTGCTTTGATATAAGAGAAATAAAACACTTTGTGCCATCCTTTATTAAAAATTAATCAATGTTATATAATAGCATCACATCTCCCCACTGTTGATTATTTTTCTATAACAGTACGCCCCATCATCTTGTATTCTTTTCAGAAATACTGACATGGTTGGTATAAAGAGTACTGGAGATCTCTTTGTGAGCACTTTATGTATGAATAATTACGCCTTTTTTCCTTTGATTTGCTGCTTTGTGACAATGTCTATTGTTAAAAGTAATATACAAATAAAGTGACTTGATTTGCTTCTCCATTATTATGATTAGGGGCTGTTGTGTACTTCTTTGGTATCAAAGTGCTCTTTTATAGCTGACACCCAATTAATATGGGTGGATTACAGAATGCTTAACTGAGACAAATGTGCAGAGATTTTGAATGGGCCATTAACAAATCAAGTTAGCCTGGCACATCGTAATGCAGTTCTTCTTACAGATAACTTTCCCTGCATATCTATTCACAAAACTTTTAAACTTAAGTGTCTGACTTAGAGATGTATGAGACATTAAAAGAAAAAAACAAAACAAAAAAAACAGTGGCTCTGTTAGCTGGCATGGTTTGGGTTTTAGAACTTTCACTTAAAATCAGTACAAAATTCTTCTGACTGATCACCTTTATCCTACTATGAAACATTTCTATGGACAGATAATGGATAGATTCTATCCTAGTGGTCTCTTCCAGGATGACCCTGCCCCCTTCCACAGGGCACGATGGCTCAATGAATAGTTTGATAAATATGAAAATGATATAAATCATATGCTATAGCCTTCAAACTCACCAGATCTCAACCCAGTTGAACAGCTATGGCAGATTTGGACCAATGTTGGACGAGAGAATATCTTTTGGAAGAATGGTGTTCATCCCACCAGTACAGCTCCAGAGACTTGTATAATCAATGTCAAGGCACATTAAAGCTGCACTGGCTGCTTGTGGAGGCCAAACATCTTACCAAGACACTTAATTTGTTTTTCCTTTCATTTGTCTCCCTGCTGTAAGTTTTTCCTTTCATTTGTCACCCAGCTGTAAGTTTCTAACTATAAAAATAAGACCCACAGTGAGGAAGGAATTGGCAGTACTGTAATGCCTGCTGCTTGATCAGTGTCTGGTCAGTACTGTATGTAGCCCCAGGATTATGTAACAGCAGTGTGGATAATGGCTGCTAGTTGCATCTCCAGAGCTGCCTCTGGGACACAGTTTTCTGTACGCCATATTGATGCTCCACCTCAAAGTGAAATCATGTTAAATGGCTTTGATGTTGCACACACCATAAATTATCTTGGTTCAAGACACAAAGCCATTAGGTGTATGTGTAGCATAGCACTGCACTGGAACAGCAAGGAGAAGTGAGCTATGGCCTGTCTTGAAACAAATAGGGAGCTCTTAATGAAGCCTACAGAGACAGATGTTAAGACATGTCCTTGCACAACACTATGCAGTAGTTCATCCAAGAACCCGTCGTCCGCCTCAACCCCTCCACGTGGAGGAATGATTCACCACCCAAAGCCTTTAGGTGTTTGTGAAAAGCTCCACACACAGCAATTTCTCTCATGTAATCCCCTTTTAAGGCTTCCTCTGAGGACATGTGTACATGAATGAGTGATTCACAGTTGTGCAATGTCAAATACTGTGCTGTAGTGTGTTCAAAGTAACTGTTATACAAAGTGTCTACCATTCCACTTAATTTTATAAATATACCTATAGATATACAGTTAGACTGGAACACGTGGAGGGGCATACACGCCTCACTCTCTCAACATATAGTAATATAGTAAATATGGCACTGCAATCAATTTAACAGGCTGCAGTCTGCCATCAAAAGTTGCTGAGCTGTTTTTCCAGACCTGAACATGCACAATAAATGCTCTGAGACTAATATTACCAACTGTCAAAACTGCTGCACTCAGCCTGACATACACAATTACTGTCAGAAGTCCAGATATTCTGAAATTTGGGACACAGTGCAAACTTCTGGGCAGCACAAATACGAATCTCTTTATAAAACGATACTTTTGGTTGTAAACTGTGATTGGCTGTGCCATTGTTAAATCCTCATTATATGCACACCTGTGACGCCATCAAAATAATTGAATTCTGTATTAATATGACAGACTTTAAAACAATAAAGCCATTGTTCTGACCACAGAATACCCTAATCTATGCCTGTTATGTTCCTCAGAAAACAAAGCTTACTGTTAACAGACTACTTTTGCGCCATGGAAGTGACGTGAAATGGAGTGCCTAAAACCCCCTTCTGCACATGATAAAATGACTGTAACACACGCACACACACTGTCATGCAGTGTTGCCATCTCTTTTCAGGGGGAAGTAGTTAATGCATACTCAAAAAGTTACCAGTTGATCTCATAGATTAATTTACTTATTCATTGATTCGTAATGATCAGTTGCATATTATAATATAAATTAGGCTATATGAAGAAATATTTTCTGAAGACACTTTTATTACTTGTAAATATCACCTAGAAGAGAGTTTAAATAAAGAAATAAGAAATGCACTGGTGGGACAAACAATAGTGATCAGTGATTGGTCAGTGGAAACGTCTAACGTCTGCTCAAAAGTTGCTATCAGATGACATGTAGGGGATATAGATCTGCTCCATACTGACTCTCCACTGGTGTCCAACAGGGCTCAGTGCTAGGTGCTCTTCTGCTCTCCCTCTATACCCACTCCCTTGGTGAGGTCATAGCTTCACATGAGTTTTCATACCCCTGCTATGCTGATGACACACAAATTATCCTCTTCTCTTCTCCCACAGACACTCATGCTTCTGCACAGATCTCAGCATGTCTGGCTGACATCTCGTTATGGATGACGGCTCATCAGCTGAAACTTCTTGAAAGTTGCTGTACGTCCCTGGTAATGCATCCCCATGTATTGTGATCTCCCTGGACAACTCATATCTCACCATCTGTTACTGCACATAACCTTGGGATAATCATAGACAACCATCTCTTCTTATCACCTCACGTCACTAAGCTGACTCGCTCATGCCAGTTTCTCCTTTGCAGCATTATGAGGATCTGACCACTTCTATTCATAGAGGCCACTCAGGTGCATGTTCAGTCCCTTGTCAATTTGAGACTGCGACTCACTCCTGGTAGGTCTGCCTCTGTGCGCCATCCGACCTCTGTCAAATGATCCAGAATGCAGCTGCAGGACTTCAGCCTTCCCAAGACTTCAACCTTCACTGCCTTCTTCAACTGGCTTCCAGATAACAAAAACAGACCAGTGCCCACCTACTGTACCTTAAAGCACTTATTAAACCCTGCTCTGCACCACACTCCCTCAGCACAGCTCGAATGGACCCACCATCTCCCAGGGTGCCAAGAAGACATATACCAAGGCTCTTCTCTGTCCTGGCACCTAGATTGTGAAACGAACAAACTTCCCCTGGTTGTCTGAGACACTGGCTGTCTTCAAATGAAGACTAAAGACCTACCTCTTAATGAAATATGTACTTAAATTACATATTTGTTATTTTTAAAAAGTGTTGTTGCCTTGTGTGTTTTTCATACTGTACTAACCTCCCCAACAGGGTCTTTAGACTGTTGGTACTCTTAGTCCCTGAGCTAGTGAAGACATCTGTTTTTCAAAAACCTGTTTTTCAAAAGTCACTAAAAGTCTCTATGTTGGCAACAATGCTCTCGTGGCTTATTGTGTTAGTAATATAAGAAACAAGTTTTAAAAAATCATTATTTAATACCTCTGGTAAAACCAGTAAGTGTTCTATGCAAAACCCAACAACAAAAGTAGAAGAAGAGGTAACGATATAAGAGATAGTATAGAAATAGTTGCATAGAAAACTAGTATATGTATACAGAAATACAGTAATATAGTAGACTGAATATGTATACTAGAAGAAGAAGAAGAAGAAGAAGAAGAAGAGGAAGAAGAAGATAGGACTATAATAATTTTGTCTACAGTCTGACAGTCTGCAATTTTTCCTGAGCAGATTTAATACATGATCTGATACTAATATTACCAACTCCCTCTTCACAAACCAGCTGTCCTCAGCCTGGAAATGGTAATGTCCAATACTAATGAATGGCAGAAGACAGAATTGTGTATCATATTTAATAAACACAAACACTGTTCGCAAAAATGGCATTTTTTCTCCATGTGTGAGCACTTCAGTCAACTGATCTATTTAGTATCTACACTGAGCCCAGCACTAATCACTTTAACTGTACAGCTTGTAACTAGCTACTGATGATACCATGCTTGCACACCCACTTAACTTGTTTAATGAACAGGAAGATGAAAAGGAAAGATTTCCCACATGCATGTGCATACCTCAGAGTGGAGATTTTTAAGCTCAAGAAATCATCTCATGATTGCTTAAACAATAATGTTTTCTGCCTGGTTTTGGTACATGGTCCCCCACCGCTTTGATTATGTGCAAAGCTATATATAGCTGAAAGCACTAAAAGAGTTCTCTAACACATTCAAAGTTTAGCACCCGTGTTTAACCTGCCACAGAAGAACAATGCCAAATGTGGCAGAAAGATTGCATTCACAATGTACTAACTTTAAATTGTCCTTGCTTGCTTTCCTCTTCAACAGTGATGTCTCAATTGCTACAGCGAATATTTTAACATCAAGACAACCTGCTCTATACTTAGAGGTTCAAGATAAAGGAGGCTGTCTAATAATAATAATAATAATAATAATAATAATAATAACAATCATCATCATAATTTCTTTTTACATTAAAGTATATTTAGCAAGATATAATACCTGAGAATTACAAATTCTTTTATTTTATTAAAAATTTTATTCTTGGTTTTAAAATACTTTACGCCCTGATGTAAAACATCCTTTAAAAAAGTGTCTTGTTTTGCAAGTGCAACATGAGAAATTTGGTATGCAGATGTTATGACACATGTACTAGTTTCTCAGTGTATGGTCAGCATTTTTTTTAAAGCTATGTTTTTCAAATAATAATATATTCTTTTCAGTGTATGACAATCAGCTACACCAAGGTGGTGCTTGCTTTTGTTTTTACAGAATAGCAAAAGAAGTAAAAAAAAAAAAAAAAAAATTACAGTATATTTGCAAATCACATGTTCAAGAAAAAGAACATGGGGCCTAAAACAGTACCTTGTACTGAAGAATCCATTTGATTGCTTATATAATTTGTCTATTGATGCTAACAAACTGTCAAAGTAAGATCTAAATCAAGTTTAAACTAGTCTGTCCAACCAACAAAATTTTCAAACCTGTCCATTAACATACAGTGGATAAACCAGTCTACACACTCCTGATAAAATTGCAGGTTTCTGTGATGTAAAAAAGTAAACCAAGATAAATCGTGTCAGATATTTTTTCTACCTTTCATGTGATATAGCAACCAACAGATTCAAGGAAAATCAAACAGAAACCGTTTAGGGAAAAAAAAAGAAAAAGAAAAAATTTATAATAACCTGACTGCATAAGTGTGCACACCCCTTAACTAATATTTTGTTAAAGCATATTTTGCTTGTAATTCAGCACTCATTCTTTTTGATCTTCTTCTTCTGAAGCCATTCCCTGGATGACTTGGATATGTGCTTTAAACTGTTATCGTGCTGGAAGGTGAAATCTTTCTTCATCTTCTGCTGCAATACAGAGGCCTGCAGGTTTTGTTTACAAAACAGATTGGTATATATCATCATGAGTTGCTCTATCTTGACCAGAGCCCCAATCACAGCTGGAGAGAAGCAGTCCCATAGCATGATGCTCCCACCACCATGCTTCACCATGGGTATGGTGTTCTTTAGGTGATGAGTTGCATATCTTTTGCAGCAACCTTTTTTTTTTCTTTAGAATTTTGCCCAGAAAGGTCATAATGAACCTCTGGTCTTGGTCTCATCACACCATAACACAATTTGCCAAATGGTATGGGGTGATATATATATATATATATATATATATATATATATATATATATATATATATATATATATATATATATATATATATATATATATATATGTTTTGGCAAAAATTAGGTGGGCTTGGATGGTTTTTTTTTGGTTTTTTTTTCATGAGAAAGGGCTTTGGTCTAGCCACCCTATCTCTTAGCCCAGACATGTGAAGAATACAAGGGATTGTTTTCACATGTAGGGAGTGACCAGTACTTGCCTGAAATTCCTGAAGCTCCTTTAATGTTGTCATGGGTAAGTTTTTGTCTGGTACTCTCTTCAATTTTGAAGGGATGTCCTGTTCTTTGTAATGACATTTGTTCTCCACTTGTTAATGATGGCCTCCACAGAGTTTCATCTGATACCAGGTTTACTTATGTATCAGAAGGTATCAGACCTTTATGACAAATACATGTTAAAGGTCTTCTATTAAATTCTGATGCATGATGTTCCTAGCACATTATCATCTTTTGCTCATTCATCCTGGTCAGTGGTAGATCCAGAGCCAAGGCACACACACTGGATTGAATGCCAGTCCATGGCATGGCACCATGCACACACATTTGCACCTATGGGTGATTTAGCATAGCCAAACCACCTACAGGTGGAATGAAACTGGACATCTCAGAAAAATCCCATGCAGACATGGAGAACATGCACAGACATAATCCAAGCTCAGGGCCAAACCAGGAAACATGGACCTGTGAAATTCCATGGACCTGTGCAATGCTACCTGCTGCACTACTGTACCTCCTACTACATTAAACTTTTGTTATATAAAGTGCAATTCATCATTAATGTAAATTGGAATTGGAACATTTTTTAACCAACTGTGGATGGTAGAAATGTATTTTTCTTATTATATTTTCCCTTAGCAAAATTATGGTTATTTAATTTACCATCTTGTCAAAACAAGAGAAACAAAAATAATTAATTGCACATATTGTAATAATTTCATGCAGCAATAATTACAGCAACACAAACTGATTTACAACCAAAGATGATAAACAAGTTGCGGTGTAGGGCCCATCCATTTATGTGAAGTAATTGGTTCATGTCTCAGCATGAATACTGTTCATTTCAGCAGTGGCCAGATTCTCAACATTTTTAAAATCCATTAATAATACAGAATAGCTATCAGCTTCTTGGATGAGTACAACTCTCTTTCTGAAGGTTTTCATCAATAATGAAATTGAGTATAGTGTTTATTGATGCACAGTGATATTAGATCTTGATTTTTGCTGACTATCTAATAAGCATATACTGACTGGGTGCATGCTAGTGTCAAGCAGGTCTTCCTTGCATGGATGACTGGCGTTTGTGGTTCAGAACTCTTTGAAAACCACTTTTGGACCTTGTAAATGACCTGCACACTCTGCTAACTTTCATCCTCTTATGCTTTGCCAGTAAGGACCATTAGCTTCATTATTTCTGCTGGCCCAATTATATTCACATGGACCAACTGTTTTTAAAGTCCTAAGAGCTCAAATTAATCAATGTCTTGATTCCATCTGATGGGTTTTTGGAGGCTATGGGATTCTTTGAAGTCTGTGTCACTTACTTCTATGAACCTCTATTGTTTCTGTGGAAACATACACCATTGGAAAGGGGAGAAGTGCACATACGTACACACACACTGGATTCTCTCAGGTAACAAATTACATCTCAGGAGAACTGACCATGAGCTTACTCTTAGAGAGGATAAAGGAATTGCCAGGGCATCCCAGAGTATAGTCTTAGAGTTACTTATAAGGAAGTGGCCGTGACTCAAAGTGAAGAGGTCTCACAAGGCTTTGACTGGCCTTTTTCTTCTGCAGCTCAAATTACTCTGAATCCCCTGATCAGAGAAAGCAACGCTCAATTTTCAATTTACACACAGCTAACAAACACAATCAGAAGCATGAATAACAAGGTTAAAATGGTCTGAAATTTATTTTTTGGTACTGCAAGCAAAAAGGAGGGATAGAATTTTAGACCTTCCTTGTAAAATAAGTCATGGTATTTACAGAAATAACAAATGAACACGATCATTCATATCACAGGATAGATGTGGCACATGCAAGGCACACTTCATGAAGGGTTCATGTTCTGGATTATGAATATCAACACAAACTAAAACACAAGAAGGAAAAACCTATTCATTAAGAATTAATGAGTGAGTTTCAGTGTACCAGAGATCAATGTTCAGGAAACCCTTAAGGTCAAAGCTCACTTGGTTGTTTTTAAATATTAATGGTATTATGATGTATGTGTGGAGATTCGCTACTAGCAGTGCTTACTCATCCTGTGGTCTGTGTTTTCTTCATAGTTATGATGGCTCAGCCTCTGTCAGAAGTCGTAATCTTGTCAGGGCTATTTTCCTGCTGGTTGAATACTTAATTAACTGGATTAGAACGCTGCTGTACAAAACAGTTTTTTTTTCTTTCTTTTAGCTTAAGGTAGGAATTAATAGCAGCAACAATTTTATTTCAGAGGCTATTCTGAAATGAAATGACTTGCAATGAAATGACTTGCATTTGCAAAGTCTGTGATAACATTTGTTTAATTTTAATTGGATCAGTTTTGCTGAAACAGGCCGACACTAGCCTGACCTTATTGTTGTTTGGAGTTTTACAGACATAAGGGACTTAATTAAATAAAAAAATAAAATAAAAAATAGCTCTCTGAGCTATGCTGAACCAAAACTTTCTTAAAATGTGCTGTATTTTACATTACATGTATTTATTTAGCAGACACTTTTATCCAAAGCAACTTACAAATGAGGAAATCCAAACAAAAATGAGAAAATACAAGCAAATATTTTAATGGTAGAAACTAAACAGATATAAATGTTCCTCATATATATATATATATATATATATATATATATATATATATATATATATATATATATATATATATATATATATATATAATTTTCATATATCAGATCAAACCTTGAATAAGTGCAATTGCTGTACTGGCATAATCAGAGTAATATGAACACGTAAAGTAACTAAAAAAGGATCAACACTGTTAGTTAAGTTAAACCATTTTATTTTACCTTTTAATTTAGTTGTTAAAGTTTGTTTAACAATCACGGTCTGTAAATTAATAATCTGTTTTGCTTATCTCCAGTTTATAAATGTATATCTTCCAATAGTCCAATAGTAACCAGTAGGGGTTCTGCCTTCTACATGGTTAACTCAGTAACCATCAAGACTGTATCAACCCCACTGCCCTTTCGGCTAGTTGTGCTCTGCTTTCATTGGAAATGTGACAAGAGGCTCGGTGCGCCATAAAGGCTAGATGGCAAGCTGCTGAGCAGGTGTGTTGAACAAAAATAAATCACACCCCAGGGGGCACCGCATTATTCTTTGTATATCTGGTGGGGGAGGGCTTGAAGGTGTTGTACCCTACCTGCAAATTACCATGACATATGTTCCCTACAATCTGCAAGCTTGCAATCTTCGGTTGCCACAGATGGCTTATGTATACATGAGACCTCACACAACTTCATACAGACAGGATAGTAGGAGTGCACAAAGGTCCAATAAAACCATTCAGGAATGACCCAGTTCATGGATTGGCCAGAACAGCACGCTCTCATGAATATGCTGCAGTTATCTGCTTCAAAGTAAGACATTTTAGACATTTTTTTAAGCAGTAGGGCATGAATTTATGTTTAAAACGTGAAGTATTCACATATTGCAGATTTTCTCAATGCTGTTCCTCTTGAACCATTATCCCTACTGAGACCTGTGTTTTTCTCACTTGTGAATTATGAGGTTTACCGAGATGCTTTAGAACATCACATCTATACAGAAGCTGTGAAATCTGTATAGGTATAAAATGTCTTCCTGCTGAGCTTTTATACAAAGTTTACTTCCAAACCTAATCTAACACACCTGAATCAGCTCATTTGTGTCTCCAGAAGACCTTAATTAGCTGAATCAGCTGTGTTAGATTGTGTTTGCAACTGAACTCTGCTGGAAATCAGCACTACAGGAAGATTATAGACTCCCCAAATGTTCAGTTTTGGATGCCTCTATCTTTATGATGGATGCACATTTGATTGATTCTCTTGATACAAAAGCAGAGTGGTCTTCATGCCAGAAATGTTCATTCTTCTTTTTATGTCGCTCTGGATAAGGGCGTCTGCCAAATCCCGTAAATGTAAAAATGCAAGAAAGCATACCTCACACTAACTTTACAGAAGTTGTTTTAGTACATAAGACATCCAACTATCTGGGTATTGAGAACCTCCCATGACACTGGGGTTTTAATCTCCCAGGACCTGTTGCCAGGTCCATACTCTGGCAGCTACATACATTGTTGCGTTGTAGTTACTGAATAAGTATGGAATAAAACATGGTGGGTGTGTTTTTAAAGAAAAATAATCCAGGGTAGTGTGATGCCACCCTTAAGTGGTTTATTTTTCCTATGTCTCAGAGTGAGTTATTTCTCTAATACTAGAGTAATTTAACAAGTACTACAACTTTTTAATTTATTACTGAATGATACATCATGCCTTTTTACCATTTATAGTTACATTTAATGTGCAAAATCCACGAGACTAGCTATTCACATATGATATATCCACTTTAAACAGTCATTCTCTTACCAGCCTCTCTTTTTTCTCTCTCTTGAAGTTAATAAAGGAAAAAAACACCATGGATGTTACAGAGAAAGTGGAAAACACAAAGTCCTCTCTCCTGAAGCCTGAGAAAACTTACTGACCGTTACAGACACACTGACGTACAAGAATGATTCCATAATTATTAAACATGTACTTACAGAAAACTTCACCATACCATAAGTATATGTTTTTCTTTGTTAAACAACAGCATGTATTTAATTCCTTTTTAATATTAGACTTAGATCATGTGGCGCATCAACTATACAAGTCCTTGTGTCCGAGTTGTTACTATAGAAACCACAATGTATTACAACCTTAATATAAACCTGTTGGCACTACTGTCAGAGCTGCTGTTATAGGAAATTAACACCACATGGCAAATTAGATTTGAGAATTCAATAGTGCTGTTGTATAACATGCTATAATAGACTGGGACTTTAAGGGGGTAATGAAAATCCATAGCACATATTGGAATCAGTGAAAACTTCCAATAATGTTTATTAACATTAATATGACCTCCCTTCATGATATGAATGTGCAAGTGTGCATTATCTAGGTCACATAAGTGACCACTTGCAGCACCAGGGTGTCATATCCTCCGGGAATCAACTACCTCTCTCCCAGCCAACTATTAACCAGTTTACCAATCACACTCATCTACACCTCATTTACTAATCACCCCTTCAGCATAAATACCTCTCAGGTTGATTTGTCCAATATTATGTTTTTTTGTTTTGTTTTGTTTTTTTGTCCCTTTAGCCTACATTTCTAAACCTTTTGGTCAGTATCAATCTCTTGTGTATGACTTCTGATCTGTTTTCCCTTTGTTTTGACCTTTACATTTTTTGTACTAAAGTTGTGTTTGGATAACTCTTGGTTGCTGAACTCTGCCTGTTTCTTTTTTATTTTTTGCTAGATGATTTGGATTGTTTTTTGCTCGATGATTGGATGCCTTGACCCATTTTTAATAAAGCCCATTATTTGTTTTAACCTGCATATGTCTCTGCCACCCTGTCCAAGTTTGGCATGGGGAAGGAGTGTATAGAAAGAAACAGAAATACACTGTAGTTAAAAGTAGTGATTGTCCCCATTCACCTTCCTTCAAACTATGTATAGAATAATATGAGTCTGTTAACAAGCTAGCAGAAGACAGAAATAGGAATCTGCCATGGATAAACAGTTGGCTACACAAAGCCAGAATTAAAAAAACAATAATATAATAATAATATTTATAAAAACCCTAATTACCACATTTTTATGTTGATTTAATCCACTATCCTGCCGAGAAGCCCATCTAATGAACATCACTTGAGATTAAATAATGGATAAAGAGCATTGTAGGGAAATCCTTCAACAGGACATGGCAAGTATGATTAAGTAAAACACTAAATAAATAAAGGATGTTTGTTATAAAGTAGTAGTTTGTATGGAATCTTTTACTCTACTATCTATATAAACAGGCAGGTCTTACTGCCTTGAACTGAACCCTGAGGACAATGATGAAGCCGAAATTTTTGCTCGGTCCCGCTGTTTTTAATTCACTTGCACTAAGCACTTTAGCATAATGAAATTAGATAAATAAAACAACTATTTTGCCAGACAAATGTCTGAAAGCACCTACTCAACATCCCCAAACCGAAAAATGTCTGCATCAAATCCTTACATTATGCTGGACAAGAGTTGGACCAGAGGCAGCATTATAAAAGTTCCTTTCAAAACAGCAAGCACTTCAGTGGCTAGTGCCAAAACATATAGACTTTTTTTTCTTTAGGTATTTTACAAAGTTATGTTGCCCAATTATTAACTACACATAGCTATTGAGATTTATGGGTAAATGGTAATCCACATTTTTCAAATTTGATGAAAAATATATACCTTTCAGTACCTAAAAACAAACTTTCAAATTAATCTGATTTAAGGGTTTTGTTTGATCTGGTCCTCTTTACTCCTCTTTCTGTAAAGGAATTTTGGTCAAACTGATATCCTTTTTCTATAAACAAACAAACAAACAAACAAATAAATAAATAAACAGACAAATAAATTATATATATATATATATATATATATATATATATATATATATATATATATATATATATATATATATATATATAAATATAAATACACCCACAACTGTGGATATTGCACACATGTTCCTTGGCATCATAGTCCAGACAAACTCAGTACTCCTTGCTATATATGCATTTCCTCGTGAGGGGGAAATAAAGATAGTCCTACACCCACATTGTGTGAAAGATTCAAGAAGATGTACAGCAACAGATACAGTCACAAAGCAGTGTATTACACTTTACACAAACTTAAGTGCTTGCTTCTTTGGCCAGTGAGGCCATTTAGCTCAATTCTGCTGCAAGGCAGAGTACAATCACAGGTTTAAAAAAGGTTCAGAGACTTTTTAAACACACACACGCACAGACGCACATGCACACACGCACACACACACACACATCACATGTTGTCTCTCAGACACAGTGATATGCTTAGGTTTATTTTACCACCTAGGATGTTGTTGTGAGATCTTTAATCCAGATGGCCAAAGTATTATTTGAAAAATATGAAACTCTGCTCTTGCAAGTGCAATATGTTATATACTGTATATGTTTTATTATAGTAATTATTCTATTGAACATGTCTGTCTTTAACAACAATTGTTTGTATAAAGTAGCCTGCAATGAAAAAAGGGAATATGTGGTTGGTCAGATTTAAGAGAAAATATTATGTATAGTTTACAAAAAAAAAAATTACTTTTTTATCAAAACATGATTTCATTGCTTACACTAAATTTAATTTACACAAATATCTAATCTACTAGTTTGAATTATGTAGACTGAGTGTGATCAATTAATAGTGTTAACGTGATACAATTAAGTTCTAAAATTTCACGAGGATGCTGCCAATGACAGAAAGAAATGACGTAGGAAGAATTGACTAGTATTAAATTAATGTGATCGTATCATGTGCAGCCTGGTACAGAAGTAGGCCATGTTACCGCCTCAGAGCTTCAGGGTCCTGGGTTTGATCCTGAGCTTGGGTGAGTGCGTGGAGTTCGATTCTATTCCAGGGCTTTGAAAATACATGATAAGATCATGTTGGCTGTATGAAAACAAACTATGTTAATGCAACTCAATTCATTCACATGGAATGGTACGCATTTGAATAAAATAATAATGAGCATTTTCCCCCAGTGTACTACAGTCATTATTTTCTAAGCTAATAAGTATTACGCTAAATAAAACCCCTTGTTTAGACACAACAGCCACTCATCTTCGTGGGCCATAATTCCATGTTTGTATTCAGAAAAATGCATGTGAATGCACTTCAGATGAAAATGACAGCACAGCCTGTTTATTATCAATAAAACTCTAATACACATACACACTGTGCTCAGTACTCTGTTGATGTCTATTAGTACAAAAAGCCCTAAGTTACTGTTCCATTAAAATTGACATTTGTGTCTAGTTCAATATTCTGCTCTGACCGATTTGTCATCCAAGATAACTAGTCTTATCCTTTAAGACAAGTGCAATGTGTATGTTTCTGCTTCATGTATATTGTTAAGGCAGGGGAGACACAATGAGTCTGCTGCTGGTCTCACTTTACTGCACTAGATATACCCTGATTACCTCAGCGAAGGCAATTCCCAGGACATTGCCCACTACTGGTGACCTAGATCTATGGTGCTCAAAGAAACATAGCCGAATAGCTAAAAAGAAAATGAAAAAAAAAAAAAACCCCATCTGGTTGGTTATATTGTAGCTGAGGCTGCTCAGATGTGTTAAATGACTTTTTACCTAATTTCAAAGCGATTCCCTACTAAATCGTCCTTTTTGCTTTATGAACAGACCCAATCTGTGTCTGGAAAATCACAGCCTAAAAGATTTGCATAGAAGGCCATGGTGAATGACATCAACCCTACAACATTTGAATAGAAGCCTTTTTGAACCCTCACTCCTATTTTTCAGAGCTACCAGACGTTCCATAGGATGGCATAACATTTATTTTTCCACTTCATCCAAGACTTCTTTGAGAATAACCCTGCACCTAATGTAGCCTTATTTTAGTTGGCTGTGACTGACTCAAGTTGACTTTTCATTATTCCTACTTTGTAAGCCTGGAGATAAAGGGCAGTCCTCTGTGTTTCTAGGCAAAGTTTCTAGGCAAAGTGGGCTGACAGAGTTGTTTCATAACAGAGATCAAATTTAGTCCAAGCTTGTGCATTACAGCAACATAGTAAGATTTATGTGGCTAAGTAACCACTTTAAACCTCATCAGCTCAAACAGAGAATGCCAGTGTGCGCTTCTCAATTACCAAATGGAATTTATACAGAGGGCTTTTTTTTTTTTTTTTTTTTTAAAGAAGAGAAAATCTCCCCATCAGTGAAACGATGATAAATTACACATCACAGGATAATACTGCAATATGCTGATTTGACACATCTCGAAGTTGTGTGTAATTGTGCAGCAAATGCCTTTTGAAAGATTGATTTGCATGATGTGTCTCAAAATGAATTTAACAAAATGCGGCACATATGGTACTTTATTGCTGGCCACACCAATTATTCGAGGAAATGTCAAGAAATTCAAGGGGACAACTATATATACATATATATATATATATATATATATATATATATATATATATATATATATATATATATATATATATATATATATATATATATATATAAAAATGAGGTTCCTCCCAATTAGATTTTTTTTTTTTTACAGAGATGTTTTTCTCTGTAATTTGGCTGAATGTTTTTTTTAGACTTCTGAATTAATTTGCTACCATCATGAGTAACATCATCAATATGGATTAGTGGGCCCATACCAGAAGCAGCCATGCAAGCCCAAGCTATGACACTACCTCCACCACCGTGCTTGACTAATGAGCTCGTATGTTGTGGATCATGAGCTGATCCATTCATTCTCCACACTTTGGCCTTTCCATCACTTTGGTAGAGGTTAATCTTGGTTCCAGAAATTTTGTGGCTCATCTCTGTATTTTTTTTTACAAAGACTAATTTTGTTCCAGTATTTCTGAGCACTTGAAAAATAGGTGGGTTCCAACAAAAGGTGCAATGTTCTAAGTTGCTTAAAACATCTAGATGTAAATATCGGTGAAATGAAAGCTGAAATTCTGATCTATCTTCTCATAGTCATCTTTTGATCTCGAACCCAAATGTCTTCAGTGTCTAGCAAAAACAAGGACATATTCTTGCGGCATTGGATTCAGTAACACACATTTTCCTTAATGACTGGGCAACTGCTGAAATGTGATGATGCCAGTTGTAATCTCACCAGAAACATGCTAGTGTGGAATTCATTCATTCATTCATCCTTCTTCAGTAAACTCTTCATCCAAGGAACACAGGGCATGAGACTGAAACATGCCCAGAATGGAATGCCAGTCCACTGCCCCATGCACATATGTGGAATACATGTTACTCAGAATTTGACACCATTTTGATACAAAAAGGCTACTTTAACAAATCCACATTAACTGACATTGTAGCTGAATACTTGGAATAGGCTCCTATTGTAGACATTTTCAGAGGTAATATATGTGCAGATGTTGATGTAAGAGTCATTTCAGGAATAATAAAAACTTGAAACACACTCGGCCAGAATGACATGGCAATGAACACTGACATTAAAAGGGGTGATGTTCCACCACATGGAATAATCACTGTGGTTGTATTAAGTGCAGACACCTCAAAGGAAGGCTTTGTATGATGAGAAACTTAAGCCAATCTTAAATGGCATTCTCATATTTTTATGTAGTCATGTCTCTCTATGAAATGAGTCTCATGGAGAAAAATGTATTTGGAATTAATACTGGCCAGGAATGATGGCCTCAAGAGGAATCTGACTAAGTGTTTTCAGGACATACCGATTGTATATTAAAACACATAGTTTTGTCATAAAAAAAGACAACAATATATACTTTAGGACCTGCATGTATAGTAAACTTTAATGATAGTGGTATAAGCAATGATGTAATTTACCTGCACATAGCTGTCAGTTGTTGGGGGATCATTTGTCAGTTGTCAGGAGAATCAGAGACATAGGTAAGTAAGTAAGTAATTTTTATGTCTATAGCACCTTTCTAGAACAGACGTCACAAAGTGCTTAACATCCACAATATAAAAACACAAAACAGAAAACAAAACAAAAAACAAACAAATTAGACAAAAACTAGTTTAAACAAGTGGGTTTTAGCTGCTTTTTAAAGATGATCACAGATCACACAATTTGGGAGCAACAACCTCAAAAGCACAGTCACCTTTAGTCTTTAGTTTAGAGCAAGGAACAGCTAACAAGACCTGTTCAGAAGATCTCAGATTCCTACTAGAGTTATAAGGTTGCAACAACTCTTATACTGTATAAGCAGGAGCTTGACCATGCACTGCTCTAAACACCATCACAAGAATTTTAAATTGAATTCTAAATGTAACTGGGAGCCAATATAAAAAAAATTAAAATTGGTGATACATGTGATCTCTTTGATGACTTAATTAAAAGTTTGGCAGCAGCATTTTGAACCACTTGTAGTAGTTTCAAAGATGCATTATTAAGACAAGTAAAAAGAGAATTGCAATAATCAAGGCGGGAGGAAATGAATGCATGAATAATCATCTCCATCTCTACTGTGGACACAATTGCCCTTAGTTTAGCAATATTTCTCAACTGATAAAAACAAGTACGAACAAGAGAATTTACATGCTGATCAAGACTCAAGGTCTGTCCCATATAAACACCTAAATTTCGCAAGGTAGGCTTAACAAAATGAGATAAAGGACCAAGAGTTTCCATCACATAGGGAAGAGATAGTACTTTCTCTTCCAAGTGTTTTATATTCGTCCTGATGGCTCGATATCTCAAAGATGCAGCAGATTAGGTTGTGATGGGTTGTCTCTTTTTGGATTGAGTTTTTCTGATACATTTAATTGTCCCTCCTGTCCAAAGAAGATATTCTTATGGATAATGTGAGGATGGTTTCAAACAGGGGCCGTCGAACTTTTTGCAGCCAGGCACCCATTTAACTAACAATAAATATCATAAAAATAAAAACCTCATCAGTGCATATTATGAACATAATCTATTCACACACTAACTATTCAAATATGAAGCTCATTTTTAAATGTGTGCAGTACTATTTTAGCTATTTATTAGAGCCATAGAACTTTTTTGTTCCTGGACACATTGTTATCAGATAGGTATAGTACAAGTATAGGTCTTTATAGGTTATTTATATAGTTCTGCTTGGATTTTATTCTATTTTATTATACATTTAATTCTAGTGACCAGTCAAATAGGCTAATAACTACAAGAACTCAACAATATTTCTACCACTGTAACAAAATTTTAAAAAAAAATAAAAATCACAGCCCTCTAGGGTTGCTTCATGGAGGACCGCCATGGAGCCCCCAGAACCATAGGATTAGAATACAACTCTATAATGAGTGACTAAAACTGCCATTAATGCCTGTGGTAGGATGTTCTTTCTAACATCTACTGCTGTACCTTCTTTTTAACTGAACTGGTTTTGTTTTCCTGGGATCGTAAGAAAATATTATATCATGAAAATCATTCTCACTTAAATAATGTGAACCAATTTACATTCAGTGTGGAGAAATGCAAAGGTAGACCCGTTTGCCTTCCTGTTGTGTTTGACCAGAAATGATTTTCTCAATTAGTGTGCCATTTTCAAATGTGGGAAATAAGCAGCATCCAGTTCAGGGAGTGTTTCAAGAAGAGACAGGAAGGGAGGAAATCAGAGGCCTAATATAATAATGGCTACAGGGTTTGCACTGCGATTGGCCATTTCAGGTCATTTAATGCTACTGGCTCATGTTGACTCACATACATTGTAATCCCATCTGATATAAGTATGTGAGTCCTCTGGACAGCTGACTACTAGTGTTGTACTACATTAAATGAATCAATGCTTGTCATGTTTTGCCTGACAAATAAACCTTAAGCTGTGGGATTCTTTCCAGTGAGGATCTTGGCCCTTGATGCCGGCTTAAGTGAGGACACTGATGTCCTGATGTGGCCGCTCTAAGCCTGGCATCTGGAGAGCAGATTAGGAGAGCAGAGCTGTTTCATATGGGCAGCTGTGCAAGGCCTGATATGGAGTGGGCTTTATCACCTCCGTTTTCATGAACCACATGTCAGCGCACTTTGAAATTGCCCAATTGAAATCTTTTATCAGAAGGTGATGGAATACCCATTTATGGCCATGATTCATATGCACAGCACAATTACAGTGATCCATTAAAATCTCACCTGACATACAATCTAGAAGACTCGCTCAAATATTTCATCATCCTAACAATATTATCTTTACTGGAAAGGATGAGAGCTCGAACACTATTATGTACATATTCATTGCTATGGATGAAAATAGCAAAGGGAGTGTTTGCTCTTTATGACCCAGAAAATGTCTGGTTTGTATGAAAAGGCCTGGTTTTAGCATGCAAGCACAACAGCTTTGATCACAATTCTCCAGAGGATTGAGTAGCAGGGGCATCTAGGTAATATGATATTAGTACTTACTCTGGACTCTCTATAGTGTGCAGTGTGGCATCCCTTCAATGCCTACTGCATGAACGGAGTTAGAAAGCACATTGGCCTCCTGCCACATATCGACTCAAATGTATGGAGTTACACAGCAGCTTTCTAATCTTAGTAACTGTGCCATTCTCAGTGATGAAACTGAGTCGGACATTTCACCACCCTCCGCTCTTCACTTTATCTCTATTTCACGCACACCAGAGTCAGCCCATCCACTCCATCACGCCCTAAATGACAGATGTGCGCGGCTTGACGTGTTCTGTTCATCAGAGTGGCATTGTTCTAAGAGACTGAAAAAAGACACAAAGTGCTTGATGGCAATCAGTCTTTGGGGAGACTGTGAAGAGGGGAATATATTTTCAAAAGGAGTAAAGTATAGCAGTGGCCTGAGCTATGCTTTTTTGCAAGAAGGGGAGCACTTCTATAGTCAGACTGTAGGAGCTAATCACTTTACATGAAGAGTTCATCATGGAAGGTTTTTTTGGTAAGATTTGTCTTCAAGGCTGTTTTGGAGTGAGAACGCTCTGTTCAAGATTAGAGAAGCACTGCGGCCCTGATTGCACAAAGGCTTTAAGAGACTCTGGTAATCATGCCATCGGTGATCATTCCCAAAACAAAGTGGCCAGTCCACATAGATAATTTAAATGTATTCTGAACTTCTCTGAACTACTGATTGAACATAAATGAGTAAAAAAAAGATGTGTGATTATGTATCATTATTTTCACTCCCACATCTTTTCTTGTACACAACTGATAAAGAATAAAGAATAGTTGACTGCAGAAATTTGGTCATTTGGTTTGGGGTGAGGGAGTGTCATGTCCAAATAAAGTAAACTAAAATTTATTTTAAGGAAGGTAGGAAGCATGACAAAGCTGTAATGCATAAAGCAGCTGTTGTTTGGGGGAGTTACAGGAAAAATGGAATGTTACACTCACCATCCACTTTAATAAGAACACCTGCACATTCATGCAGTTATCTATTCAGCCAATCATGTGGCAGCAGCACAATGCAAAAAGTTAATGTTCACATCAAACATCAGAATAAAGAAAAAGTGTGATCTCTGTGACTTTGATCATGGCATGGTTGATGCTACCACATAGGCTGGTTTGAGTATTTCTGCTGATCTCCTGGGAATGTCACACACAACAGTCTAGAGTTTAAACAGAATGGTGTGAAAAACAAAAAAACAGTGAGTGAGCGACAGTTCTGTGCAGCAAAGCATCTCAGCATGCACAAAACATCAAACCTTGAGGTGGATGGGCTACAACAGCAGAAGACCACATTGGGTTCCACCCCTATCTGTCAAGGACTCTGGGGCAGCTCAAACCAGTGTGGTCATTCTCCTCTGATCTCTCAAGTCACAGAGATCACATCCCCCCCCCCCATTCAGATGTTTGATGTGAACATTAACTCAAGCTCTTGACCTGTATTTACTTGATTTTATGCATTTTGCTGCTGCCACATGATTGGCTGATTAGATAACTGCATAAATAAGCAGGTGTACAGGTGTTCCTAATAAAGTGGACAGTGAGTGTATATGATTGAAAGAGTGCAGTTTTTCCTTTTTACATTATTTCATAAACACATTAAAAATGAGCAATGCCTAAACAATGCAAAATGAAGTAAAAAGCATAATATTGTCGGAGGAAAACAGAACCTCTCATCGAACTGATTCAGGCAGGCAATTAAACTTTTAGCTTTTCAGCTTTATTGGAAGAAATGTGCAGCATGGTGAACCGCCTGGTCATTTTAATTAAAAGAAATGTGACACAGTTATGTGAAATAAAAATGGTTAGGAAGATCAATAGCGATAAGACTACAGGGATTTTGGAGGGAATAAATAAATGATACAGAGGGATACTGTTGTTTTTCTCTGAATGCTGTCAACCATGTCGAACAGCAGAAGTCCATGACAGGGCCACGGTCATGACTGACCTTTTCTCATCAGCTCCTCTAGCTACAAAACAAGACAACGGTGCCTGTGGGTAGGATGTAATTGACGTGCTAGGCTCTTGAGGAGTTGTCAGGAGGGCTAACATGAATTCACAAGACAAAATAATTACAACAAAAGGACTTAGTGGATCTCTCTTTTTTTTTTGTACATTAAACATAATGTCTTGCATATTAAGGTATACTGCACTGCTGGTTTTGTCATTAATTCTGTCTTACAATTTTGTCATTAATTTAGAAATGTCATTGTAAATTCATTAACTACAACTACAGCTCATGTGTCAGCATTAATGGCATTTACCGTAAATGGTAACATTCAGTTCCTTTCATTTAGCAGCAGACTACGTTTCTCCTGACCTTTTCTCTCAGCTCCTTTTCACACAATTTCTTCCACTCGAGAACTAATAATGTGCATTTTTGCCTGCGAGCGCCCACTTTTCTGCTATGCTGCCTCTCCTTGCTGGCAAATAGAGCCTTCAAATGTATTATTTCCTGTTGACAACTGTTCTTTATGTGGGGACCTTCTGCATTGTTTCTACAGTCACACACATTTCTTTCAGGTTACATAGTCTTTGGAATCATGTGTACTGAGAAAAGAACTCGTGTTTCTCTTTAATTTTCGTTGAAAACTTTTAGAAAAGTTTGGCACAATAGGCATAATTCAATTATTATAGCAACTATACAAGTCTGTGATAGTGGCACTGTGGCACAGCAGGCCCAGATAGCATCCGGATGTGGGCCACTTCAGGCAGTGATGCGGCACTGCTGGCCTTCTTTTGGCCCGGACAAAATGGATATGAGCCTGCAGTGGCCCACATGTAAAATAGCAAATATGGCCCAAATATCCCAAATCACATGTGGGCCTTTTTAGGCAAAGACGCAGTGCTCATGGTAATGTGTAATCTGGATGTGACCCTAAAGTGGCCCATGTGGTAAATAGTGAATATGGCCCAAGTATCACAAAACAAATGTGGGCCACAATTGGCAAAAATGTGGCATAGTTGACAAAGGCTAATCTGGGTGTAAACCAAAAGTGTTATATGTAACATATGTTGCATGTGGCCCAAATCTGGCAAACAGGAGTGGACCGCCCAAGTGCCATCATTCCACGCGGTATGTGGGCCGGATGAAAATGTCAGGTGTGGGCCGATTCTGGGCCAGAGCAATTTTGCTATCTGGAGGTAGTGTTGGTGTCTCACAACTTCAGGGTCTGGTGTTCAGTCCTGAGCTTATGTTACTGCATGTGTTTTGGATATTCTCCCCATGTTCATGAGGGTTTCTTCTGTTTTCCTTTGACCTCCCTGAAACTTAGGTAAGGTGAATTGGCTACTCAAAATAGCCTCTAAGGGTGAATGACTATGTGTGATATTATAAGATGAACTGGCATCCTGTCCAGTGTATTTGTGTCCCTGACCAAAAAAAGAGGTCACTAAATATTAAATGAAAGAATTAAGTCTGTGAAGTCATTTTATAGTCAGAATTTCTAATAAAGCCAGCTTAAGAAGAAGCTTTTTTTCCCCAGAAGGTAATTGGTTTAAAATGTGAGACTGATTCAGTGCAAAGAATATCCAGTCTCTATATATAACCTCACTCAGATTGTTTAAAAAAAATTAAAAAAAAAAAAAAAAAAAAAAGGATGCTATGACTCTCTGGTAGAGATTTATAGAGGTGTCTGGGTTAATCTGCTGAGAGCGCATGTTTGCAGAATAAGTGGGTCTGGCCAGACAAACAGGCTGCTTCAGCAGGAGGAATTCCACAGGGATGGCTGCATTTTAGAGCAGCGCAAACTACAAGCTGACACACCCAGACTGTGAGGTTAGAGAAGCACATTACATCTCGCACTGATGTTATGTATATCATCATGTGGAATATTCATGTGCATCTTTCAACAATGCCCATCACCATCTTTCTCTAGCTCTATCACTCTCTCACAAACACATACACACAACCACAAACACATGTACTCGCAGGTGTTCAGCCTTTGGTTTGTTGGTAATTTGAATGATTCCCCATGACTGATGACAGTGCAGCTGACTGAGTGCCCCGGCACTCTCTACGCTTTCGGAGTGGTTGTGTGTGATTCAGGAAGTAACATGCATTAGAGGCCAGTAAGACATGGCTCAATTTATCAGACCAAAAATAGATGTGCTCACTGACGTCTACCATGTCGGAAAACAGAGCATCCTCCGTGGCCTCAATAGCACCTCCATTTGTTTTCTGTGTGCCTTCATGGTGAACGTTCAGGATAGTTAGTGCTGTGGCAGTGGAAATGCTGCCGGCTGTGAGTCATTGTGTTTCCGTCATTGCCTCTGTGAAGGGAGGTCAGATAAGATGAATGGGAAGCCTCGCTGAAACAGCCCAGAGGAGTTACAGTTTTTTTTTTTGCCATGCATCTAACTGAATATACTGTACTGTTCATAGAAAATATAATACACACTTCAAGTCCTGGTGCATTTCTGAAGCCATACTGTATATTATCCCCACAACTCATCCCAAAACTATTTCTTCCCTTCCTTATATACTGTTCCATCATTACAGCTGCTTCCTTCTGTAGCCATTTATTCATTCTTCTATTATACCACCATATCTTTATCTCAAGTCCAGGAACTGGAAATGGGGTAGGAGTGGCTAATGCAATTTGACTGATGCCATTTGACTCTTAATGGTACCTGCAGACATGCCTCCTGGGAAAAGAATTGATCACATCTGCCGTAGCTGGTCATATGATATGGTTGTGAAGTGATTAAGATGCATCCCTCAAAAAAGAACACTGCCCACGCATTTCACTCTGAGACCCTTCATTAAGATAACATACACTCACCGTCCATTTTAATATTAACACCTGTACACCTGCACATTTCTGCAGCCAATCATGTGGCAGCAGCACAATGCATAAACTCATGCAGATACACGTCAAGAGTTTCAGTTAATGTTCACATCAAAGATGGGAGGGAAAATGTGCTCTCTGTGATTTTAACCATGACATGGTAGTTGGTGCCACATGGGCTGGTTTGAGGATTTCAGATGGTTTGAGATTTTCAGTCTCTAGAGTTTTCACAGAATGGTGCAAAAAACAAAACACAAAACATTTTGGGTCTGCAGGCTGAAACACCTTGTTGATGAGAGAGATCAGAGGAGAATGACCAGACTGGTCTGAGCTGACAGGAAGTCTATCGTAACTCAAATAAGCACTCTTTACAACCGTGGTGAGCAGAAAAGCATCTCAGAACGCACAACACATCAAACCTTGAGGTAGATGGGCTACAACAGAAGAAGACCACATCAGGTTCCACTCCTATTAAAGTGGATGCTGAGTGTATATTAGTGTTGTGGTGGCTTACTGTACTTTACTATTTGTAATGCCAGTGGGAAGAAGCAGAAGAGTGCATATTTATGGACACACAATTCCCCATTCCCCAATCTACTTAACACAGATAGAAGGTCAGCTGGCATTGTACATCCTCAGAGAGGCTGCAAAAGGAAGCAGGTGATCTGCAATTCACACTTCTGAAAGTAGAAGCTCTTCAACATAAAAAGCATGCCTGTCTGAAAATGACAAGTATAAACACAAGTGAAGTTAACACTGTCATCTGTCTCAAAGAAGCAGATGTTACTACATGCAATCCCAGTAGTAAACTAAAGACAGATTGTCAGGAGAAATGCAAGGGTGTTTGAGATATCTTTAAAAAAAAAAAAATGCATTGACTGCATTGATTACACCCTGCTGATGCTCAACGACAGCGATCTCATTTGATGCAATTACACTCATATTATCTTACAGTAATCATCAGGTTCACAGATATTAAGATTCTCAGGCTCCTCATCATGGCCTCGATTTTTCCTTCCAAACATTACATAAAGCATTTATTTGTTTGTGTCGCAAATAAGCCCTTAAAATTAATTTGCAAAATCAGAGCAGCCTTTGTTTATGTTTTCTCTCTGATCTCTGTGCAGCAGTTTTAAAAATCGCTGGCTTCAGCAGCTGAGAGAGAGAGAGAGAGAGAGAGAGAGAGAGAGAGAGAGAGAGAGAGAGAAAGAGAGAGTGAGAGAGAGAGAGAGAGAATGGCTGCAATAACTAATCGATAAAAAAAATCAATAATTAAAATAATCGACAACGAATTTCATTATGGATTAGTTGGGTCTGTGACGTCACTGTGGAAACCCACGTCAGTGACGTCACTTCACAATGGTGAAAAACCCATTTCTATGAATAAAACACATCTGAAAAACAGCGGAGGTCACAGAGTGAGCTGCTGTGGGAGAAGTGCACGATCCAGGTCGTCCAAAACATGAGAATGTTTTATACTAAGCGCTTGTCGTGGCTTGTCGTGTCAGATGCTGCGACAGATGCGTGTGCTGTTTAATGTGTTCCAGACGTTTTCTTCAGCGCAGAAATTACATTATTACGTTTATATCCTTATCTGTAAATGTTAGAAATTCACGCCAGTATTTCCATTTTACATAAAGGCTCGTCCTGACAGCAAGTGAGTCTCCATTAAACTTCACTGAATGAGCGCGAGTCCACGCATGCACATCAATCAAACAGCGCGCAATAGAAAGGAAGCGCAATAACTGACTAAAATATTCATTTTGAACAAATATGGTGTTTCATGCTATATTTGGCTATATTTAGAAACTAAAGTAATTGTGTTTTTTATGAGAGCAGTAACTGTAATGGGGTTATAACATGTAAGTGTATATAAATGTAAGAAATGTCATACATACATACATGTCATATATGTTACTTTATAGAATAAAGTAACGTTACTGTGATCAAATGAGTGAATGTGTGTGTTACTGCAGAAGATTCAACCTCTAACCAGTTAACACTTAGTTTGTGCTTTTGTTTTTCTTTTTTTTAGCAATTTTAATGTACTGATTTAACTTCTGCGTTAAAGCTTGCGGACAATCAGTTGTTCTCTTGTTTTCAAAATATAATGTTAATATTTTTTAAAAAATCCTTTGCACAATGTATAGCATAGCCTACATAGATACATTTAATACCTTTTTCATAGCCTTCAATTTGCACAATGCTTGAAGGACAACATTGGGCAGAATGTGTTTTTTCGAAAAAATACAGAAAATAAAAAATGGGCCTTTTAATCCAACTAATCGATTAATCGAGGAAATAATCGAAAGATTAATCGATTATCAAAATAATCGCTAGTTTCAGCCCTAAGAGAGAGAGAAAGAGCGAGAGAGAGAGAGAGAGAGAGAGAGAGAGAGAGAGAGAGAGAGAGAGAGAGAGATGAATATGCGGAAATTAAATAATTACATAATACATCTGTATTGCCTTCATCTTTGTTGGCCCAATAGAGTTTTGAACCACTAGAGCACATTTCTTTTGTATGCATGTTTGTCGGCTTTGTGTGGTCTCATTCCTCCTCTCCACTCCTTTTTTACTTAGCGAATGAGCTTCAATCATAAAAAGCTAAATATGTGTTAAATGTAATTAAACACAAGTTGAAAGACCATTTATCAGAATCAGTAAAGCTAAACTAAAATGTCTGTGCATAAAATCTAAACCTTTCAGCCAGTCTACAGATCGCTAAGCCCTGATGCCAGTAGGTGGATCTATAACATATACATGCCATATATACTAGTAGGGGTCCATAAACCATGAGTTCAGAAAATACTGTCTTAGTCTGGTTTCATCTTAACTCCAACGCGCATGGAGAACACAACGCGACTCACCATATTTTTGTTTTTTTATTATTTTGGTGCTATTATGCACAGCAGATATTATGTGCAGCAGTGGACCTTTTCTGAGTCCCACAACGTTGCCCTGTCACTCATGGTACACGTGTGCTGTGGAGACTAATGATGTCGTCATCGGCTAAAACACATGCGCAGGTTACTTTACTTCCTGAACAAGTGTGGACCCGAGTACGAGTTGCGTTCACATTCACGGGAATTACGGCTCATTTTCAGTGCAAATGAACTCAGACCACCTCCTACAGGTAGTCTCGGGTTCGATAACGCTTCCCAGGCCGCATGACAGCTTTCACACACAATTTTTCACACTCTTATTTGTAACCATACACTAATCATTAACGGTTAAGCATTACAGGTAACTGCTGTCATCATTCGGTTGTGTTAGCTGCTTGTCCAGACTTTTGTAAGTGGGAAATTTTTCGTAGCTGGACCTTTCCCAATTTTAGTTGAACAGCCCTGCACTAAACTTTTAATGAAAGTGCCTTTAAGGTTTAAATGGTACTTTAAACTTCAGTACAGCAACATCCAGTGAAGAAATGGTATCAAACCAAATTCTGCATGCTAAAAGCATCCAAGATGCCTGAACTGAGACCTCTGACCCAATGTGCTGTGGTTGAATAAAGTGTCATCATGTAAATTGAAACACTTTACTTTGAATAAGAGAACACTGAGCCCAATGCCTGTCTGTCATTAAACATCCAATGCCTCGACACAATCCAGATGAGTGTGTAAGGCTCAGTGAATTCCTGTACTGTTACAGGACATTACACTCTGATCTGGGAGAGCTCTTGGCTAGAGATGTAGCACTTTATAGAGCACTCTTGATGCTTCAAGGTGGAAATTAAAGCAAGACTCTGCAAGCCCATATTAGCCTAGTTATGAATCCAGCCTAGGGGGAACACTGCTCTGTTCTTCCATTATAAACTCCTACTTATCTAACAAAACATAAGCCAACTGGCAATATGGCTATCATTAGCAAAATAAAAAAACAAAACAAAACAAAAAAAAACCACAGCTATTGTTACCTTTGAAAATCAGCTAGCATAGCGATATGTGCTTAAAAAGAGGGCGTGCGGTTTGCATGTGTGACATAATGCTTTTCGTTAACATCATGCTAAAAGTTTACATATTTTAAAACAATAAATGATCATCACCATGCCACAACAGCATTAGCCAGCAAACTAGCCATAAATATAGCCATAAAGATATAGACATCTGACTGAGTGATTAGTCAGAGAATAGAGGTCCCTTTTTATGGCAGTGTGCCACTAATTAGAGCACAGAGAGCTCTTTACTGTAAATCTCGATAGTGTTTGTTTCAAATATATTCTCTATGTGAATATTCACACATCAAGCACATAAGTACAAATATTTGACAACAGTGACAAGAACCTTGAGCATTAATTCACTCAAACCAGTAACCAAGAGTAATTTTTCTTTGCTTAAATGTTTCTCTTTGATATCTCAGGAGACTTAGTTATGATTCACTTGTGTTTCTTTTATGAATCAACTTTGCCCCACACTTCTCCTAAAATAGAACAAGATCAAAAAGAGGCATTGCATTTTTATCATGTTAAAGGAGTCAAAACAGAGGGAAAGGCCATGACACGGCATGGGCAGGATTCAAACATTCAATATCCTGATTATAGAGCGAACACTTTTATCACTGCATCACGTGGAACCTTGGTAATTGGCATTAAAACATTTTTTTCCTGCTAGATTGTCTGATTAGGTTTCACTGGTTAGTTTAGCAAGTCATGGGTTGGCTGAAGAACTGAACAATATTTGAGTAAAAGGGGACTGAAGTCTCTTCTCTGAATACAACTTTAAATGTTGGATAAAAAAAATGTATCTCACTGTTTTCTAGGAGAAACTATATAGCTAATAAGACGATGCCTTTTTAGATTTTATTCCTAATACACTTGCAGTTGTTCATTCATTCATTCATTCATTCATCTTCAGTTATCATGGTCAGGATGGCAGTGGATCCAAAGTCTATCCTGGGAACACTGGGTATGAGGCAGGAATACAGCATGGATGGGGCACCAGTCCATCGCAGGGCACCATGCACACATCACATTCACACACTCATTCACACGTAGGGGCAATTTAGCATATCCAGTCCACATATAAGCATGTTTTGGGAAGGTCGGAAGAAACTAGAGAACCTAGATGAAACCCATGCAGACATTGGAACATGAGAACATGTGAAAATCCACACAAGACTGTAACCGGAGTTCAGGATCGAGCTGGGGATCCTGTAGCTGTGAGGCAGCAACGCTACCCGATAATCCTGTCTGTGTTAACTGTGCACTGTGATGAAAGGTACTGGCCAGTATTACAGTTGGTTTCCCCCCTCAAAACATTTTAAGTTTTCATATTTATGATATATTTATTATGTTCTGGAACATCTCTAGCATAAAGCACTCATATCTCATTCAGTGGCTCTATGACGAAATTGAATATGATCAAGGATTCCATGGAACAATCTTGTTTTTTTCTCCAGAGGCTTTGAGTGCTCAGCTTTGTTTTACACCTGCTTCTGCCTTTTCTCCTGCACAATATCTCCCGAGCTAGCCTTGCATTTCATCCTCACAGATAAGTGGCCACAAGAGGAGTGGCATACTTGACCTAATCAGCTTTTATAGAATATTAAAAAATAAATGTTCCCCCCACAGAAGAGCAGTTTTCATAATGGTGAGTCAGCATTTCAAAAGCTTCCAGTGAGAGGGAAAGCACTGAGATGAGTGCACTAATGGTCTCCTTGAGTCAGCGCTGTAATTATACTTGCTAGCAGACAGCACACCTTGAGTGAGACAGATGGTCTGCTGATTTTAGTCTTTGAAAAGCTGTCATCGCTCTCTCTTTATTGTGGAATTCTCCGCAGGCTCAGTTATTGAAACTTCAGAAAGCAATGCAGCATTTTACTACGCGTCAGCAGTGCTATCTAAACACACAAGAAATGCATGTCTAGCTCAGAGGCTAATGCAACTAACAAGCAAAGGAAGCTTTTAAAGGAAAGGAAACAATCAGCATCATACTGACAGCATGCACACTTGCTGAAAATTGTGGGAAGTTGTTAAACTTTCCACATTGAGCATTGGTAGCTCAGTGGTTAAGCTGTTGAACTTCTGATTGGAAGGTCACAAGTTCAAATCCCAGCACCACCAAGCAGCCACTACTGGGCACTTGAGCAAGGCCCTTAACCCTCAACTGCTCAGTTGTATAAATGAAATGAATGTAAGTCACTCTGGATGAGGGTATCTGTAAATGTAATACAACCTCAGACAGAGTTGTCTATGTAGTTTATGGTACTATATGACATACAGTTTGTCACAAAAATTATCATTACATAGCTGATAACTGCAGTGTTATCCATTTTAAACTTGGGATCACATGATTTAAATACAAAATACAGACTAAATTAAAAAACTAAAAACTACAGAATATATAAATGCGCTGCTAAGCAAATCAACTCTGCTTGCTATGTGATAGCTGATAAGATCAGTCGTGTCTATTCATAAATTAGCCAATTTGTTTAGGTTGATTTATAAATCAACATATTATAAATATTAACTTAGTAAGCCTCTTTCTCTCTAGAGGGAACTCAGAAAGGTCATGAGGCCCATCTTTCATAAATCAATAGTCCTCATACAACCCCAATTCCATAAAAGTTGGGACGCTGTGTAAAATGTAAATAAAAACAGAATGCAATGATTTGCAAATCTCATAAACCCATATGTTATTCATGATTGAACATAGAAAACATATCAAATGTTTAAACTGAGTAAATTTAAGAAAAAAATGCGGTAATTTTGAATTTGATGGCCGCAACACGTCTCAAAAAAGTTGAGACGGGGGCAACAAAAGGCTGGAAAAGTAAGTGTTACTAAAAAGAAACAGCTGGAGGAACATTTTGCAACTAATTAGGTTAATTGGCAACAGGTCAATAACATGATTGGGTATAAAAAGAGAGTATCTTAGAGAGGCAGAGTCTCTCAGAAGTAAAACCTGT
Organism: Cranoglanis bouderius; assembly: GCA_023630585.1. NCBI lineage: Eukaryota > Metazoa > Chordata > Actinopteri > Siluriformes > Cranoglanididae > Cranoglanis > Cranoglanis bouderius. The sequence continues at coordinate 28,343,574 of CM042537.1, forward strand.
ATATACCTTTCAGTATTAATAGTGCCTTTCCAGATGTGCAAGCTGCCCATACAATAGGCACTAATGCACCCCCATACCATCAGAGATGCAGGCTTTCGAAGTGAGCGCTGAGAAAAAGCCAGATGGTCCCTCTCCTCTTTAGTTTAGAGGTCGCTGCGTCCATGGTTTCCAAAAAGAATTTCAAATTTCGATTCGTCTGACCACAGAACAGTTTTCCATGTTGCCTCAGTCCATTTTAAATGAGCTTTGGCCCAGAGATGATGGCGGCGTTTCTGGATCATGTTCACATATGGCTTCTTCTTTGCATGATAGAGCTTTAACTAGCATTTGTGGATGGTACGGCAAACTGTGATTCTGAGCCCATGCAGTGATTTCCATTATTGAATCTGTTTTTAATGCAGTGCCGCCTGAGGGCCCGAAGATCACGGGCATGCAATATTGATTTTCACCCTTGTCCCTTGTGCACAGAGATTTCTCCAGATCCTCGGAATCTTTTGATGATAATATGTACTGTAGATGATGAGATATTCAAAGTCGCAATTTTACTTTGATGAACATTACTCTGAAATTGTCTGACAAATTGTAAACGCAGTTTTTCGCAGATTGGTGAACCCAGAGGTGAACCCATCTTTACTTCTGAAAGACTCTTTACTTCTGTCTCTCTAAGATACTCTTTTTATACCCAATCATGTTACTGACCTGTTGACAATTAACCTCCAGCTGTTTCTTTTTAGTAACACTTACTTTTCCAGCCCTTTGTTGCCCTGTCCCAACTTTTTTGAGACGTGTTGCGGCCATCAAATTCAAAATTACCTTATTTTTTTCTTAAAATGGTACATTTCCTCAGTTTAAACATTTGATATGTTTTCTATGTTCTATTGTGAATAACATATGGGTTTATGAGATTTGCAAATCATTGAATTCTGTTTTCATTTACATTTTACACAGCATCCCAACTTTTTTTGAATTGGGGTTATAATTGTGTGGTCCCACCTCCCTGGTTGTAGCACATCAAAACATTGCAAAATACTGCAACACCATTCACCAACACAAGTCACAAATACACTCACAAACCTAAACACCATGATATTTCTCAAGTGTGTTATAAGGTGTCTCTAGAGGTTTCAGTGTGTAAGAGCTCCAGATGGGCTGCTGCGCTTCTCCTGAATATGTGCCACACGCTCCATCACTTTCATAGGCAGTGCCGTTAAAGGCAACAAGAAAGAGCCCCTGTTGGGTTCAGAGAGAAAGTGCACTGTAGCACCTAAACACTGTCTCATCAAGGCACAAAAGCCTAAATAGGCTCAAGAAGGCTACATCTTCAGCACTTCAGGTTTCAAGAAATTTAGAGAGACACATGCAGCGCAGAAACACACAAAAAGTTTGTTTGAGTCTTAATTGCAGCTTCAGTATCTCTGTGAATGCAACTTGATCTTCTTGCACATCAGGGGATGATAGATATTACAAACTCCGCACGCAATTTCTTTAAACTCACAATGACTCAATGTTCATTTATATGAGATAAGTGTATGGGGAAGGAAATGCATGCATGATACTTGTATAGAAAACTAACATTGAGCAGGAATACTGGCAAAAAATCCACACTATATTAGATCTGTTGTTTTGTATATGAAAACTGTTAAAGAGAAATACTAAATACAGATTCACAGAAAAAATATCTGCTGGTCTGAGAAAGTCCATGCTGTTGTAGCTGAGGTCTGGTAAGAAAAAAATAAAATAGGGTTCTTCTGTCTATAACCATAAATACATTATATTACACCAAAATAATGTGGAAATGTTTGTACTTTTTGTTTAATCTTGCCTAGGCTATCTTCCTGCAAAGTCCATGTCAGATAAAGAGATAGTTTAAAAACTGAATGGTAAAAAAACCAGTCTGTCCAAAGATGTCTAAAACCTTCCTAGCTAAGTGTAATTTCCTGATACAGTGACTGTCAGGCAAGTTGATCAAGTTGATGGATAGTTTAATTGAACTGTTGGATAGTTATATGCCATAGAAAAATGGACATACTTCTAATCTGTTCAGTTCAGATTCAAACTCCCAACCCTGGAGGTGCAAGGCAAACATGCTAACCAGTAAGCCACCATGCCCCCCAGAATTGAATCTTTCAATGCAATTTCTATCCCTTTTCACTTAACCAGACTTTAAAATGCTATAACATTACTTCTCATTGACATACAGTACTGTGCAAAAGTTTTAGGCACCCTATTTTTTTTAGTACAAACTTTGTTATAGATTTTTTATTTTATGACGTCTACATTATCAAGTCAGTACAAAAACATTTTAGATTCCCAAACATTAGTTTTCTAGCACAAAATTAAATGTTACAGAAAATAGTTGTATGTCATTAAAGAAATCAGCATATTATGTAAGAGACATTTTTCAGACAAAAAAAAAACACAATGAAGGCTGCTGGGTTTTGCTGCAAAATTAAGAAGCAAGTGAGACAAACAAAGTCTCCAGAAGAACTGTGTCTGGTTCTGCAAGATGCTCAATAAAACCTACCAGCTCATTTCCTTATAAAACTGCACAAATTGTACCGGAGACTACTATTTTTATTTTTATTGTCACACCAAATATTGACTTTGTTTCATATACTACTGTTTACAGCTCTTTACGGTATTTTTTTTTTTAAATGTGGAAACATTTAATTTCATTATTTTGAAGGCATCTTTGCTCTACAGCATTTCTTTGCATGTGCCTAAAACGTTTGCACAGTATTGTACATGCAAAAGGTTATCTGAACCATGCAAATGGCAGGTATTTCAAACACAAACTAATATCGGGATGATAAAGATCATACACATTCAGGAATGTAATAGAAAACTCTGAGTTACACAAGGTGTTTTGTCTGTTCCAGACGGCACAGAGTATAGCAACGATGCCAAGAGTGAAATGGAAAGATCACTGCGCAGATAACTGCTTTCAGACCACTCATGATAACTGCACTGAATTGTCTTAGCCAACTCAAAGCACCAAAAATTAATCACCTAAACCCCAGCCACTGTATCACTACTACAAGCTGTAATCATCTAAGCAATTGCCATTGCTTCTGAAATTATTGGTTTTATACCTCTTTTATTCAAGGCATCTTGTATGCTTGTTTTGTTCACCACAAAAAGGCACAAAGAGACCAGATTCATTCTCTGTCTCATAAAACCAGATTAAATTTCTAGTGATGTGATGGATCTTGTTCCAGTAAAAGATTATAATTGACAGGGCTGTTGTGTTGTATTTTATTAAGCATAAGCAGATACATGTCTGGTAAGTGTCACTGAACTAGTATTAATTAATCTCATAATGCTGTAGTTAAAAAGAGAACTTCTGACATGACAAGAGAAACTCAGTGGGGAGGGAGTCAGCGGGAAATATTGATTTCCAATGCCTACTAGTGTGTTCGGTGAGTTGGATGTTTATTACGGCTTTGTCACTGTGGACTGTGTATCTGTCCCAGCAGTTGTAACAAGTGGAGATCAGTTTCTAGGACTGAGGCTGCAAGAAAGCAATAACCACAACACATCCTCAGCCCCTAACCTTAACTCTTTATGTGGGTTGTAGAGATTTATTTATTATATCTATTTATTTATTTTGGAATCCATGGATGAATGCATGCTTATTGCTTAAACAATGCCTTTCATTCCACTAAGGATAGAACAATATTTTATATATATATATATATATATATATATATATATATATATATATATATATATATATATATATATATATATATATATATATATGAACGTGATATTTTATATTGGGTTAAAGTTAAATTTCCAGAAACACTCATGAAGTACACAAAAAACATCTGATTTTCACTGAGAGGACATTTGATTTGACTGTGAATTACCTTTTTACCCAACAGGGAAAATGTTATCCTTGCTCGCGTTATTGGTATTATTTAAATGTTTATGTGTTTACATGCCTGCATTAAGGCTGTGGTGGTAGATTTTGTGGTAGGGGGATTATTCGTAGTAACTGTAGAGTAATATCCCCAGTACTGATTTAACAGTAGATATGAATTTATTTTTGTTAAAAATAAAAAATAAAAAACATGATTAGTGAGTCATGGGAGAAAAAAAATATTCAGTGTGTTCCCACACAATCCTGTAATAGTAATACACAGTGCCAGTGGTGTCGGGTCGGAAGTGGTGGTAAATTTGTACGCATATGTCATGTGCCAGCTCAGATACATCAAACATCATCATGCCCCAATATCAGGCTTGAAAGAAGTCCAGCTGCATGGTGACTGGCAGGAGCTGCAGCCAATCAGGAAAGAGTAAGAATGTAAACAAACTGGAGTGAGAGATTGAAAGAGTCTTATACTAAACTTAAAGAGGAAAAAGGATTCACGACTGATTGAGTTTTAGACGTTTTCTTGACAAACAGGTAAGGTATTTATTTGTTCTCTAATTTGGTGGGAGGCATTTGAATGATAGATGACACGTTTGTATTGTTACCCAGCTGAATGGTTGAGCTACAGAGCTCATGATAGTCAGCTTGTGATTGATATAAGAGGAGGTGTTACTGAGTTTTTCCATTTTTTTGTGGTTATGTCCAGCGAGGCTGAGTAATTTGAGCCCTCTGCTCACCTAATCTGTCTGATCTATGGAACACTATCTGGTTTGGACCAAACTTTTTTGAAAGGCATTGAGAACACAGACCGGGTTAAGAAAAAAAAAACCCAAAAAAACCCACTGGAAACAACCTGACATTATAGTTTGTTCTCTACACTCTAGTTAATCTAACTAGCTAGAGTCTTACAGCCATGTCTTACAGCCATGGAGATGAGCCTCAGGGAAAGGCTGAGGTCAGGTGTGATGTACGTCTACAGAGGAGTAACCCTTTTCCCTTCAACTAGAGCTTATATTTTAGCTAGCTAATGCTAGATCACTACTTCATTCTGTAGGGTATATGCTGTTTATGATTCTTCAGAATGAGCAGTTACACAATGTGAGGCTGGCGTTGCTTGGGCACTACTGCTTGCAGTCAGGCAGTCACAGTGTGAGCTAACAGGCTGATATTAGCAAAGAGACAAGTTGATTTGACAAGTTGATTGAGGTTTGGTTCTTTATCTGGTATTCAGATACTATGACAGCCGCATTCATTTGAACGATGTAGTTTAGTTTGTTTTTTTTTATCCTCATAACAGATAAGTGATACTGTTACTGATACTATTTGCGAGTTGTGAATACTTGGGTTACTATTTAGACATACTACTTACTGTGTGTTGTGCGGTATGGGACACAGCCTTGAATTCTATCTAAATGTGCACGCTCACAGCCTTTAGATTAAAGTGAGCAGGATGAAGAGCGCAGCGCAACCCACATTACAGAATGCTCTTCCTCAAGAAGATTGTGTGTTTTTCTTTTAGAAATGTGTTTTTCTACCAGAGAAATTCCTATATCTTATATGCTGTAGATTTAAAGCAAGCTTGTATAAATCCCCCCCCCCATCCACTACTACAAAATATATAAATGCACTGTTAAACAAATCCATACATAATATCTGAGATTTGTTTGGGCTGATTTAATAGGAGCCTTATCACCATTCATATCCAGAAGAAAAAAAAAATGGATTAAGCCTATTGCTCTCTAGAGGGAACAATAAACACTGCGTCTCCAGTTGGACACAAATAAACACTGTGAAGGTAATTGAACAATGTAGGCATTCATTCAACACTGTGGGTGTTAATTCAGCACTGGGGATTCTGCTGGGCACAGTCATTACAACATTTTTCATAATACACACTTGCTTAACACAAAAATGCAACAAAGATAAACAATCCTTACTATTATAAGCCCATACGCTAAGCTACAATACAGTCTGAAACCCTCTAAAACTTCATTTAAATATTCAGAGCAGGCAATTATAATAGGAGAAGTGCAAAACATATTAGATGTCAAGATCAGGCATCTTCATCACATGCCTACAAAAAGATTTAGCTGTATGTTGTTCTAGAAATGAACTTTAAACAACCTTTCTTGACCTTACATTGCCTACAGCCCAAATGCTGAAATAACACAGTATACATTGTTAATATAACACAGTATTCATTTGTGCCCTGTCAGACTTATACAAAATATAGGTGTTAAGTTCTCACTCTAAGAGTAAATCCGACACCACACATATTACGTGAATGTGGCATTTTTGTTTTGTAAGTGTAAGCAAGAGTTGCTGACCATGCCATTTCTGTATTTCTGTCAATATGCTGGAGTCTGTATGAACAATAGTGTTTAGCCTGCTTTTGCCAGCTGGTAAAATAAAAAGTTGTAAGTCAATTAAATAGATTGCACTTAATAACGTGTCTAATCACTGATTAGCTTGTGGGAAATGGGCCAGACAGAACTGTGTTCAGGGACCCTCACAAGCCGAACTCAGTCCTGCTGGAGCAGGACAGAAACGGCTAGACTCTCAATGCAGAGCCGGAGTCCAGCACACTTTGGTGATTACCCTGCTCTACCACACCTACTAAACCTGGTCATTACCTGATGATTTGCATCATGTGATTAGAGCTGGAAAATTACCAAATGATGCTAGACTCTGGACATTCATTCTGGACATAGATATAAATTAAAGATTTTAATTTGAGTTTTTAGTGCAACTTATTAATTCAACTGTAGGGTTTTTTCTTGTGTTGTCCAAATCTGGTCATGTATGCCCAAAGTCCAGCCCAGTTTGGTGTTTTTCCTGCTCGAACACCACTGATTCATGTTATTACATCACTGTATCAGTTTCCCCACTATAAATAACGTACAAAACTGTACTTTTCTTGTCACTTCGGTGGTACCATGAAAGGTAGACCTTTGGTACCTCTAGTGTGTATCTTCCCCCTGAACATGTCAATACCTTTAACGATTACATAATCGGACAACGGGTGCTACGTGGTTAGCACTGTTGCCTTGTACCCCCAGGGTCGGGGGTTCGAATCCCGCCTCTGCCCTGTGTGTGCAGAGTTTGCATGCTCTCCCCTTGCTTCGGGGGTTTCCTCCGGGTACTCTGGTTTTCTCCCCCAATCCAAAGACAATCGTTGTAGGCTGACTGGCATTTCCAAATTGTCTGTAGTGTGTGAATGTGTGTGATTGTGCCCTGTGATGGGTTGGCACCCTGTCCAGGGTGTCCCCCGCCTTGTTCCCCGAGTTCCCTGGGATAGGCTCCAGGCTCCCTGTGACTCTGTGTAGGATAAGCGGTACAGAAAATGGATGGATGGATCATTAAGGACCACTGCTGTAACTTTCTAAACATCTAGTTAAAAAGGTACATCACAGGCATCCTTTCCAGGTAAAAGAGGTACAAAAGATGTATCATTCATGGTACCACCTCAGCCACAAGGAAAAGTACTGCTTGGTACGTTTGTTTCTGAGATACATCAGGTTGATGCTGATGTTTTAATATATAAGCGGGCGCAGACTCATTGGAACAACTTTTCACTCAGTAGTTCACGCTGTACTCAGCACGCAAGAAGGGAAAAAAAAAACAAAAAACCGCTGATCATGCATAATCATAATCAAACCGCTCAGCGGCTTCGAAGTGTTGGATTTATATTAGTGATAATAATAGTCAGCCGCTTACCTGCAGGTGCCCCTGGTACATATTGAGCTGAGAGTTATCAACTCGAGGTTCTCCCGACTATCAATGCAAGTCAGTTAAACGCCAAAGACAACATGTGTCGCCTGGGAAAAAGCCAAGTGTTCACAAACTAATGGAACATAACACCTCTAAAGAAGTGCTAATACACATGAAGAGTAGTGCAGGATGTCAGTATGAGAGGCTCTTCTGATGTTTCTTGTAGGTAGGACTTCGCAAAAAAAAAAAAAAAAAAAAAAAAAAAAAAGGGGGTGAAGAAGAGCTTCAGTCCCGCTCTTTAGTCTGTTATCCAACTATGTTATGAGCTATGGAGCTCAGCCGTCCCGATGCGTGTGTGTTTGCTGTAAAAGCATTGTCTCTCTTTCCCCTCCCGCTGCTCTCCTCTCGTAGTTGCTGGTAACGCCTGCGAGCTTTATTCCATCTCCTTGCTCATCCTCTTTTCCCACACTTGCCCTACCCATCCGTGTTTAGGCGGAGCTCCTGCACTCCTATGCAAAATCTTCACAAGCAGCACTCACTACGGGATGGACGTTTATCATCCCGACACCTGGTTGCCAGATTATTATTATCCACTTATGATTTAATGGATGGTTTCTCTCCAACCCAGAACACATTCATTCATTCATTCATTCATTCATTCATTCATTCATTTAACCATCTTCTGGAAATGCACCCTGGATCAGATGGCAGTCCATGGTAAGGCACCGCACACACACACACACACACACACACACACATACACACACAGACAAAATAATTCATACCTACAGTTGCAATCAAAATTATTAAACCCCCATTGCAAATCAGGTTTATTGTCAAAATTTACAGACTTTCAACTGTTTGCAACGAACAAATCAAACAAAAGCAATTGAAATAGCTCAAGGCAACAAATGCTTCAAGGGGTTTCTCCAAATCCAACCGAAAATGCAACTTATAATGTTATAAGATCTTATAAAATTATTCAACCCCTTCATGGCAAGCATCTTTAGTACTTAGTGGAGCATCCTTTTGCTCTTATGACCTGCTGCAAACAAGATACATAGCCAGACACCAGCTTCTGGCAGCGTTCCTGAGGAATCTTAGCCCATTCCTCATGAGCAATGGCCTCCAGTTCAGTAATATTCTTGGGTTTGCGTGCTGCAACCACCTTCTTCAAATCCCACCAGAGATTTTCTGGGGTTCAAGTCAGGTGATTGTGATGGCCCTGTAGAATCTTCCAGGACATCTTCTGCAACCAAGCCTTGGTGGAATTTGCGGTATGCTTGGGATCATTGTCCTGTTGGAAGGTCCAATGACGTCCAAGCTTCAGCTTCCTCACAGACGGTATGACGTTTTCTCCTAGGATTTCCTGATACTTCATTGAATCCATCTTGCCTTCCACACACTGCAGGTTTCCAGTGCCAGAGGATGCAAAGCACCCCCAGAACATCAACGATTTTTCTTGTGCTTTTGGGTCAGTAGTGGTGTACGTCTTGGAGTTCTGGCATGGAAACCTTCTGCGTTTAGTACGCAACATACTGTGCTCACTGAAACCTCAGTGCCTGTTGCCACCAAGTCTTGCTGCAGGTATTTTGCAGTCATTCGAGGGTTTTTCACAACCTGCCTTCTCAGAACTCTGGTTGCAGCTGTTGATAGCTTCCTTTTTCTGCTCCCTACAGGTATTTCATGTATTTTCTGCCCCTAGACAGTTCAGGTATTTCATGTGTTCCATCTCAAGCACACCTGGTGCAACTAATGAAGCCCTTGATTAGTTGCATCACGTGTGCTTGAGACAACACCTGTTTTTCATATTTGTGCTGTTGTGAGGGATTCTATTCAGGGGGTTGAATAATTTTGAGACTGGAGAAGTCATTATAAGTTGCATTTTCAGTTGAATTTGGGGAAACCCCTTGAAGCATTTGTTGTTTTTGAACTATTTCAATTGCTTTTGTTTGATTTGTTCATTGAAAACAGCTGAAAGTCTGTAAATTTTGACAATAAACCTTATTTGCAATGGGGGTTGAATAATATTGATTGCAACTGTAGGTGAAATCAGGAGTCACCAGTCCACCTACTGGCATGTTTTTGGGAGACAAGAGAAAACTTCAGAACACAGAGGAACCCCAAGCGAACATGGGCAGCACTCAGGCAATAACCTGAGCTCATGATCAAACTAAGTGACTCTGGAGCTGTGAGGCGGAAACACTACCGACTGCACCATTATGCCTCTATTATTATTATTATTATTATTATTATTATTATTATTATTATTATTATTATTACTATTGTTGTTGTTGTTGTTGTTGCCCTGTGATGGGTTGGCACCCCGTCCAGGTTGTCCCCTGCCTTGTTGCCCGAGTTCCCTGGGATAGGCTCCAGGCTCCCCCATGACCCTGTGTAGGATAATCAGTATGGAAAATGGATGGATGGATGGATTATTATTATTATTATTATTATTATTATTATTATTATTATTATTATTATTATTATTATTATGGTTGTTGTTGTTGTTGTTGCTGTTGATGCTAAACATATAAATTAATAAAATATATAAAAATACAGTACTGTGCAAAGGTTTTAGGCACCCTAGTTTTTTAAGTACAAACTTTGTGATAGATTTTTTTATTTTATGACTTCTACATTATCAATTCAGTACAAAAAACATTTTAGTTTCCCAAACATTAGTTTTCTAGCACAAAATTAAACAGAAAAATATTTGTATATCGTTAAAGAAAGCAGCATATTATGTAAGAGACACTTTTCAGACAAAAAACACAATGAAGGCTGCTGGGTTTTGCTGCAAAAATAAGAAGCAAGTGCGAAAGTCAAAGTGTCCAGAAGAACTGTGGCTGGTTCTCCAAGATGCTCAATAAAACTTACCAACTCATTTCCTTATAAAACTGCACTAATTGTACCGGAGACTACTATTTTTTATTTTTATTTAATTTTTTTTGTCACACCAAATATTGACTTTGTTTCATTTACTACTGTTTACTGCTCTTTATGGTATTTTTTTAAAATGTAGAAACACTTAATTTCATTATTTTGAAAGAATCTTTGCTCTACAGCATTTCTTTGCATGTGCCTAAAACTTTTGCACATTACTGTATATAGCTGTATTTACTCAGTGCAACTTATAACATCCAAGTGAAAGATATAACACCAACATATCAGAAAAAAAAATAAAAATTAAAAACCAGAATCACTGATTTGGAAAAGGATCACCCCCTTGCTTTAATTTGCCTTAATTATTTAATTACAGCCTTTAGTCTGTTGGGATATGTCTCTACTAACTTTGCACATCTAGACTTTGCGATATTTGCCCACTCTTCTTTGGAGAACTGCTCAAGTTCTGTTAAATTTGATGGTGACCGTTTGTGGACTACAGTCTTCAAGTCATTCCACAGATTTTGAATGGGGTTTAAGTCTGGGCTCTGACTAGGCCATGCAAGGACATTCACCTTTTTCTCCTTCAACTACTGTGTGGTCAGTTTTGCTGTGTGCTTTGGGTCATTATCATGTTGGAAGGTAAACCTTCTTCCCAGTGACAACTTTTTGGCAGAGGGCAGCAGATTTTCCTCAAGAATTTGATGGTATTTTGCCCCATCCATTTTCCTTCTATCCTGACAAGTGCTCCAGTCCCTGCTGCAGAGAAAGACCCCCATAACAGGATATTACCACCTCCATGCTTTACTGTAGGAATGGTGTTATTTGGATGGTGAGCTATATTGGATTTCCGCCAGACATATTGTTTGGTGTTGAGACCAAATAATTCAATTTTAGTCTCATCTGACCATAACACCTTTTTCCATGTGGCCTCAGAATCTTCAAGGTGCGCTTTGGCAAAGCTCCCACCTTTGTGGAGAATTTGTGATATTGTTGTCACATGTACACAATGACCACTCTTTATCATAAATTCTTGCAACTGCTTCAGAGTTGCTGTAGGCCTCTAGATAGCCTCTCTGACCAGTTTCCTCCAGGCTCTTTCATCCAGTTTGGAGTGACGTCCTGATCCAGGGAGGGTCTGTGTTGTACCAAACACCTTCCAATTCTTAATAATAGACTTCACTGTGCTTCTAGGCATTGATAAAGCCTTTGAAATTTTTTAGCTACATATATACATATATAGGATTAGCTATGTATATATATATATATATATATATATATATATATATATATATATATATATATATATATATATATGTATATATGTATATATATATATATATATATATATATATATATATATATATATATATATATATATATATATATATATATATATATATATATATGTATATATGTATATATATATATATATATATATATATATATATATATATATATATATATACATATATACATATATATATATATATATATATATATATATATATATTATATATGGGGGTTTCATTCAATCTGGCAACAGGCAACAAACGGGCATTGCGACTCACCTTACTGAATCGATTCTTTCAACTTAACACTCGTTCAACTGAATCGAACTGTGAGAGTTCGACATCTACAATAATCCACATTCACAATTTAATGTTACTTTACATCTACAGAACATCCCATCTTTATGGCTTAAAATAAATTTTATAATGTAGGCTATATAATAACATATACCAGCCTATTCATATTTACACATAATAATCCAGATTAATAAACTAGTAATACAAACTGCAACTTTTCTGATATTAAGTGTTTTAGAAAAGCCAGGACTAAAATATAAAAGGATAGACTTTTGTACTTGTAAATTGATTCTTCAGATCAACTCACATGAAAGAGTCGTTCACGTCCATCACAAATAGGTTATTGTTGGTACGTTTTGGTCATAGTTGCAACAACAGTGAAGGAGTTTAGTGGAGTGGGAGGTAAAATTGATTCCATGAAAATCTACTGAAATGCTGGCATGCATCATTTTTTACTGAAAATCCAGAAAGTTCAACTGTGCAACTTTTCAACTGTCCTTCTATGGTCATGACCCAAAATAAAACGCATACATCTGTTATTTGTTCTAATTCTGTTCTCTGAAACACTTTTTGATGAACAACAGAGGCACCCGCTTGCACTTGAGGTTTTATTACATAACAGATCTGTCAGTTCCTCGAAGACAGATGCTGTGGTAACAGTAAGTGAGTAAAATTTATCATTCTATTTATAAAGCACATTTAAAACAAAAAAAATTGACAAAAAAAAAGAAAAAAAGTGCACTGTACACAGTTAAGAGTATCTAAAACATAAGTATAAAGAAAAAGAAATGAACAAAAACACAAAACACTGATAAGAGGAGAAATATTCCTAACACAATCACACAGATTAAAATGCTAATTTGCACAAGTATGTATTTAGTCTTGATTTCAAGACTATGACAGAGGGAGCACACCTGATGTCCAATTGGAGGCTGTTCCACAACCAAGGCACACTCAATATAAAGGCACAGTTATAATAGGGGTAGGGGTGGCTGCTGCTCCTACATGAGGGCTTCAGTATACAGTAGCAGTGCAATATTGCTGATATACAGTATTAAACAATAGCCTCAGCATTTGGATTACTGTTGTGGGAGTAAGAGAACATCTCACTCAATCCCTAGCTACATAGAGGCTCTGTGTTTTATTACATGGCATTTCGGTTTCCTCTTGTGGAAATCCCCATTGTTACTGTGAGGGCTGTTTCATTACTTTACCAGATCAAGTGAAGTTTGTTAGTTTACCCCACAGAAGACTGAGCAATCAAGATAACCTAAATGTAGATTTCAGGAACAAAATTAATCTAAAACAGTAAAAAAAAACTAAAAAACAACAACAACAACAACAACAAAAAAAAAACCAAGCACATACAGTATAAGTGTAAACAGAAACATTAAAATACTTAATATTTCAAAAACAGAATATTTGATGTGCTATGCTCAAATTGGGTTTGATGACACCAGATAGTTTGTCTATGCATGACAGCTGATGTAACTTCATTTTATTTTGCAACTATGAAGCATATATACAGTAACTATACACACTTTGAAGAACACTGGCCGTGCGAATAGACAAGGAAATTACTTCTACTGAATAGATGCTTGGCACTAAGGGAAAGTGCTTTCCTGAAAAAAAAAAAAAAAAAAAAAATCTGCTCCTTTTCTAGCTGCAAGTGGGTCACTCATGTGATGTAGGTGATAGGCACTTCTGTGAGAGGACGTTCATGAGGTGTGTTGAAACAGGGCCTATAACTTAAACTGTAAAGGATGCATGCAAGACTATCTAAATCAATCCTTAATTATCCTTTATATGAGAACTAGACGCTCACATTAGTGCTTTCTGTGTTTCATTACACTGTGGGAACTTGTTAATTGGAATAAATTGGGTTGTTGTGCATTATGCATTTGGCCTGCTGTAAAATGGAGGTCGGAAACTGCATCGCAGGAGAAAAAATATTATTAGTATTATGGGCTGAGAGAAAAAAAACATAGCTAAAGAACGTGGCACATGAAAGGCCAAGTGCAGGTTTGTGGTATCCCATGGTACACTGCTTATTTTTAGCTTGAAATTTCAATTCCAAATGAAAGAAATATAATTCCTAGGATACTATAAATCATCTTTTATCTAAAGGTGAACGGTTATTTGACCTGTCTTGAGAAGTATTTCATTGTTTTTGTTAATAAAGAATGATGTAGTAATATTGATGTCAGCCATTTAAGTTAAACCTGAAAATGAAGGATGTATCACAGCAATCAATAGAATTTCATTAACAAATAAGTAACAAAACCTAATAAAATTAGATTAGTCCTGTAACCCTACTGAAATATGTACCTTCATTACAGTATAGAGTCCACTGATTAAGTGACTCAAATATTTATAAACGATCTTAAGAATAGAACATTTGGTGCATTACAAAGATCCATCATAAATATCTGAAGTCTCCGACTGCTTTGAGTCTGATTAATGACCCCAATTAAAATTGTATAACTTCTATTTTGGGGAGGCACATTATATGGTTTTACATTCTCATGAAAAAGAATATACTGATGTACAATAATTACTGCATGCTGCTGTAGTGAAGCCCTTAGGGTCACGTATAATATCATTCAGTTATTACTGCATATAGCTGGCACAGATATATACAGACTAGGCTGCTTCCAGCCTTAAAAAGTATGAGTTCAGGTCACATTGTGTCTCAGAGGTATTATTGTGTTCTGTCAACACAATCCAATCATTATGTAGCACATCCTAGTGTAGAGCACACCGAACAGCCAGTGAATGCTGCTTGTGTTTGTGTGTGCTGTTGTTTGGCTATTAGAGATGCGATTGGCGGATCCCCAGTGTATGACAGTGAAACGTTCAGCTTGGAGTGGAGCGTTTCCAAGGCAGGATGGGAAAAGTAACACCACAGCATGATAAACAAATCATTTAGAGCCAGGATAGATGGGAAGTGTGCCTGTCATCACTTCTGACATCACAGCAAATTATGTTTGCACAAGCTAGTTGTACAAAACAAAAGAGGTCCATGAACTTAATCCTAGCACATATTGTACTGTTGCAAATCCACATTTAAGTGTGTTAAGAGGACGGTTTGTGTTTAGCCAATGTAATTCACAATGGTAATAATATGCGTTTGGTTAAATGGTAAAGAAAAAGTGATATGACCAGGTAACCAATAAAAGTCAAGATTAAAACAAATAGGAAAAATAATTGAAAAAAACAAACAAAAAAACTACAACCCTCATACTTGCATAAGTGCGCACTTAGTTTTATAATGGGGTTTGTAGTATAATGGGGTTTGTTCAAAGTTAACCAATAACATTCTGAATCATATCCATAAGTAGCATACAGTTGCCATAAAACGAAAACATTGAATTGAATTAACCCCAAATAAAAACAGATGTTGCTGTAGGATTCCTTGAAACCTTTGTGGTTGCATCATACTCAGATGGCCATTGTCCACAAGAAACTGAAAAAATCTATATTATCTTATTGTTGAAAGGTACCAATCAGGAGAGGGGTATAAAATAATATCAAAGGCATTGGATGTACCATGGGGAAGTATGAAGACTATGTGGACAATGTGGAGAGTATGGAGAAAATGTGGCAATAAAGTTGATGACAAGGCATGAAGAAGGCTCATTAAGAACGCTTCCTTGATGCCTACAGAAACAATAAAGGAGCTGCAGGGATTTTCTCTCAGGTACTGGTCAGTCCTTTCATGTGACAATCTCCTGTAAGCCATTACTCACAAAGCAGAAGAACATCCAAGCACCCACATATGAACATTTTTCAGAAAATACATTCAGACACCCCAAACAATGTGGGAAAAATGTTTTATGGTCTGATTAGACAAAGGTTGATCTTTTCTGACTTCATTTTAAAAGATATGTTTGTCGCAATGACAACACACCTGATCTGGAACCTGGAAGCCATACACGAAGAATGGTGGTGTTAGCATCATGCTTTGGGGCTGCTTCTCTTCAGCTTGGACAGGGACTCTAATTATGATAGATGGGATATACACTATGCAATATTTGCACAGAACCTGCTGTCCAGTGTCAGAAAGCTGAAGATGAAGAGCAACTTCACCTTTCAACATGATAGCAACCCAAAGCACACATCCAAGTCAACCAAGACAGATCAAAGTCTTGGAATGGCCCTGTCAGAGCCCAGACTTCAACCCATAGAAAACGTGAAATGTACTTTTTTTGAATATCTGAAGATTTTTGAAGATCTGTTTTGAATAGCACTCATCTACTGCTTGCATTCGAACCGTGGCTGATCATTTCTCAAGCATCAGTGTCTGTTTAGATGGTAGAGGTAATGTAAGCCTGATTACTGGTTTGGAATTTGAGAGGGTATTGATTTCCCAAATAAGCATGGAAAGCATGGGGCCATTTATCCTACTTAAAATTGATGTAGCACAACAAAAGCAGGATGAGATGAGTTTATAACTGTAATGAATGCTGTCTGCCTCTGTGACCAAAGCTTACATTCACCACTGATGCTTTAAATTATTAAAGTAATTAAATTACTATTTCCATCTTTTCTCAGAAATATTACGTAGTGCTATGAGTCCATTAAAGACTCTAAAATCCTATAATTACATTGTGGCATTTAGACAGCCATTTTCTTATGAATAATTTGTAAGTCTATGTAAAGCAAAAGCATTCATCATATGTTCTGCATATCCTTCTCTGGTATAAGGCTAGCACTCTGACCGTGGTGAAATCCACACCAGTACACTGTGATCTCATGTTGTCAATGTCAAACAGTTCAGTTTACAGTTACCTAAAGCAGTGAGACTGTGGAGGTGGTTATTAACACCATTGTTCAGTCTCAAAGGGTGAACATT
Source organism: Cranoglanis bouderius (assembly GCA_023630585.1). Lineage (NCBI taxonomy): Eukaryota > Metazoa > Chordata > Actinopteri > Siluriformes > Cranoglanididae > Cranoglanis > Cranoglanis bouderius. The sequence continues at coordinate 28,360,492 of CM042537.1, forward strand.
TGGTAGAAGATAGAGAAGATAAGGATCTTACCCCTAATAGGATGAAAGGAAGGAGGATATATAGTCAATGAAAAAGGAGAAAAAGGTGTCTTGGATACAGAAAGAACCCATGCGTACTGCACATCTCTCCCACAAAGGCTAAGGCTACATGATGAACCTCTTGCAGGTTGTCACCAGGGATCCAATCACAGTGGAGGTTGTCACTCAGAAACACTCACCTCCCTACCAGCACACTGACAGAGCTGTAATTAGCTGTGCTTCCTTACAGTATTATCTCACACCTTAACATACATATACAGTACAATTAAAATAAATGTGTTGTAGAGGTTAAAGTACATTAAAAAACAAATGCAATGAAAAACACAGTCACAGTGTATAAGGTCATGAAACCAGTTTCAGATTTAAATGTAATGAGAATCAGTTCAATGTGAATTAAACTGATACTCATTATTTAATGTTTTATGATCAGTACCTGATCATATATGGAATTTATGCATTCTTTGGGCAACATAAGCAATTTACATTAAAAAAACTGAACTATTTTATATAAAATACTACTTGAAAAGCAAAGATTTTATCTACAGAAAAAGTAAGGATGCAGTCATCTGCATTTTGAAATCTCGTTATGACACATATATGATGATTTGAACATATATTGTAAAGCATCCTTGTGTAACTCGTCACGGTCACATTCAAGTAATGGTTATTTAATTTGGACATCTCATTGAGCACATTTATTAATATTTCTTACATCAATTCCTTGTGCCAATACAATATAATGACATATGCACATAAAATGAGGGGCAGCTTTATGAGAGATTTATAGCAGGTGATATCATTTTCTTGCATAGTTTTATAATCCATTTTGGCCATAAATGTCCTAAACAAGAAAAAAAAACAACCATGGCCTTCTGGAAGGCTGCAAATGAGTCAATGCGAGAAAGCTAATGAACGTTGAAATGAAAGTGAGTGTCAAGGGCTATCAATTATAATATCCCCAACCCACACATTCACCTCATTCCACGCCCTCATCAATTCTATTACTGTATTTCCACCACGGTCGGAGCTCATTAGGCAGCTCTCATCAATACATGCATGGCCTAAGGCCTTATCATACCATGTTTTTATGCCATTTTAAGTTTTTACTTTTCTTGTACCCTTGCAAAAATCACATGACAGGTAAATTGGCCACTTGAATCAGTGATACATTATACTACAGTACTTAAAATCAGTAAATCGGTTTGTCATATGAGTTGATTTTCTGCTTTCCAGCAGATGCATCCTTTGGTGTTAAGGAGCAAGAATCTAGAAAGCCAACAGCATAAATGAGGGCATTATGATCAGCATGTTAAAATCTTGTTAAACATCTGATGATCTGAACAGGTATTCTGAGGCATGCTTCTGTAAGTGCAAGGTCAAGTACATGTAATGGTTATGTAAATATTTTGATGCCATCATCAGTGGAACATTTTGCTAAGCACTTTCATATTCTTCACTCCCCTCTCTTATGTCATTAAAAACAATAAAATACATAAAAATTACACTCAGAATGAAAGGCAACTGAGGGAGTTATCATCTATAAAAGCAGATACATCAGTAGTCTTGTGAAGAGAGATATCTAAAGTTGTATGGGGAAAAACATCTATAGGCCTATAGAGAGAGAAATCTGTAGTCTTGTGGGGATGGACATCTGTGGTCTTTGGAGGAGAGACATCTATGGTCTTATGGGAAGAGACATTCCCATAAGATCTTGGTCTTTGGAGGAGAGACATCTATGGTCTTATGGGAAGAGACATTTGTAGTCTTACGGGGAGAGACATCTGTAGTCTTAGGAGGAGATACATATGTAGTCTTATGGGGAGAGACATCTATAGTCTTATGGGGAGAGACAGCCGCAATCTTAGGAGGAGAGATATCTATAGTGTTAGGAGGAGAGACATATGTAATCTTAGGAGGAGAGACATATGTAGTCTTAGTAGGAGAGACATATGTAATCTTAGGAGGAGAGACATATGTAGTCTTATGGGGAGAGATATCTATAGTCTTATGGGGAGAGACAGCCGCAATCTTAGGAGGAGAGATATCTATAGTCTTAGGAGGAGAGACATATGTAATCTTAGGAGGAGAGACATATGTAGTCTTAGGAGGAGAGACATATGTAGTCTTATGGGGAGAGACATCTGTAGTGTTATGGGAAAAGCCATCTATAGTCCTGTGTGGAGAGACGTCTGTATTGTGGTGGGAGGATGTCTATAGTCTTATGATGGAAAAGATCTATCGACTTATTAGGAAAGACATCTACAGTCTTATATGGAGTGATATCTATTGTCTTGTGGGAGAAACATTGATAGTCACAGATAAATAGGGTTTGGTTAGACCCAGTAATATATAAAACCGTGCAATAAGAGAGTGAATGCATGGCTCATATGCTAGGATTAGACACTTTTAAAGGGGCACTGAGAATGCTGAGCACACCAGTCCTAATCTTCATGATAAATAATTATCAACACGGCATGGTTTATTACTACGATTGTTGAACAGAAGCCCAGCGCTGACGGGTAAAGGACCTGAGAGGAAGTGATTTCAGAGCCAGTGTTATACATAAATATTACAAATCACATGCAATAATACAAGACAAAGCACCCAACTACTTTATATAATTAGAATGGAAATGTCTTAGTGAGTTGCTAATCAGAGATTAATTGTGGAAAATTTGCAGCAAGATACTCCAGTGTTGTTACAGATAGATGGCTAATTCAGAGCTGCAGGCAGGGGCGGACTGGCAACAAAAAGCAGCCCAGGAGTTTGCTGTCAAGCGGCCCCAATTTGATACATCAAATTCGAACTGAACATGTTTCTCGATCAACGAATCATTAATTTAAAAAAATAACACAATCTGTTCATTTGTATTGTTTGTGTTAAGCTAATATGTAAAACGATGAAACTGTGTCGCTGCAGCTAAGATGAACTATTGAATATCTGTATATAGGCTATATAATGCCGGGGTTAGGAAAAAAAGACCGGCCCTCACAAGACCGGCCCACCGGGAAAGTTCCCGAACTTCCCAATGGCCAGTCCGTGCCAGGGACACTTAAAGGGTTTTAAGCAGATGATTTAGAGAATTTGCTAACAGCTAGTCGCTTATCATTTGCCTTAAATAAGCACTTTTATGAGGAGGTGAATTTTGTGGAAGTGATTTTTTTTTAACATACTGAAGAGAATAAGCTTGATAGCAAAACAGTAGAAAAGTCCCAGAAAAAGAAGATTTTTGAAAATCTTCTTTTATTTCTTTTTGAAAAGAGAGAACCATTATATTGATATCCTTCTTGAGCTCAATCATTTCTCTCCATCTGTCAGCACATCTGATATGCTGTAATCTTCAAAAAAGAGACTGATTAGAAACACAGTGGCGCTCGTTGGAGCAAATTAGTGACAAAAGACAAAGACAAGCCATTTTCCAGTAAGTCAGTAACAAAAGGCTGAATATACTTTTACTATAGTGAATATACTTGATATCTAGTTTATAGCTGACTGCTAACACTCTCCCAACAGCCAATTATGGTCACTAACTTTATCACCTTTCACACATTGTCATGTTTAATGCACTGCTTTGAGAAAATGTTTCCATTCCACCTTTAAACTAGGAGTAGACGTTATGGTAAAAATATCATATGATGATACATAAAGACATTTTCAGGAGACATAATATACACTATGTATCCTACATTATATATATATATATATATATATATATATATATATATATATATATATATATATATATATATATATATATATATATATATATATATATATATATATATATATAGAGGCACATTTCAGAAGAACAACCCCAATTCCAAAAAAGTTGGGACACTGTGTAAAATGTAAATAAAACAGAATGCAATGATTTGCAAATCTCATAAACCCATATGTTATTCACAATAGAACATAAAAACATATCAAATGTTTAAATTGAGGAAATGTACCATTTTAAGAAAAAAATAAGGTAATTTTGAATTTGATTGCTGCAACACGTCTCTAAAAAGTTGGGACGGGGCAACAAAAGGCTGGAAAAGTAAGTGTTACAAAAAAGCCACAGCTGGAGGTTAATTGGTAACAGGTCAGTAACATGATTGGGTATAAAAAGAGTATCTTAGAGAGGCACAGTCTCTCAGAAGTAAAGATAGGCAGAGGTTGACCAATGTGCGAAAAACTGCATCTACAAATTGTGGAACAATTTCAGAATAATGTTCCTCAACGTAAAATTGTGAAGACTTTGAATATCTCATCATCGACAGTACATAATATCACAGAAATATTCTGAGAATCTGGAGAAATCTCTATGTGCAAGGGACAAGGGTGAAAATCAATATTGCATGCCCATGATCTTCGGGCCCTCAGGCGGCACTGCATTAAAAACAGGCATGATTCTGTAATGCACTGCATGGGCTCAGAAACACCTCCAGAACTCATTGTCTGTGAGCACAGTTCACCATGCCATCCACAAACGCAAGTTAAATTTACATTTATGGCATTTGGCAGACGCCCTTATCCAGAGCGACTTACATTTTATTTCATTTATACATCTGAGCAGTTGAGGGTTAAGGGCCTTGCTCAAGAGCCCAACAGTGGCAGTGCTGGAGTTTGAACTCACAACCTTCCGATCAGTAGCCCAACATCTTAACCACTGCACTACCACTGAGTTAAATCTCTATCATGCAAAGAAGAGGCCATATGGGAACATGATCCAGAAATGCCGCCATCTTCTCTGGGCCAAAGCTCATTTAAAATGGACCGAGGCAAAGTGTAAAACTGTTCTGTGGTCAGATGAATCGAAATTTGAAATTCATTTTGGAAATCATGGACGTAGCATCCTCTAAACTAAAGAGGACTAAAGAGGAGAGGGACCATCCGGCTTTTTCTCAGTGCTCAGTTCAAAAGCCTGCATCTCTGATGGTATTGGGGTGCATTGGGATGGACAGCTTGCACATCTGGAAAGGCACCATCAATGCTGAAAGGTATATACAGGTTTTAGAGCAACATATGCTTCCATCCAGATTCCATCCCATCTTTACTTCTGAAAGACTCTGCCTCTCTAAGATACTCTTTTTATAATCATGTTACTGACCTTTTGCCAATTTTCCAGCCTTTTGTTGCCCCATCCCAGCTTATTTTGAGACGTGTTGCGGCCATCAAATTCAAAATTACCTTATTTTTTTCTTAAAATGGTACATTTCCTTAGTTTAAACATTTGATGTTTTCTATGTTCTATTGTGAATAACATATGGGTTTATGAGATTTTCAAATCATTGCATTCTGTTTTTATTTACATTTTATACAGCATCCCAACTTTTTTGGAATTGGGGTTGTAGTTCAGAGATTTAAAAAAAATATTTTAAAAAATATATAAACGTGCTTGTCCTAACGAGTTATTGTTTCTGTAGTAAAAACTGGTACAACTTGTACAACAGATGCGTCACATAATCTAAGGTTGTTAATAAATTGATTTGTTATTTAACAAAGAAAAAAAAAATCTAATAATCGATTTGGTGAAGCTTGCTGTGCTGAGGAGTTTATATAACATTTATGGAAGGAGTCACCAGTATCAGCACTTTGCAACAGCAAGTACGTTTGTGCTTTCATGACAAGCTGCACTTAATGTTATCGAATGTTATTAAAATGTTTAATGTTAATTAACTTTAAGAGAGGCTGCTGAGGGAATGGTTGTTTAAAGCTGCTATAATGTAAGTGAAAACTTACATTATAAAACTTTTTTTTAGGTTCCACAACATTAAATGCAACTATAAATGGTTAAAAAGTATGATGTGTCATTCATTAATACATATTAAAAAATTGTAATCGTTGGTAAATTGCTGTGATATTAGAGGAATGACACACTTCAGGACATACTGTTTTAGAGGAAAAAAAAACCTTAGACTACAACAGCACATCCTGCTGTGTTTTATTCCTTATATATCATCATGATATCATATCACCTACCTGTAATTTGAACAGTTTTTTTCCTCTCCAGCAAAATCTTGTTGTAATAAATAAGTGGCTGCAGGCTGCTATATCCACATGGACAAATGCAGCTTACTAAAGAAATATGGGACAAAAGAAAATAAGTAATTAATTATTCAGCACAGAGTGGAAGTTTAGTGAAGTGCTCACTGTGAGGAGAAATGTGTGTGTGTGTTTGTGCATGTGTGGGAGATGAGTATGGTATAAGGAGTCTAATTTTCTAATTAGACTCTATGCTGGCATTTGCCCATTTAGGCGTACTGTACCTGAATGGAAAATCATGCAGAGTGCAGAAAAGATGCTTCAAAATATGGCATCTTATTGGAGTATTATACTTCCATTTTAGGATGAATTGACAAATATGAAGTAGCATGTATTGTACATTTCTCATGACTTCTAATAACAAATCAAATGCTTATCTGAATTAAATGTTTACTATTAAAGCAAAGTAATCTTTCTTTTTATGGCACTATGGAACAGCCCTGCCATTAGAGAATGACAACTGGATAGATTGTCCTAAGCTTGGTCCAGGTATAGTTCCCAGGCATCCATGGGCATGTGCAACAAGCGTCTTTGATCAAAAGATTCATTCATCTTCAATAACTGCTTATTCCTGTTCAGGGTTGTGGTGGATCTCGAGGGTACAAACCCACATGGAGAACGTGCAAAACTCCACACAGACACTAACCCAAGGTCAGGATGAAAGCAGGGACCCTGGAGCTGTGAGGCAACACTACCCACAACTGTGCTGCCCTGGATCAAAATAAGTTTGTCAGAAATATAGCTTTATTCACAGCACACTTTCTAAGACAAAACACCTCACTCCATTCACATGCACTGATATTGATTGACAGGTGCATTTTTAGCCCAGAACATACTAAACATGGCAAAACATTACCTATGGCATGAGTTATTGCTGGTAAGTCAGAAATGCAATAAAAGTGATCAGGCCAATAAATTTTGAGGATTAGCTTAGATTTCCTTACTGATGTGATACTTGCATTTCTGCCGTCCCTTTTCATTACCAAACAGTCATACATCATTGTCTAACAGTTAGCTCACTTAACCTCCACAAATTGACTAAGCAGTAAGCAATTTCAATCTATCTTTATATCTTTTGTGTCTGGCATATTTGCCTCATGATGAGTTTAATATATGGATATATAACATCAATCCCTTCAATGACTCAGCTCCACAAGGGTAATTGGAATTTGTTGATCTCTTTTTAATGCACAGTCTATAAATTAGAAGGCTTATAGAGGTGGACATTCATGCTTTAAATGCTAATATTGTTTAGCTTTATCCCTGGTGACACTTTGCCATTCATTATCCTGCCTCTCTGCATGACCTCTCTCAACCTTCTGAGTCTGAATTGTGATGGGAAATCAAAGGGAGAGTGTTCATTGTGACACAGGGGGATTGTGCTGATTGAATTGTGATCCTCTTTGCTAATTAGAGTCTGTTCCAGCATTTGAGTGGTTTCTGGAGATAGATTTGTGCTGTCCTGAAGGGGGCACAATTTAAAAACAACACTTGCTGGGTTGTGAAAATAAAGTAACCATTGCTAAATCTAAACAAGCTGCCACTGGAGAGCTCCTGTCTGTCCAGCTCAATTTTACTGCATGCTTGCTTCAATGCATCTGTTCATTGCCAGGTTTAGTGAGTAAGTTCAAGCAAGAAAATCATTAAATTAGGCTGGACTTCAGATACAGAGGACCAGAGTTAAGTTTGCCATGTCTAGGCTTATCATCAAGTAGAAAAGGTGCTAAAAGAGGCTTTACAATGGTCTCACCAATTCAAATGATAATAATATAACTGGGGCGTCGCTAGACCCTTTTTACTGGGGCACATTTTACTGCTGATTGTAACACCTGCTGAAGTGAAAATATCCCGCACATCCTCTTCTATCACACACCCCTATTACACACCCTCTTCTATCACGCCCCCCTCGCTGTGCTCCTCCTCCCCTCACTTTTCCCCATGGAAACCTCGACTTGCAGTCAAACGTTAATTCATAAATTATTAATCATAATACAACATTGTAGCTGAGGAGAGGTAACTAACAGGCTAAAGCTAATCACTGTGTTAATGAGTAGTATGTGGATATTTGTATTTAGTTGAATGAGGACATCCCGTTTTCCAGATCTAATTTACTTGGCACAGATTTGATGATAACGTTAGCTTGTTAACTGCTAAAAGAATGCTTGCTTATCTCTTCTAATTTGGGATTCTGCCACAAACGATGTGATTTAGTCATCATCAGTGAAAGCTTTCGAAGTGATTTGTTCATTTAGGAGGCTAGTTATAACTAGTTAATAAATTAATATATAAGTTAATATACAGTGGGTATAGAAAAGGATCACCCCTCTTTAAAATAATCACATTTTGTTGCTTTTCGTCCTGAAATGAAGACGGACACAGTTTTTGTTTTATCCAGCTGTGTTTACACTGTTTTTTCTGTTTGTTTTTTTTGTTTTTTAAAAAAAAATTTTCTGACATGTTGGTGTTATATCTTTCAGTTGGATGTTATAAGTTGCACTGAGTAAATACAGCTGGATAAAACAAAAACTGTGTCTATCTTCATTTTAGGCTGAAAAGCAACAAAATGTGATCATTTTAAAGGGGGGTGATTCTTTTCTATACCCACTGTACATTCGCTTACTCACGAAAATGCTAGTTGTGTTTTTTTTAAATGTGTTGGCTGTACTGTTTGCAAGGAGTGATCTACTTAGTTGTACTTAGCTTATCTTTATTTATCCAGATGGATGTACGAACTTATTACATTCCAAAGGTGGCAGAGGGAGAGAAGAGCATCATCAGTCAGGTGAGGGGAAGCAGGCAGCAGGACAAACGCTGCATTTGAATTATCTACATTTCACTACAGAATTTCATTTGACTACCCCTCACATAAATTACACAGATATAGTAAAAATGTCAAAGCAGCCTTACATTAATGTTTGTTACATAATATGATTAAAGAAAATAAATAAATAAATACATACATACATATATAAATAAATACTACTCCCAAAGTCACCAGGCTTGAATGCTTTGGTGCTGTTTTTGCAAAAAAAAAGAAAGAAAAAAAGTTCTTCATGTGGGGGAAATGCACCCGGACCCTCCCTAGAAATTTTCAAGTACTTTTGTAAAATTCTTGGGGGGCTTATGCCCCAGTAGTGATCAAACTCTAGACAAGACCCTGAATATAACAAATGTTAGGAATCAAGTCAGGTCAAGACAAGACGGTTTTTATTGTCATTCCTCTATATAGCTTGCATACAGTGGAACCAAATGTCATTTCTCTAGGACCATGTGCAACACAAAACAGCATGCAAGACTACATAAAGTGCAAATACACAACAGTGTGAGACAAGTGCAAGACAATAAATACACAGAACAGAACAATAAATACACAGAACAATAAATACACAGGACAATAAATACACAGGACAATAAATACACAGAACATGGGCTGTAAACTGTAAACTATTGTGTAGTGTAGCCGCAATAATTATAGCAGCGATATTGGCAGCAAAAATGAGTTCCATAATATACAAGTGACTGATGCAGCTATGTGAGCTATGCAGAGTCTTACTGGGTTAGCTCAGGTGAGCATTGGGAGGCAGCAGGGTGTTGAGCAATCTGACCGCTTCAGGGTCTGTTTGAGCAGTTGCACCATTGCTTACAGAAATTCCAACAAAATTGCTCTTCCTCATTAGTATTGCACATTATGAGTGGGATAAAGTTGGAGCTTTAAACATCAATCCAAATGGATCTTTAGTATTTTAATCATTTTGTAATACTTATACTTTTGTTCCTGTGTGATCTAAGAGGATTAACCTACCTTTGGCTGTACAGTTGAGTGGCTCTTGAGATAAATAATCAGACTAGGTGGCAGGCAAACTGTCAGTTCCAAGTTTAGCCGCAGACCAATTCACATTCCAGACCTCAGCGGAGCTACAAAGCAATTAGCACAGACATATGCTTGCCGATGCAGGACTGAATCAGAAAAGGAAAATGACTGTGACCAGAGTGGGCTCTGTTAATGGCTTTCTCATTCCCTCTGACAGGTCTGAGAAAGTAACACTTCTGGGGATAGAAATATACTCATTTTCCGGCTGAGGGTCATTGCTAATTTGTCTCTGCCTAGCCTGCTTTATATTGATATGGTAAGCAGCAGCAACTACTGCAAACACACACTGAAGACTTAGAGGAAGTGGAAAGCTCTTTTTCTTTGCAAAATACATTAATACAATAATACACTCATATCTAAACTTAGTTAAGATATGTATTGTAAAAAGATTCAAAGGGCATATTATATACAACAGTGATGTATCTAATTATAAAACCATGCAACTATTTTCTCCATCTGTTAATAAACACAAGATAATGTACTAAATCTGGCACTAGCATTTTTCTTAATGATGCTCTTAAATTTGAAAAAGCTGGCACAGATGGTCAGTCATAAAACAGCTATAGATAAATAAAAACCCATATGTTTATTTGCAACTACATATGCATTTTCTTTCTTTTGGAATGTCTGCCTCATATTTGTATAAGAAGATAATACTGTAGTCAGTCTTATCCATCTCAGAGGCTCACAACTGCATGAATTTAACACATTATTTTAATTGAATACATCACTTTTTACATTCTAAATGTTCCCTAAACACATATACACTCTGCTGCTTAAGAATGATGGTTTGTCAGGCATCTGATCAGGGTTACTTTAGATCTGGAGTCTATCCCGGGAACACTGGGTGTGAGGAAGGAATACACACTGGATTGGACACCAGTCCATCTACTGGCAACTTGCACACACTCATTCACACCTAGGGAAAATGTAGAATAACCAGTCCATCTACTGGCATGCTTTTAGGAGGTTTTGGAAGGAAACTCATATGAACACAAGGAGAACACGTGAAGCTTCACACAAACAGTAACCCAAGCTCAGGATTGAACCAGGGACCCTTGAGCTGTGAGGAAACAACACTACCTGCTGCACCACCATGCCACCCATTTCTGTGTCATGAAGGTCATAATAAGGCCACACATCAAAAATTATCAAAGGACCATCCATGCTGTGTGCCTGTTATGGACCTGTGTAATAAAACCGTAGTAATTAGTTACTATCTTTATAGAACCAAAATGAATAATTCAATTTCCATGTATATTGCCACTTATAGTGAGGTCAAAATGGGGCTCACACTGACTCCTGCTTAAGTAAATTCATCTTTCCTTCTATTAGTAATATTAGGGGTGCAAGTCACAGAAAGGACAGGCTTGATTTAGATCAGAGTAAAGCAGGGTTTAGTGATCTTTTAAAATGGAATTATACTTTGAAGTCTTTCTCTTTCACTATCTAAATATAACGATCAAACACTGGCAATGACCTTTCATCATTCCTTGGCTTTTATTCACATTGTTACTTTAGAAAGCTTAACTGCACTTTGAGGCGACTCTTGTATCAAAATATGAAGGTTAAGCATAATGGCACTTTGATTTTCACAAGAAATTCCTGTTAAGGAATGAACAAAGATTGATAATGAAGGTATTGGTTTTCATGAGATACAGTTTAATGCCACTGCAATGGAATGATATTGGGGAATTGGGATGATAAAATTCAGGTATTTTTGCTGTGGCTTCAAGTAGACTTCTCTCTCTCTCTCTCTCTCTCTCTCTCTCTCTCTCTCTCTCTCTCTCTCTCTCTCTCTCTCTCTCTCTCTCTCTCTCACTCTCTCTCACTCTCTCTCTTTCTCTCTGTGTGTGTGTGTGTGTGTGTGTGTGTGTGTGTGTGTGTGTGTGTGTGTGTGTGTGTGTGTGTGTGTGTGTGTGTGTGTGTGTGTGTGACAAATAGTCAAAGAGCAAAATAACAATTACGATAAATGGCCATGGGACAAAATTTGCATTTGAAATCACTGTTTATCCTCTTCCATTATTCTCTCTAAGATTTCTTCCCATGCATAGAAAACATGGCATGTCAGCATTAAAGTTATAGTAGCATAGAAACATAACAGTAACCCAATAGCTTAACTCAAAAACCTATGCCCTTATATACTAATATACTAATATACTAATATACTAATATACTAATACTAATACTTAAAAAATATATAAGATAAATAGCCATATAACACCATAAAATATGAACAAAAACCTGAATAAAAATAGGTTTAAGGCATTTCTTAAAAACATGCATTAAGTCACTCAGCCTTATGAACATGGGTAAAAATGTAAAAATTGTTTATAGGCCCTAACATGATTGAAGGTATAAAACCATTGTTAATTGAATAATATTTCAAGCCAGAGCAAATAAAGGATTCATATTTGAGACAAATGTTAGTTCATACATAGTATTCTAGTATTAAAAATAAGAACAATTTCAAGTTCGAGTGCATAATTGTTAGTTCAAAGAACTTCAAGAAACTAAAAAGTATATAAATATGAATATAAATTTGAGTAAATGCAAAGTCAGGGTACAAAAAAAACCCCAAAGCATAATTCTAGATATTGTCTGAACATACGGTAGGAGCTATGTGATGTGACTGTGCGATGTGGCCATCACTTCAGGAGGGTGAAGGTGAACACATTTACCTTTCTTTGACATCAACCACCTATTATAATAAGTCATAAATGATTACCATTAGGGTGAGGGACAGGTTTAGTGGCTGTTGCTTTTGTTATGACTTCATTTATATGAATCCAACAGAATCACTTACATTTCTTCTGATGAGGTTGATTAGCCTTGTTGAATGGTTCACTATAAACAAAAGAAGAATTCTACAGACTCACTGTCTATTCTGCCTAGCAGATGCTCACATTGGCTAACAAATTGATTTTATTGATGAAGAAAGAGAGGATCCCTGTGTTCTTTCCTCTCTGATGAGAAACCCGCAAACACTCACATTCTCACAGCTACTGTGATGCACCATTGGGAAGCTGTGCGTTATTAGGAAGCCCAAACAAGTTATTTTTCATGCCACATTGAAAAAAACAAAACAAAAATTGATACAAATGGATACAGTGTGGATATTTTCATACTGGTTTACATTTCCATGCTTATGGTAGTTTGAAACCATATCTGTTCACGGTTTTATACCAGGTTTGCAGTAAATCCTTCAATAGAAATGCCAATGTCAGAGCAAGGGCAATATAGGATGGAAATTACTTTTCTCATACATAGATATTCTCCTTGTGTCCTTTATGGCTGTGTTTAAGTGAAACAAATGAAAACCACAATTAAACAGAAAGAAGCCTATGAGTCATCCTCTTGGGGAGGTTTAACATGATCACAAATTAGGGATCACCTTGATGGCAATTCCCAGAAAAAGCAACATGCTTCTGCTGAAGTGCTAGGAACTTCACAACGAGGACTGTATTTTTCTCACATGACAGCGCTAATAAATTAATTACTGGGTGCTCAGACAATAGGCTTTCTGCCACTCATCAATTCAATTCAATTTTATTTATATAGTGCTTTGAATAGCTTTTAACAGTCACAAAGCAGCTCTACAAAAATTCAGATGTAGATTTACATCCCTAATGAGCAAGCCAGAATGAACAGTGGTTATGAGATGACATGGAGGGAAAAACCTTTAAAAAATAAATAAAATAAAAACCTCAAAAGGAACCCATCCATTTTTGTTAAAACAGGATAGTGGGATTTTAGAAATTATTACATTATACATAGAGTAAAGAAAAACAGTACCAGGTGTATTGACACTACTAAACATATTACGATCATTGATGTGCAAAACAGTTCTTCAACATATCATATTTCTCAGTGAAAGTCAAAAGGTTGGCACAAAATTATTTTTGTAAAAATGACCACCACCTCAAAACTCTGCGCTGTGTCGAGACCCAGCACAACAAGTAGGCTGTTAAACATAAATGTAGTACATAAAGTTTATTACCAGTAGCACATGTTAATACAAAAGTACATACACATACCTTTATCCACATATGACAGCAAGTGTCAAAAATCCTTCCAAATGTGATGCAATTTGTAACTAACAAAATACAAAACAAACAAGTAGTCCATTATTAACAATAAACCAGGATGTAAAGAACAACACTAAAGCTATCTTTATCTCACAATATGTCTAAATATGGGGTTAATAAATCCCTGGTACAGCTACTGATCAGGTGATGATGATGGTGAGGCTGATGATTAGCTCTGGACCTGGTTGTATGTCTAGAAAAAATTCTGTGACAGTTGGTTGGGATATTAAATAAATGGGGCTAAAATCGAATGTCTATGATTAGCTTGACAACAAAACTATGGGCTGAGGAATGTAATATGTCACAAGGTCTCATCAATGGCTTAATAAGAATGGTGTGGGGCAAACTATTACACACGCTTACAGGCAGTTTTATTTTGTGATTTCATTTTATTTGGTTTTAATAGTCCATAATTCTCTACTCCATGTTTCCTCCAAATAAAAAACATTACACAGAAAAGTTGTGATTCTTTTGTTTAAAAATAAATAAATAAATAACAACAACACTAAACGTATCTATTCTTTCACATTGAGCAGTGACGCGTGCCAGCGTCGTCTGAAAGACGTCTACTAAGTCCATCTATGGAATGAAAGTTTTTAGGATAGACAATCATTAATATTTTCACTTTTCTTGCATATATTATTTCTTAACATTTATTCATAAATGTAACAAGCCTTGCATACCTCATGTAATATTCAGCAAATTTAACCTAGTAATGAATTGTTTTCTATGAATTATTGTGAATTACTATATCTATCCAGGGTTGTTTAAAAGGTTTCCCTTAAAATAAAAATAAATAAATAAATAAAGGTTATTAAAAGTGTACCAATACATTTGAGCAGAAATTTAAACTGAATTTTTACTTTTAAATCAACAATTAAAACGGTTTTAATAGCAGTTCAGTCTTAGATAACACAAATGTATGTGTTAGAAAAGTTATGGATCAGGAAGTATGAAGCCAAGGCGTGAGTAAAAAAGCTCATTAAAATCTGCATAGGCTACTTTATAAAAGTAGTCAAAATACAGAACACTTTATAAAGATATGTTTCCCCAATAAGAGTTTATTATTTTGTCAGCTGTGTTTTCAAAAATAGTGCAAAAATGTATATGAAAAACAATAATTAGTACATGAATACATAGTATATTCATCAACCATAAGAATTTTACATAATTTCTGATAGACTTTACAATTCTGTTCTAAACCCAGTCAAAGTTGGACATCCAACAGACATCCCACAGGGAGTCTTGATGGATGGACCTGGTTTGGACACAAATGGGACATCCTCCGTACATCGCATGCTCAGTGAGTTTACTAAGTTTTTTAAAGTAGTTTCACTACTTCCACTTTCCCCTCCAAAGGCACTTTAGGGAAAAAAAGTATGATAGAGTAAATTATCCAGCTCATATGTATTCATTCCACCCACAACTGTATTTCACATGCGCCATCTCAGTTAGTGAAGCGGGTTGAACAATATCAGCCTAAATGGAGATCATATCTGAGGGCGTTTCACTCTGAGCAACCACCTGACATGACTGTCACTGATAAGCTGCATGACTCTACAGTCTAGGCCAGATAGAAATCAGCTCCAGCCTCATGTTGTCATACCATTTCGTGCATTTAAAAAAAAAAAAAAAAAAAAAAATCATTGGTGGTGCTGTTGCACTTGGTTCCACCAAAATCCCAAATATTTTTTTTTATCCAATTTTTATCTTTAAAATATTTGTTAAACAGCAAACAATCTGACGTGGATGCCATTAATAAAACCTTATATTGATGTATTTTTATCTTTTGAAGACAGAGGGGCATATTTATACCATTATATATCCTATAATATCTTATGATTTCATGATTCTATCAGCAGGCAAAACCTAAATGCATAATAAATGTGTACAGCGACTATTAAAATTACAGTTACTTTTATGTTGTGGTTTGCAAAGATCGCACACGTCTAACATAACTGAATTTAAACTTAGAAAATTAACAATGTACAGTATGTCATGGTCAGTATGACTTGGCTCTTCCTTTGAAATCTTCACAATAATTCGAAGTGGACTGGATAAAAAAATTGCCATTGATTTCAAATGTTTTCTCAGACCAAACTATATTGTTTTTGCTATCTGTGTTCATGAATAATACACTGGTACCCTGAGCTGCAGTGGAACGTTGGCCAGATGTTGGCTGTTGCATAAATTAATCAAGACTCTAAGTACAAACCTCATTTGAGCTTAGCCTGTGTACAGTGGACTGAATGATACACCTTTTTAATCTTGCATGAGAGCAGCACAGCACAAACTATTGTCCAACTCCTCCGAGGGGTTGTGTGTCAGTGTGTTTGTAGAAGAAGTGCCCTGGTATGTTTACAGCTGTCTCTATCAATTCAGTTGCTTTAGGCATTTCACACAAAATGAATTAGGACTATGAATTAGTCCTTTTAAAAAAGAAAATAGATTATATTTGGCCTGTTATGATAAGCAGTACAATTTGTCTGGAGGAAAAATAACAGTGTAAATTGTAATGGGCAGCAATAGTGCCCAGGACCGCTGGAGACAGGGTGGTAGGGTGAGGTGTCCAGCACTACCCCAGAAATATCACTGGCCACCTCAGTCATTGGTCCTTGTTCACTTTGAATTTTGGGGAACAAGATCTATCTAGTATTGGCGCAATTTGCAGTGATCATGAGATTTCCAGCAAATTGATCATGATCAAATGAGCCTGTCCTTTGATTTTCATACACTATGTGGAGAAAATTTAACATTAAGGATAAAGTAGAATATATGTCTACAGTACATACATCTAAAGAGGACTGTAAAGCTATGCCTTCTTCCCATTAAAAAATACAAATAAATCTATTCTATTTATATGTTTTGAGATTTCTTCATGTCAAATCAAATAGGACCGAAATAAAGCACATGCTTACTTGTGGAGGAGGGTCAGACAAGTCAGAACTCAAAATTACTGGCTGTTAAATTGGCTGATAAGTCAAATCATGGTTGACTACAAACATTTCAAACTAGCCAAACTATGACCAAATAATAGCCTATATCAGCACAATGTAATTTGTTTCCAGATCAGTTGGATTAAGAATATCCTACCTTTAATTGCTAGACATGATCTGGCAACCGGATTATTCAACCATTCATTTTCTAAATGTTGCAAATGATATAATTTGACATACTTGTTTTAATTTTCACATTTCAATGTTAATTGACACTGGTTTACTGACATCTTTTCCTAACGTACAGGATTTTTTCCCTTATGTGTACTGTATACAGTATATTGTGTGAAGCTAAAATGAAAAACATGCGAGAACAAGTGCAAGAAACTATATATGTTATATAAATAGGTTTCAATATAAAAGGACAAACTCTTTACATACATCCACATTAATGAATGTGGTCTTTCTTTGTCCTGCAAACTTATAACTGACCACTTGCTCTCACTCATGAGCTTCATATCTGACTGCTCGTTTTCCTCCACAAGCTTCATATCTGACCACTCACATTTACATTTACATTTACGGCATTTCGCAGACGCCCTTATCCAGAGCGACTTACAGAAGTGCTTTGAGTCTCTATCATCAAATACATCCCAATACTGGTTCACTAGGTCATGGACTAAGAATACCATCAGTCTAAAAACTCTGTTGGAAGGTAAAATGGTAAGAGAAACAGACCGACAACACATTTAAAAAAAAAAAAAATTAATGAAAAGTGCTAATTTAAGTACTTTAGGAAGAGGTAGGTCTTCAGACGTCGTTTGAAGACTGCCAGTGACTCAGCTGTTCGGACATCTAGGGGAAGTTAATTCCACCACCTAGGTGCCAAAACAGAGAAGAGTCTTGATGTGTGCCTTCCTTGTACCCTGAAAGCACCAGACTGGTGGCACCAGTCTAGCTGTGCTAGAGGATCGGAGGGAGCGTGGTGCAGTGCAGGGTGTGATAAGTGATTTGAGGTAAGTGGGTGCTGGTCCATTTTTGGCTTTGTAGGCAAGCATCAGTGTTTTAAATCTGATGTGGGCAGCTACAGGAAGCCAGTGGAGGGAGCGTAGCAGTGGAGTGGTGTGGGAGAATTTAGGAAGGTTGAAAACAAGTCAAGCAGCTGCATTCTGGATCAGTTGCAGCGGTTGAATGGCTCTCAGAGGCAGACCTGCCAGGAGTGAGTTGCAGTAGTCCAGTCTCGAAATGACGAGAGACTGAGCCAGCACCCGAGAGGCCTGTATGGATAGAAGTGGACGAATCCTTCTGATGTTGTAAAGGGTTGCAAAGGAGAAATCGACATGAGCGTGTCAGATTAGCAATGTGAGAGGAAAAGGACAGTTGATTGTCCATGGTTACTCACATGATTTTTTGTTGCATCATGCAGTTGCACACCTCTAGTCTCAACCAGACGCCATGTGAACCTTTCTGAATAGTGCACCTCCTATTCATGTCTATATTTGTATCTGTTTAGAACACATTGTTGGTTCATTCAGAATAATGTAGTCGTATTCAGTTACATCCTATTATTTATAATCTCATTATAATGCGTGCTACATTTCTGCAGCGGTGCATATCTATTTCAGGGGCATGACCTGTGTGTGTCAGTTATGCTTAGGTGTTCAATAGTGCCTTCATCATGCTCCCTTTGAAGTATGGTCAGAGGAATTGGCTTCCTGTTATATTTGTGCTATAACAGTGAAGGATGTTCAAAGGGGTCTTTCTCTTAGTTCATGTGAAGCAGCTGGGTTTGCACCTGTTGCATGTCGTCTCCATGGACACATTAAACGGATCCTCAAAGGCCTGTTTCTCTGTGTGCCATATGAGGAAACACTAACATTAGAAATGTGACATGATGTGCTCTAACTGTGTACCACTAAAATTCCATGGAAACTATATGCTTAAAATAACAACCAAATAGCAAAACAAGCCCTGCACATTGACCGCTACACTTAAGCAGATCCTTCAGATCATATCTAATGAGCGAATGTCATAGTACACTGTAGGAAGTGTGTTTGAGAATGTTCTTCCGTTTGTGTGGTTAAACTTTGTGCACACAAGCTGGAAGCTGTAAATAATAAAAAATGTTTTCTAAATTTTCTTTTCTAGCTCTAGACAGAACACATAAGAGGCAGTGATGCTGGGCATTTTGCCCAAAGAAAGAACAGTCCAAAAGAAATAACTGCAACCCAGGACTGTTTGTAGAATTGTTCCAAACTGAAGTGCAGAAAAACAATTGCTTCTCAGGGCATTTATTGAATGGACGGACTCAGGGACAGTTTTGTTAGACTAGTCTAAATGAAAAATTGGTGGCAAACTGCAAATAAGACTTCAAATTCAGGTATGAAACATAAAAACATTACATTTAACTTGGTAATTTGTAACTACATTCATTGTTTAACGGTTTGTTTGTTTTTTGGAAAGTTAAGGTCTAGCTTTCTATTTGGAGCTTTCATTGAAAGACAAATACTCTGTTGCAGGGGACAAGAATGATGCATTATTAATTAAAAATCAGGCAAATTCACACTTAAAGTATGTTTGAAGTGTTTTACTGTATCAGGTATGACTCAGGGAAATGACTAAATCCAGCTTTTTTTTTTTTTTTTTTTTTACATTTCCAGCAAGCATTAAATGAAAGATGCTTTTAAAGTCTTTTAAAAATTGTTTTTATGGCTTATATCAGCAACAGTGAAAACCAAAGTGTGCAGTCCTGCAGGCTGATTAAATTTGGCTGCAGTCATATACAGTAAATCCTCACTTCATAGTTACATATGCTACACTGTTAAAAAATGACTATAAATGTTACAGTAAATTACTGGCAACAGTGTTGCCAATAAAGTACTTTAAATACATTTACAGTAAACAACTGTAAACATATTTACAGTATTGTAATATCTTACATAATATAAAAAATAACACACAAATCCAGTATATTTGCTCATACTTTTAAACAAAATGATATACAATTGAGGCAGGATACAACTGAGCTGAAGGTTAAGGGTTTTGGTCAAGGACACAACCATGGCCATTTGGTGGTGCTGGAATTTGAACACTCAATATCTGGCTTTGTAACTCAAAGCCTTAACCACTGAGCCACCACAACTAGGGAAACTACCTTGCATTGA
Organism: Cranoglanis bouderius; assembly: GCA_023630585.1. Classification (NCBI taxonomy): domain Eukaryota; kingdom Metazoa; phylum Chordata; class Actinopteri; order Siluriformes; family Cranoglanididae; genus Cranoglanis; species Cranoglanis bouderius. The sequence goes on from CM042537.1 coordinate 28,380,617, forward strand.
TTCAATGCAATCTTTTTATGCGAGTTAATTCATTGGTAGAACTTGGTTGACTCACTGTAGGTCAATTGAGGTAGTTTTGGTGGCTCAGTGGTTGAGGCTTTGAGTTACAGATTAAAAGGTCAGATTTTTATGGTGTATCACATAATGATTGTCATTTTCTGTAAAATAAATTCATGATACAATAACGTAATTATATCACTATCAGACGTCTGGGTTCACAGGAGAAGTAACCTGACAGAAACTCAGTGTCCATTTATAGCCATCTGGACGCAAGAGTTTAAATTAATCACAGAGGAGACATTTTCTTACTGTCATAAGACACCCTGAGAAACTAAAGACTGTGAATAGGGCTAAACTGATATTTTTAAAAAGGCTACTGAATCAGTTTCTCCACAATTTCATTAAAAATAAATAAAAAGTTGTGGGGACATATCAAAATGTGATGGGGACATGTGCTCAGTGTCTACAGTCTGTGGGTTCTACATAAGACCGTCACAGATTCCTTCAGAGAGAAATGCCAGAACCCTTACTGGTGTTAAAAGGAATCATTGTTTTATTTAAGTCTATGCTTAGTAAGATTACACTGTAACTTGTATCTATGATGACGTTTAGTTAATTATTATTTTACACTACATGTATACTTGTTTACATAAGTATAAGCGATGTGCAGCTGTAGAAGAAGAGCATTATTCCATTTTTCCTACATTATTCTCACCTACAGAGGGGGGACACTTCATAGGGATCAAGCTGCACTGTAAAACGAGACTATAAACGTAGATAGGAAATGAATTAACATTAGTACAGAAACAGCTCACATCAAACCTTGGCCTGACAAGTGTCCTGCAATCCTACTGCCTCAGGCTTATCAGAATGTTAGCTTTGAATGCAGTTCTAACAGAGCAGAATGTTCTCCTTGAGAAGAATTTTGTAGTAAAATTAATATATAATGGCTTGTAAATGACTAAATTAAACATCCTATGCAAACATGTATCCTATTTACTTGTACACATGTTATACGAATCAACAATTTATGCTTTGTTACAGCTTATGATTCAGTTTAAATTACGGGGCATGGCTTTCCTTAATATCTGAGTCACATGGAACAGGCTCCCTCTTTAACCAAGCCAAAACTAATTTTATGCATCACTTGCAATTATAGCATAAGTAATGGAATTATAGCATTTTCCCTCCATAGGAGAGAACAAATAAAACAAATAAAATATTCTGAGCATGTTGTGGGGTGTTACACTGGTTAATTAATTCATATCGGGATCAGAGCACTGTTTCCATTATATTACATGGAATCTATTAGAAATTAGATGTGATTTAAAATAAAAGAAATCATCCAAAACCGTCTTCATAAGATTTTACACATAGATTTACACACAACACCAGCAAGAGAATTATTAAATCTTATGAAAAGTACATGGATACGTATGTACTTAGTCTTTCACTATTTATCACAGAAAATTGGAATATTGGACTTTTAGAGTGGTGAACTTTTTGTTAATGAATGTATGGGATCTACATTAACAAATCATATGAGCATTATATGTTGCAAATAGCAAAGATGATGTTATAAATGCATTAAACAAAAAAGCGTAAATGGATACGGCATTGTGTAATTACATGTGTGATGAATTAGTTTCTAACAACTGATAATACATTTATGAATAAAGAGTTGCACACTCTCACACAGACATGTTATAGAGAATGTTGTGAAATCCTACATAACTAACAACCCACTAGCAATGAGGTTATAACCTTAGCCCAGTCCATACAGGATTTCGCGGAGTTATTTTGTGATTGCTGTGGCCAAAAATGCTTGATTTTACTTCCAGCTTTTTTCAAAATTTGCGATGCAATTAGCTTTTTTTTCCGGAAAACTATTTGAATTGGCGAAATTGCAATTGCTCAAAATTGTTTTGCACAGCCTTTCGCAGTAATATTTGGTGGTAAATGGGACCTTTTTAGCTGTACTCATGTTTGACGCACATGAATCAAAGAGGGCTTTGACTGAATGCGCATTGTGATGACGTCACATGATGCGTCTTGGACCTAAATTTTGAAAACATGCAAGCTCCTCCCAATATTGCGTTAATTTCTGTGATCGCAAAATCGTGAAATCCTGGAGGGACTGCCTTAGCCAGGCTTTTCTATCAGAGGAAAACATTACAAGCTCTTTGAAGTAAAGCACACCTTAGATTAATAGTCTATTACAGGAAATAACATTTACTTCAGGTGCATTGCTCCTTGATCAGAATGAGTTGGTAAAGCAAGGCAAAGACAAATGAGAGTGTGTGATAATTTTGTAAACAGCTCTCAAAGCCATGGTTCTGAAAATGAAAAATGAAAACAAGCTTTTTAGCTGACTCCCTGCATTTTAGCTGAACCAAAGGCAAAGATAGTTCTAAGGGGGGGATTATAATGTGGATTATGTATGCGCTTGCCTAAAGTCCATCCATTATACATGTTGTCTTCCAGCATAGTCTACTAGCTTTTTACAAAAACATATTTTGTAACAGTTGTGATGGAAGAAAGTATGCTTAAAGCATTTTCCCTAAACATCATGTTCCTTACAGTGAATCTGCAGAGTCAGTAACATGCTCATATGAATTTCATTTTAGCTTTTCAGCAACCACTGTAGTTAAACTGTGGGCACTCCTAATCTCCGTACAGTTTACCGTATTACATGTTGAACCTGAATTCTACTTCACACAGATTTACATTAAACCTAACCAACCAAACTTGCAACCCGACATTATGATTTCCTTCATCTGGGAATTAAAATGGCTGAAATAATCCAATTTGTGAAATAAATCCAATTACACATCCTGACACATTTCCATAAGAAGCAGTTCAAAAGTATGCTTCTTCTGTTTTATTAAAAAAATTCTGCAAAAAATATATTTCTATACATCTACATCATGAATAAACATTCATCAAATGTTAAAAATATTTTTACTTACTGAAAGCAGTTACAACAATAACACACAATGCATGGAAGATATGATTGAATTAAAATACAGGATGTCACAACAGCTTGAAAAAGAAAGAAATGGTGTTTGAACTGGATATTCAGATATCTCAGTTTCATATGAGCTAAAAGTTGACTTGTCTCAGACTTAACATATGCATTTTTGAATAGTAAATTGACTAAAAATTTCTAACAGTGTCCAATATCTGATAAAAACAGTTCCTAGTAATAGACTCAGACCTTTTAACTGTGGATTATTTTCCCTACATTCTTTAAAACATGGTGATTACCTTAACATCTACAGTGTCTAAGAGAAAATAATGACACTGACGGTCGACGGTCGACTTTTCACTGTGGCTTCTCTGTGACCTTTATCAGTCTGCTGCTTAGAGCTGGGGAGAGACAGCTGTGCATTCCTGGCACTTTTTCAACTCCTTCTTCACTTTTTTGACCTTTTACAGACAATCTACTTAACGCTCATCTACACAATCCCATTTATTATATTTTCTCTTGTGTATGATTAGACTCTGAAAAAAAAACAAAAAACTTGAAACACATGATTCAGAAGTCGCACTCAGGTCTTTTCAGTTAGCTGAGCAATGTTCGGAAAACATACTACTGATAAATCACTACTGCCCTGCTCAGGATAAAATCATGCGAGGCCATTATTACAGCCATGGCCAAAAGTTTTGAGAATGACACAAATATTAATTTTCACAAAGTCTACTGCTTCAGTGTTTTTAGATCTTTTTGTCAGATGTTACTAACTGTTACTGAAGTATAATCACAAGCATTTCATAAGTGTCAATGGCTTTTATTGACAATTACATGAAGTTTATGCAAAGAGTCAATATTTGCAGTGTTGACCCTTCTTTTTCAAGACCTCTGCAATTCGCCCTGGCATGCTGTCAATCAACTTCTGGGACACATCCTGACTGATGGCAGCCCATTCTTGCATAATCAATGCTTGGAGTTTGTCAGAGTTTGTGGGTTTTTGTTTGTCCACCCGCCTCTTGAGGATTGACCACAAATTCTCAATGGGATTAAGGTCTGGGGAGTTTCCTGGCCATGGACCCAAAATGTCGATGTTTTGTTCCCCGAGCCACTTCGTTATCACTTTTGCCTTGTGGCAAGGTGCCCCATCATGCTGGAAAAGGCATTGTTCGTCACCAAACTGTTCTTGGATGGTTGGGAGAAGTTGCTCTCTGAGGATGTTTTTGTACCATTCTTTATTCATGGCTGTGTTCTTAGGCAAAATTGTGAGTGAGCCCATTCCCTTGGCTGAGAAGCAACCCCACACGAGTGGACTCAGGATGCTTTACTGTTGGCATGACACAGGACTGATGGTAGCGCTCACCTTTTCTTCTCCGGACAAGCTTTTTTCCAGATGCCCCAAACAATCGGAAAGGGGATTCATCAGAGAAAATGACATTACCCCAGTCCTCAGCAGTCCAATCCCTGTACTTTTTGCAGAATAGCAGTCTGTCCCTGATGTTTTTCCTGGAGAGAAGTAGCTTCTTTGCTGCCCTTCTTGACACCAGGCCATCCTCCAAAAGTCTTTGCCTTACTGTGCATGCAGACGCACTCACACCTGCCTGCTGCCATTCCTGAGCAAGCTCTACACTGGTGATGCCCCGATCCCGCAGCTGAATCAACTTTAGGAGACGGTCCTGGCGCTTGCTGGACTTTCTTGGGCACCCTGAAGCCTTCTTCACAACAGTTGAACCTCTCTCCTTGAAGGTCTTGATGATCCGATAAATGGATCATAGGTGCAATCTTACTAGCAGCAATATCCTTGCCTGTGAATCCCTTTTTGTGCAAAGCAATGATGGCTGCACGTGTTTCCTTGCAGGTAACCATAGTTAACAGAGGAAGAACAATAATTTCAAGCACCACCCTCCTTTTAAAGCTTCCAGTCTGTTATTCTAACTCAATCAGCATGACAGAGTGATCTCCAGCCTTGTCCTCGTTAACACTCTCACCTGTGTTAACGAGAGAATCACTGACATGATGTCAGCTGGTCCTTTTGTGGAAGGGCTGAAATGCAGTGGACATGTTTTTTTGGGATTAAGTTCATTTTCATGGCAAAGAGGGACTTGGAAATTAATTGCAATTCATCTGATCACTCTTTATAACATTCTGGAGTATATGCAAATTGCCATCAGAAAAACTGAGGCAGCAGACTTTGTAAAAATTAATATTTGTGTCATTCTCAAAACTTTTGGCCACGGCTGTATATTGCATGTTGGCCCATACACACAAACACACACCGAGTGCTGATGAAGATGTCCAAAGCCTTGGCTGTAATTCACACTGGCACTGTGCATCTGTCTCTGTTATGTCCTGCCAGGAGCAAAGACAGGAACAGCAGGTGGTCGGACATAAAACATTTCCAAAACACAGCAGACAGTAAATGGATCGGACTGCATGAGGCATCTTCAGTGTGTCACAGAACATGTTTTGCTTACGGTTCACATTCTGTTAATGTTGTCAACGTCTATTAATCTGGAATGCAGAACACATGAAATTAGCCACAGCTTTCTCCTGTCTCATTTCAAGTTATGATAGGCACATTCTAAACTGTAAATTCTAAATTGCTCAGCTTGTGCACGGCCACATACATTTATATAAAGAAATGCCCTCAAAGCTGTGTGCCAAACCTTCAAGCAAAGCATCATTCCAATCAATCTTTAGATGTGTGTTTTATATAATTGTTGTGAGCACCATAATCAACAATTACTGTTTATGTTACTGACATTATTGATAACAAGTAGGATGGCATTCCCTCATAATCAGTTTACATGCAATTACATTTAGGGGTTTCTGCATACGTATGGTCAGGAGTATTTCTAAATATATACACATCCTCATGCACAAGAATAACTGGATAAATCATATTTATTCAGTTTATGCACAAAACTATGTGTACAGCCATGGCCAAAAGTTTTGAGAATGACACAAATATTAATTTTCACAAAGTCTGCTGCTTCAGTGTTTTTAGATCTTTTTGTCAGATGTTACTAACTGTTACTGAAGTATAATCACAAGCATTTCATAAGTGTCAATGGCTTTTATTGACAATTACATGAAGTTTATGCAAAGAGTCAATATTTGCAGTGTTGACCCTTCTTTTTCAAGACCTCTGCAATTCGCCCTGGCATGCTGTCAATCAACTTCTGGGACACATCCTGACTTATGGCAGCCCATTCTTGCATAATCAATGCTTGGAGTTTGTCAGAGTTTGTGGGTTTTTGTTTGTCCACCCGCCTCTTGAGGATTGACCACAAATTCTCAATGGGATTAAGGTCTGGGGAGTTTCCTGGCCATGGACCCAAAATGTCGATGTTTTGTTCCCCGAGCCACTTCGTTATCACTTTTGCCTTGTGGCAAGGTGCCCCATCATGCTGGAAAAGGCATTGTTCGTCACCAAACTGTTCTTGGATGGTTGGGAGAAGTTGCTCTCTGAGGATGTTTTTGTACCATTCTTTATTCATGGCTGTGTTCTTAGGCAAAATTGTGAGTGAGCCCATTCCCTTGGCTGAGAAGCAACCCCACACATGAGTGGTCTCAGGATGCTTTACTGTTGGCAAGACACAGGACTGATGGTAGCGCTCACCTTTTCTTCTCCGGACAAGCTTTTTTTCTAGATGCCCCAAACAATCGGAAAGGGGGTTCATCAGAGAAAGTGACATTACCCCAGTCCTCAGCAGTCCAATCCCTGTACTTTTTGCAGAATAGCAGTCTGTCCCTGATGCTTTTCCTGGAGAGAAGTGGCTTCTTTGCTGCCCTTCTTGACACCAGGCCATCCTCCAAAAGTCTTTGCCTTACTGTGCGTGCAGACGCACTCACACCTGCCTGCTGCCATTCCTGAGCAAGCTCTACACTGGTGGTGCCCCGATCCCGCAGCTGAATCAACTTTAGGAGACGGTCCTGGCGCTTGCTGGACTTTCTTGGGCGCCCTGAAGCCTTCTTCACAACAGTTGAACCGCTCTCCTTGAAGGTCTTGATGATCCGATAAATGGATCATAGGTGCAATCTTACTAGCAGCAATATCCTTGCCTGTGAATCCCTTTTTGTGCAAAGCAATGATGGCTGCACGTGTTTCCTTGCAGGTAACCATAGTTAACAGAGGAAGAACAATAATTTCAAGCACCACCCTCCTTTTAAAGCTTCCAGTCTGTTATTCTAACTCAATCAGCATGACAGAGTGATCTCCAGCCTTGTCCTCATTAACACTCTCACCTGTGTTAACAAGAGAATCACTGGCATGATGTCAGCTGGTCCTTTTGTGGAAGGGCTGAAATGCAGTGGACATGTTTTTTTGGGATTAAGTTCATTTTCATGGCAAAGAGGGACTTGGAAATTAATTGCAATTCATCTGATCACTCTTCATAACATTCTGGAGTATATGCAATTGCCATCATAAAAAATTAAGCAGTAGACTTTGTGAAAATTAATATTTGTGTCATTCTCAAAACTTTTGGCCACGGCTGTACACACAATTGAAACCCATAGTGTGTTTTAAGTGAAGTGCTATACCTGGACATAACTGTTTGATGACATAATCATGCCAATATAGCATAACATTAAAAGAATAAACATTTAAGATGTGCAAATCACTATGTATCACTATACTGGTATATCAGCACACACCTATCCTCTTGTTTCTCATCAACAATCTTGTTTTTAGATGGACAGAAAAACTTTACTTGGAGAGGATTGTGATGTTGTCCAATAAGCCTTTGCATCATATAAGCAGAATTGTGTCCATCAATTTTTAAAGATGATACAATTGATGGTAAGAGATGAGAAAATGCCCTATATGATGTAACATATCTTGACACTAGGGATATGAAATTTTGTTGGGTGTGCAAGTTAAAGCAAAAATAAGGATTATTTGAATAATGCAAATAATATAAAGGAGAACTAAGATTTATGTGTAATGTTAGGTGGTAAAAAGTCTGTAATGTACAGGTTGGTCTGGTACAGAGCATTAGCTGTGCTTCACAGAGGATAGTGAGTCCTATTCGCCTGCCTATTGAGAATGTGAAAAATAGGACCCTCCATAACCTACCCTCCTTTTAGAGTTATTTTTAGTTTCATCTTCTTTTAGTTCTGCTTTCAAAACCATTATTGCCATTTTCACCATTACTGAACAACAAGACTGAATTATCATCAGACACCAGAGTGAGCTGGCCAACTGAAAGGACCCGGATTCATAATAACAATAATAATCTAAGAAAAACAACAATAGAGGATGCACACTATGTCCACTGTAAAGCCTGTAAAGCCTTGAGTAAAAGTATAGAATATGTGCTAGACAAATAATAAAGCAGTGTATATAAGATATACAGTAGGTATGCCTTTATGATATAATTGTTGCTTTTTTTTATTGTCTTGACAGTCATGTAAATGGTTAAATGAGACGCCCACGTGATCAAAAATGTCACAGAGAATTTACACAGGGCAAAGAGAAAGAAGGAAATGAGATTTGTAGGATCACAGCCACCATAATGGAATTTGAGGAGCTGCTGGTTAAAAAAAAGAAATAATTATGAAACTCACTCAGGCAGGGATTTGCATGAGTGCAAAATACAAAAATAGTTCTTTGGAAAAAATCAACATGTCTGCTTCACAGAGAGAAGTGTTCTTTTCTATTTAGCAACAGCTGACTGCCAAATGGTGATATAATTCACATTCAAGAGTAAAACTGACAGATGCAGTTGAGCTTGAATAACACAGTCCATTACAGTTCTCTGTTATTGAAAATGTAGACTGCTAACTATGATTATTAAATTTTCACTATATGCTATTTTTAGATTCGGAAGTGTAGACTAGCTACTGTATACACTGTGTGCATAATTATTATGTAATTTATGTTTTTCATGATTAATTTTACTGTTGAAGAGATACAATTCTATCAGTGAGTCACAAACTTTATTTTGTTTTAAAAATTACATGTTTAACAAAAAAAGTGAGATTGGTCTCTCTCAGAGAATTTACAACAACTTTCTCAAATATCCGTGTGCACAACTATTAGGCAATTAGATTATAAAGGATTTTTCTCCACTCATTTCAAAAAGTAAATAATAGAAAACAAAATACGATATCAAACAAATAACTTTTTTGGCCTTTCAAAGAATTCAGTGGCCAGTATAGCCACCATTCTTTTCAATGACTTTCATGAGCCGCCCATACATAGAATTGGTCAGTGTCTTTATTTGTTCTGAACTAATTTTAGCTGAAGCAGCCACCACAGCTTCCCAGATGCTGTTCAAAGATGTATATTGTTTTCCCTCACTGTAAATCTCACACTTGAGAAGGGCCTACAAGTTCTCAATTGGGTTTAAATCAGGTGAGGAAGGGGACCAGGTCATTATTCTGTCATCTTTGAAGCTTTTACTGGCAAGCCAAACAGTGGAGTACTTGGATGCATGTGATGGAGCATTGTCATGCATAAAGATCATGGTTTTCTTGAATGCTGCTGACTTCTTCTTGTACCACTGTTTGAAGAAAGTGTCTTCCAGAAACTGGCAGTAAACTGGCAACTGACAGTTTACTGCCAGTTTGAATGAGAGTTGATGAATGAGAGTTCATTTTCAGTCTATCTGCAACCCAACAAGGTCCCACTAGCTCATCATTAATGATAGCAGCCCACACCATTACTCTGCCCCCACCTTGCTGTCGCCTGACTAGATATTGGTGCTCTGTGTCCATTAGTGATCCAACCATGGGCCGAGCCGTCTGGTCCATCAAGAGTCATCTTCATTTCATCGGTCCATAAAACCTTTGAAAAATCAGTCTTCATGTATTTCATGGTCCAATCTTGATGCTTCAGCTTGTGATTTTTGTTAAGTGGGGGTCGTGTTTCAGCCTTCTTTACCTTTGCAAAATCTCTGAGAACCTGACACCTTGTACTTCTCGAGACTCCAGGTAGGATGCAGTTCTGGGAAATGGTGGCACTGGAGGCTAAAGGGTTCCTGGTGGTTTCACACTTAATTCTTCACAGGTCTTTTGCTGTTAATTTGCACCTTTTCTTCTAAACGTGTTTTCTGCGACCCTGCTGACTATTATTAACAATTTGTTTGATTGTCAGATGGTCACACTTTAATAGTTTGGAGTGTTAGAGTACTGCATCCTTCTGATAAGCATTTTGTAATTTTTGACTTTTCAGTGTCAGTTAAGTCTCTTTTTTGGCCCATTTTTACCTGTAGTAAAAATCTGCCTAATAATTACACACATCTGCCTCTTTAAGCCACACCTTCCCTCATCAACAATTACACATCACCTGAAAATGATTATACTCAGTAATTATTAAGATTGATGTGGTTTGGAACTGGAAACATATGCTTTGAAAAAATATATGATCAGAATATTGACTTGCCTAATAATTATGCATGCAGTGTATTGCTGTCTTTTATTTTTAAGGACTATGTTGCTTATTAGTCATAACCCAGTGCAAAAGAAGGAACTATATTCTATCATAACATACAGTATAATCAAAATCTTTTAGATCTAAATTGCACATAGTTTGATTGTTGAGGTTACTGAAATACAATACTTGTTTTTTTTTGTTGTTGTTGTTGTTGCCCCAAACAAATTGTTAACTGTAGGTGTGCAACAATTATTGGCACCCTACCTCCCTTTGCCAAGATAACTGGTCTGTCTCTTCTCCTATAATGCCTGATGAGGTTGGAGAATACATGGCAAGGGATTGGAGACCATTCCTCCATCCAGATCCTTCAACTTTTGAAGTCCATGCTGGTGGACTCTCCTCTTCAGTTCACCCCACAGGTTTTCTATGGGTTTCAAGTCAGTGGACTGGGATGGCCATGGCAGGACCTTGATTTTGTGGTCAGTAAACCATTTTTATGTTGATTTTGATGTATGTTTTGGTGTCCTGCTGGAAGATCCAACCACGGCCCATTTTAAGCTTTCTGGCAGAGGCAGTCAGGTTTTCATTTAATATCTGTTGATATTTGATAGAGTCCATGATGCCATGTATCCTAACAAAATGTCCAGGTCCTCTGGCAGAAAAACAGCCCCAAAACATTAAAGAGCCTCCACCATATTTAACTGTGGGCATGAGGTACTTTTCCATATGGCTACCTCTCTGTGTGTGCCAAAACCACCTCTGGTGTTTATTGCCAAAAAGCTCTATTTTGGTTTCATCTGACCATAGAACCTGATCTCATTTGAAGGTCTAGTAGTGTCTGGCAAACTGAAGACGGTTGAGTTTGTTTTTGGATGAGAGTAGAGGTTTTTTTCTTGAAACCCTTCCAAACAACTTGTGGTCATGTAGGTGACTTCGGACTGTAGTTTTGGAGACTTTCTGGCCCCGAGACGCAACTAACTTCTGCAACTGTGATCCTTTTTTGGCCACTCGAACCATTCTCTTCACAGTGCACTGAGACAATATAGACACATTTCCAATTCCAGGTTGGTTCATAACGTTTCCAGTTGACTGGAACTTCTTAATTATTGCCTTGATGGTGGAAATGACCATTTTAAATGCTCGTGCTATTTTCTTGTAGCCACTTCCCATTTTGTGAAGCTCAACAACCTTTTGCCGCACATCACTGCTATATTCCTTGGTCTTACCCATTGTTATGAATGACTAAGGGATCTTGGCCTATGTGTTACCTCATATTTATACCCCTGTGAAACAGGAAGTCATGGTTGAACAATTTCCTGTTCCTAGTCACCCAGGTGTACTAAAAAAATGTAAAATATCAATGGGAATATACTTCAAATATATTTTTCTCATATGAATTCATAGGGGTGCCAATAATTGTTGCACACCTATATTTAACAACTATATTTTTTTTTATAAACCTGTGTTTTGTTTGCAATTGTATCCATGAGACCAGAGTATTTTTTGTGATTTGTTTTTTAACAAAAGCTCAAAAGGTTAAATAATAAAGACAATTTTTCACAGCCTTCTTTGCTCATATTTACCAAGGGTGCCAATATTAGTGGAGGGCACTGTACAGTATGTGTCCAGTTTATTAGGTAGCTTTGACCATTTTCTCAGGGGTCACTTTATAAGTATATAAAATCTGTAGCCTGTTTACACAGAGCAATGAGAAGGGTTCCTTCAGGCCGTAACGGATAGTGAATTCATGATGGTTTGTAGGTTGGTGAATGGTTTGTAGGTTCTAGAAATGTACTGTGAGTATAATAAAGCTGATTACCTGTGAGTGTTTAATAAAGCTGATTAACAGTTGCAGGGAGGAAGAAATTGTGATTCATATGTTATTATAGTAAGGGACAAATTTAATGGTCAAGGCAAAGCCAGAGAAAGTAAAAAAAAAAATGCAGGTCAAAAACAGATACCATTTTAAGATATTGAACAAGAAACGGTAGGCACTATGTGTGTCCAGCTTTATCCACAAATAGCCAACATCACTTGCAGGGGCACACCTGACACAATGCATTAGTTATTTGGAAACAAAGATTGGAAAACCACGTTGAATCAGCTGGGCTTCTGCTTGGTTGAACCTGGGTCTGAACACTGGCCCTTTGTGGATACATTATACATCTACACTAGGAGAACAATGCACTAGGACCCAAGGATTCAGCCAGACACATGCAAAACATCACATAGAAACAGTGAGTGATTAGAAATGAGATTAATTACAATTAAACAGATGAGGCAAGCTAGGCACAGGTGCAAATAATGGCCAAGAGGAATCAGGGGAAGGAGCTGGAAAAAACAGAAAATAATCAGGAAGGAACTATGGCAGTTTATGCTATATATATATATATATATATATATATATATATATATATATATATATATATATATATATATATATATATATATATATATATATATAGTGTACACAGACTGTACTGAAATAATGCAGAAGCTGTAGACTGAAGCCTCAATGTTTTGGTGAGGCTATAAAAGACTAATCCCAAATTTACAAACCTAAAATAGTCCAGATGTTTATTCTCTCCCAGACACCAACCAATTCATTTCAGCTGTTTTGGGAGCTAGGCAGCAAAAATGTTGACTGTCTGTGGTGAGCCCAAGGATCACTTTAGAAAATAGTTATCTAAAGTGGAAATTTAAAAACAATAAAATAAATCTGATGTGAACAAATGCCGTTTCAAGCCCTTTTAGATTAATAGTTCCACTGCTTTTTCCAGTACATATGGTTTGCAGGCTGTTCAACTCCACCACAGACATCCATTCTATCTTTTTCAGGCTATAGCTGTACTTAGTGTTCCTCATCTTTGCTGCTCAATAACTCCAGGTAACGAGCTGTTTAATAGAGCCGTCACAGTCTGCTTATCTTCCAGCTGCAACACCCTGTTTTAATGAGCTTTACTTAATTTCCCACTTTCTTACTCCTCCTCTTGTTCAGCTACGGCATGGCATTTTCTTTCTCTCTCTCTCTCTCTCTCTCTCTCTCTCTCTCACACACACACACACACACACACACACACACACACACACACACACACATACACATATACACACAGTACATTACCTGTGCAGCTCCATTTCCGAATAACATTAGAGCCAATTTTTGAATCCTCTCTGCTAGGTACAGAAATATTTCAGAGATCTTTAGGTAATTACGTCTCTGTAAAAGTGACACAAATAGATACCTGAAATTGCATGCAGGAGTTAGAAACTTTTGCAGACTTGGTATAAACTAGGTAGGCTAAAATACATATTTAACTTTTAATAGAGGTCACAGCATGACGTGAGTGCAGAAAGCATAGCTGATGAGACACAGCAGCAGTTAAAGCCCCTGCCCCTGCCCTGAGCATCCAAATAGGTATACATGAAGAAGTGATGGAGATTTTAAAAACCTCAGAAAACCTTCTGTAGAGGCAAACTTTGTTAAAGCCCATGCATTTATTGCATTTTCTAAAACTGTGGCCTGAAGCAACATCACTGACTAGATATTCAATATGGTATATTTTACTTTTGTTTCCTGATTCCTTTATGCTTTTTTGTATGAATACATATATACCATACATACAGTATATAGTAATTCTAAAGAAATTATCACTGCACCGGCCACTTTTGTAGTATTGCTCAAGGGCCAAACACTGGCTCTCTGACTGTCCTTGAATTTAAAGGACTCAATTAAAGATGGTTTTAGATATTACTTTGCCTAAAAGTTTCATTATGTTTATTACACTATGACAGAAACAGCAGAGACATAACAAAATCGTATTACATTTGTCTCAGGTATAATGCAATATGTGTTTTGTAATGTCCTCTCTGGCTAATGTGGACACACAGTGAAACACCAGATGCTAAGCTGCAATTTGTCTAATAAATAATGAAAGACATAAAGAGAGTAGGTAGTATAAAGCCATTTTGTTCTCTAGTGCACAAAATACACTGTCAATGTCAAGTCAAATTTATTTGTAAAGCACATTTAAAGACAACAGCAGTTGATCGAAAGTGCTGTACAAAACATTCAAATTCATCACATTAAATAACATTATAACACAAAGAATAAAAATAAGTTTCAAGAGAAGATTTAAAAATAGCTAAAGATGGAGCGGACCTCACGTGAAAAGGGAGACTGTTCCTAAAACATAAGCCTGCTATAATTATTGCATTTTTAAACTATCCTCACACAGTGCTTGTTCTTTGTTCTTTATTTTCTATGGAGATTTAAAAAAAAAAAGAAAAAAAAAAGCTGTGTAGGGAACTCAGCAGGGGTTTGTATAATTCTTCTCTAATAGCTTTCATCTTTCTCACATGTAAAGACTAAAAGTGAAGTAAAGTAAAATGTGAAGGCCAATGTATGGTAACCCATACTTGGAATTTGTCCTCTGCATTTAACCCATCCAAGTTAGTGCACACACACTAGGAGTTGTGAGTAATGAACACACACACTACAAACCATGAACACTACAAACCCAGAGCAGTGGGCAGCCATTTTTGCTGCGGCGCCCGGGGAGCAGTTGAGGGTTAAGGGCCTTGCTCAAGTGCCCAACAGTGGCAGCTTGGTGGTGCTGGGATTTGAACTCACAACCTTCCAATCAGTAGCCCAACATCTTAACCACCGAGCTAATCTTACATTGCGTTTTTATTTTCTGCTGTCACCATGTTCTCATGTTTTTTTCTGCAGACTTTTTGCAGATATGAATTGCGCATCTTTGTTTATTTGCAGTTTTAACGTTTGCAAAATTTCCTCTTGCACTAAGGAGAAGTGCTGCGCCTTTTAAAAATCTGCTTCATTCATTCATTCATTCATTCATTCATTCTACCATTCCTTACTTCATTCATTCATTAATTTTTCTCTTAATGCTTTCATTTTTTTGGCAGGAAATTGTTGGCTCAATGTTTTCATGCATAGTTTTTTAATAGAACTTGAGCAATGGATTTGGCTGGCAAATTGAGACACTGGAATTGTATAAATATAAGATAAAATCACTGTTCATCCACAAGCTGTACAATAATGCACAATAATCTCAGCACAGAGTTGAATACAACATGCTATATGGAGTAAATATCAAGACTCACTGTATTTTTGTGTACTGTATTCTGTGTTGTTTAATACAACTGACAAAGTGAGATCCATTGAGCTGTTGCCCTGTTTTCAACACATCGATTAGGGAGTTTAACAGATAGCTAGAATTTCTGTTTGGGTGGTTCAGTTACACTGGATTTTTTATTTTATTTTATTTTATTTGCCATTCAGTAAAGTTGAACATTTATCCAAAAATGTATTTTATCTTTGATTTGATGGTGCATCTATTCTATCAGAAAATAAATTGATCAGTTTTATAAGAAGCAGAAAGCCTTTATTTGTCACATATACCCTATAGTTTAGCAAAAAATGTTGTCTTTACATATCCCAGCCTGTTAAGAAGTTGGGGTCAGAGCACACAGTCAACCATTACTTGGCTCCATGATACAGGAGCAGAGAGGGTTAAGGGCCTTGCTCAAGGGCCCAACAGTGGCAGTGCTGGGGCATGAACCCCCACCTTGCTGAGCAGTAAAGCCAGAGCCCTAACCACTGAGTCACCATTGACCACAAAATGGGGTGCACTAAAACAAATTTTGCATTACACATTAGATTAACAATACAACTTCATGTATTATAACCTAAAATGCATGGTATGTGATGGTATCTCATGAATAGTATGGGATTAGAAGAATAATCTCTTCATACATTGATATTAGGCAGAAGGTCAGGGGTTCAAGCCCCAGCACCGCCAACATTGAGCAAGGCCCTTAACAGTCTCTGCTCCAGGGGCACCATATCACGGCTGACCCTGCACTCTGACCCCAACTTCCTATAAAGCTGGGATATGCAAAGAAAAAGAATTTCCCTGTGCTGTAATGTATACGTGACAAATAAAAGCTTCTACTTCTTATAAATCTGACAACCTGAATTCTTCCACGTCATGTTATTTCATTTTTGCATATTTTCTCTACACATTCCATAGCTGGTTAAGTCTATCCAATATTACAAATGACTTTCCTCCTGTAATGTCATTCTAATGACATCAGGCTGATTTATTTGTATCTAAAATAAATATGCGAACCAGAACAGTTGCGATGAAAGAGATGAAGGTCTGAAAGAGCTGCAGGGTTTTGTGGTTGCAACAGCTCATACTGAAAGCTGGACAAATACACTCCAACCCACTAATCTTGCCAATGTGGTAAGGCCATTACTCAAAAAAGTTCATTATTTACAAATGCAATTTTTTTTTTTTGCAGACTCTGTACGCAAAGGTAGATAACTGTCAATTAAATTTCTTAATTTAAGCAATAAGGCTAATTAGTGCATTTTTACACATAGGCATAAAACACAGCAAGGATTTAGTGAGCTAAGTTTTATTTTAATTCGAGTTTATTCGCACCACTTAGTGTTTCGTACCACTTATTTTGAACATGGCAAATGTTGTCTCAAAGCTTCAAGGTCCCCAGTTTGACCCTGGATTAGTGTTTGTGCGGTGTTTCTCATGTTCTCTGTTCTCTATGTTTCCTCCAAAAACATGCTGTTAGGTAAATTGTCTATGCCCTGACCATTGACCATAGAGTGATACCAAGTTCAGATTCATTTAGATCCGAGTTGACATGATTTATGTTGTTTTTTTAAGTAAGTGACCATAGGAAATAAACACCTACCTATAAAAAAAAGGTGCCAGTGTGGCTGACAAATGTAAAAATCAATTTAATTCAAGTGACCAGACAAGTAGACTTACAATTATAATAACTAAATCACAATTATAACCCCTATTACAATAGATGCTGAAAATAATCTCCACAGAAAGCCAAGCCTCATCTGTGGCTATACGTCACACTGCAGATTTACAGCCATTCTAATTTCCTTTAGTTTTCAAGATACCGTTGTCCCATCCATCATGGACAATTATGTCTATAGACAAACTGTTACCAAATTGACACCATGCTACTTACAGCCAAGTCATCTAACTTGCTTGGCAACACAAAATATTCACCAACACTCATGACATTTTTCATCCCATTGAGGCCAAGTGTGGTGATTTTTTCTTCTTAATAAATACCATTAATAAATAAAGGGATGAAACCATACAAGCAAACTTTTTTTCCCTTGTTCTTCTTCTTCTTTTTTTTTTACTGGAACAAGGTCACAAGAAAAGTATGTTCTTGTAGGTTTATCAGCTTCATGTCCTCATCTCAAGGTTTCAGAGAAAGGTCTAGAAAATACACACAAATTCAGCTTAAAAGACAAATAAGTGGCTAGATGAATTAAGCATAGGATGATGAAAAACAGTAGTTTCACATCAAATAATAAAATGTTACAGCACTGCTACTATATTACTAAAGTCACTATTATAAATTCAGTGTCCCAGTGTTCCATCAGACTCACTGAACAAGTCACACAGATTTGGCCCTATGCACCCCACAGCTGTCACCATGTGTTCTGGATGAACATGAAGCCCAAAAGGAAAATGCAGAGTCTGACCAGCCTGGTTTATGCTAAATTACGCTCCTAATTTAGATGTGCAACCTATTGACATTGTACAGTAAGGTGCAGCTGTTGGTTTATGCATCTGAGTTTTTTTCATAAAGCTAATTATGAATATGATAACCCTGTGAACACACCAGTAATCTTTTGTCAACTCTTACCACACCGTGATGAAAACATAAGGGCTTGATGAGAAAAGTGTGACGCAGTCTTTCTTCCCTTGTAACCTAGCACCCTTCTGTGGACATATTGTATAATTACAGGTCATGATAACATCCACTGTAAGGAATTTCTGTCTACAGGAAAATACTGTGATCAAATCAATGTAATAAATTGTGTTTTACAATTTAATGCTGTAGCCCACAGTATCAAAGGACTTTACTGTAACACTACAGTAAAACATACAGTATCATTAACGTTACTGTAAAACTAGTCATCAAAAGCATTTACCTGAAACAGCAAAGGAACCTCATCTGGCTGTGCTTTACATTTTTCAAATCGTCCATTATTTTGTCATCCTAAGTATATGATTAACCTACCTAGGTTGCTAGCTACCCTGATAAATGACCAATATTACATTCTTTATTCTCTTTTTTTCTGTGGTATTTAAGTCTGTAACCCACTGGTTTTTCCCACTGGCTTTCTAATTGTTCATTTTAGCAGTTGCTTATAATGTAATGTTTCACTAGCAGTCGTTTATATTGTGTAACTTAACTGTTCGTCTTAGCAGGTTCTTAACATATAATGCAATAGTCTGTCTTAGACACAGATAGCAGCTTCCTAAATATCAGTTATAAAAGGTTGTCTTGACTGTAAGCGGAAGTATGAATAAATTTAGGAGTTTGGCACCCTGTTTAAAGTTCCTCTTGTTCTTTGATAAACACCAAAATAGCCATTAGTTGTGTCTCAGACATCTAAATCACAGAAACATTTGTGCTTAAAGAGCAATTAAAGGCCTTGCAGGTTTTAAGTTTGTACTGTCTAAACAGCAAGTACCTTTTGCTGTACAGCTTGGACAGAAATTAAAATATAATAATAATAATAATAATAATAATAATAATAATAATAATAATAATAATAATAATAATAAATTATTTTTTTAAAACCCAACTTAGATTATGATCACAATAGCACATCCACACATGATGCATACTTTTTGTAATTAAATCTTCAAGCTATTTTTATATTGAAAATTACTTATAGGCTTTAAGAATTCAGGTTCAGAAAGAATGGAATGGCTCAAATTTTCTGCTTATTTATCCATATGAACAGATTCTACCAAGATCTGTGCAGTTTAAATGTTAATAACTCATGATCACTCATGACATACTTAGGAAACCTTCAGTATTTTTGAGAGTTCTATACTGATGTCACATCTTTTGGAAACTCCCCCCCCCCATCTTTTTTTAAAGCAACGTTACCATTAAAATTCTCCCCTATTTACGCCATTCAAAACATACATCAATCAGCCATAACATTAAAACCAGTTGCCTAATATTGTGTTGGTCCCCCTTGTGCCGCCAAAACAGCTTTGACTCATTGAGGCATGGACTCCGCAAGACCTCTGAAGGTGTGCTATGGTATCTGGCACCAAGACATTAGTAGCAGATCCTTTAAGTTGCGAGGTGGGGCCTCCATGGATCAGACTTGTTTGTCCAGCACATCCCACAGATGCTCGATCGGAATGAGATCTGGGGAATTTGGAGGCCAAGTCAACACCTTGAACTCTTTGTCATGTTCCTCAAACCATTCGTGAACAGTTTTTGCAGTGTGGCAGGGTGCATTATCCTGCTGAAAGAGGCCAATGCCATTAGGGAATACCGTCGCCATGAAGGGGTGTACTTGGTCAACAACAATGTTTAGGTAGGTGGTACATGCCAAAGTTACATTCGCAGGTTTCCCAGCAGAATATTGCCCAGACCATCACACTGTCTCCGCCGGCTTGCCTTCTTCCCATAGTGCATCCTGGTGCCATCTCTTTCCCAGTAAGCAACGCACACGCACATGATGTAAAAGAAAACATGACTCATCAGAGCAGGCCACCTTCTTCCATTGCTCCATGGTCCAATTTTGATGCTCAGGTGCCCATTGTAGGCACTTTCGGCAGTGGACGGGGGTCAGCATGGGCACTCTGACCGGTCTGCAGCTACACAGCCACATATGCAGCAAGCTGCGATGCACTGTGTGTTCTGACACCTTTCTCTCATAGCCAGCATTAACTTTTTCAGCAATTTGTGCTACAGTAGCTCTTCTGTGGGATTGGACCAGATGGGCTAGCCTCCCCCCCCCCAATATATCCCACCACTTGATAGGTGCCATTGTAACGAGATAGTCAATGTTCACGTCACCTGTCAGTGATTTTAATACTATGGCTAATCGGTTTTTATATATACATGTAACAGATGTTTACATATAGCCCACAAGACACAATCATAACTGAATTCACACAAATGAACCAGTTCAAAAGTTTACATACCCTTGATTCTTATTAATACTGTGTGTTGTGTTTGTGATAGTTGTTCATGAGTCCCTTGTTTATCCTGAGCAGTTAACCTGCTCACTGTTCTTCAGAAAAATCCTCCAGGTCCTGCACATCCTTTGCTTTTCCAGCATCTTCTGCGTATTTGACCCCTTTCCAAAAGTGGCTATATGATGTTGGCATCCATACAGTCCATCAAGCCCTTCATAATTTGGGTCAGGTTTACTGTGAACAGGTCGAACTTTTTAGCGAGAAAATACAGTTGTGTTTGTCCCACACGACTTACCGTAGTTTGCATCCGAAGGACCTTAGTTGCCACCGGTGACGCGTCCCTTGTCAACCAGAACCCGCCTCTAATCCCGCCCCTTGGTTGTCATTGGACAATTATTTATACACGCCTTCAAACATGTGCACAACAGTTGGGTGGTTTGGCTGTCAATCTCAGACAGAGAATCTATTTACAGTAGGTTGAGAAGAACGATCAAGTATATCTCTGTTCAGATTAACGCAGCGCTGTTGGTTAAAAAAAAAGTGATATATCCAGCTGGGTAAATTGTAATTTCTTATCTTATTTGTCATATTCTGACGAGTAGGTTTTTGGGGGTTTTTTTTAATCCACCAAGGCGGACTGTTTTTCGAAACCATGTCTTCGGACGAAGACCGAGCAAAGGAGATCCTGAAGGGCTTTAAACTGTATCCTTTAAACTTGTGGTACAGGCATTGGCTAAATCCCAAACGCCTGTCTAGACTCCCTTTAAGGGCACTACATGGGGTATGAAATAACGGGATTCTACGTGTCATGCAGTGAACTATATCACCAACAGGGAGCCGTTTGGAATTGAGCCTGTATCAGCTAGCGGTATCGGTTAGCTTGTACGAAGATGGCTTTATCTACCTAGAGATCAGTTAGATAGGCAAAACTTTTTAAACCACATGGTAACTTAAAAATCTGTTTATATTTATGTTACCTAGTTATTTGGCTTGCAAGACTAGCCAGCGAAGTAATCTTAATAACGTGGTTAATGTATTAATCAACTGCCTACTCGATTAATGAGCGGGTTGTGTAGCTAGCTAACTCTAATGATGGGTTATAACACATCCTGCAACATCACTGATGCTGTTCGTGGTGTTTCTGCTTTTCTTCAAGGTTCATTTGCACTGTGTTTCGGTTGTTTTGCAAATAGAGGTGTAGCGTTGGCTAACCAGCTAAAGCTAACTGTTGTCTGCTCATCCTTCTTCTTCTAGTCTTTATTTATTTATTATTATTTAGTTATTATGGACCTAACTCTAGCTAAACTGAGACCTGTAACTTCATATCTGGTGACGGTTATTTGTATTTGCGTATAGATGGTGACTAATAATCTATTAGCTAATATTAGGTATATTTTTTTTTGCTCAAGAAAAGGTTTCTACCTTTCCTTGTCACTGCTGTGTTTCCCTTTACACCTTTTGCACCTTTACCTTGAAAGGTGCACATAGTGTACCTATAAAGCTTTAATTCAGTTAAATTCAATTAAATTTCTTTACTCTTAAAAACTAATTATGTACCTTAAATCTTTTTTTTTTTTTTTTTTTTTAAAGGTACAATATATCCACATTTCCACTAAACATTTACATATTAAAGATACATCAGATATGCAAGGTGCAGTTTAATACACTTTTTCTAATCGGTCAAAATCATGTTCATAAGTTAATATTGTTATTATAAAGTCTCATGTCTATCATTAATTAATCAGCTATTGTGTTTCGTCAAAATCCTGTGACCGGTCATTAAGAAATTTCCGGATGTTCATGAGGACTCACTGCATTATCCGGGTGAAATCACTGCCCCTGGCTTTACATAACACGAGGAGAACATAAACCTGACCATATTAATGATTTGGATTCGTATTTAAGAAACTGATGAATGTTAGTCCTGTAGTGACATCGCTTAATATGCCAGTGTGTTGTTGTCTAATAGTTTTCCCAATGTTCTCATTTGGTTATGTGTGTGACCTTCTTCGGTAATTCAGCCTGGTAATTCTTAAATCCATTGCAAGGACAGGGATTTGTTGCCTTATGTTCCTCGCTGGCTTGCGTGTTGCTTGCTATTCTGTTCACTTTGAATCGTTCAAACTTTTTTTTTTTTTTTTTTAGTCTTGAAGCAGCTGAGGTTGAACTTTATATTTTATTTTTTTAAATTTCAGGCTCATGTAGCTACCCGAAGACAAATTCATTATCGGGAGGAATCATAGGTCATAGGTCTGTTGTGATTAGAGTTTCTTTTTAATTTGACACACGAAACGCTCTAAAATATGTGCCGGCTCACTTTCTGTGTTACTCAGATCGCATATTCATTGCATAACGTTGCATTTACTGTACTGCTATACACCGAGAACAATCCTAAAAGATTTCTTAATGCTTTCTAACATTCAAAAATGTGTATATAATTATTGAACCTAGACATTTTGTTGCCGTTATTTCATTAATGTTCCAGCTAATTTGAAGGCTTCTTTTATTTATGTTATATTATAGTATAGTAATAGTATAGTATAGTATAGTATATAAGGTTCATAAAGGTATGAGGATGTGTTTGTTTGCTGTATTATGTGACCGTAGTGTTGTGTAGCTGTGATTCTCAAACCATGAGCCCCAGGAGTAAATGCAGTGTACACAGTGGCTTCTCCTTAGAGAAGTACCAAAACACATGCATACTGAGGGTAGACGTGTGCATTGTGCAGCCCTTCCTGTGACTTTCTCTGATTTTTTTTTTTTCAGCATTAGTAACATAAAATAGTTGCTTCCATAAAAGATGTGTGAAGGTTTGGGAGGAGATGGATAAGACACAGAGTGTTTTGCCTGTAAAGCCAGAATGAATTTCAGAGTTGTTTGACCTGATTTAGGACAGACCATCTGAAAGGACACGATGTGTATCTGTTTAAAAAAAAAAAAAAAAAAAAAAACAGACAGACAAAGTGTTATCTCCTTTATACCTTTATGCTGACACCTCATTCGCTTGCGGCACTACCGTTAAATCGGAAATGCCGGTGATTTAAAACAGTAGGCCACTTTTAAAAAATGTATGTGACTTCCACGAAAGCAGCGTCACCCAGGGACTAATTAGCTAGACTGTGTCATTGTTTGCAAGTAAAAGGCTCCCTCCCCTGCGACGCTCGCTGTGCATCACTGCTGTATCTCAGCAGGTGTGATCCCACAGACACCTGTCACCACTAACGCTAATCTCCAACGCTATGGCCCGGTCTGTCAGCGACAGAGCCATCCATATAATCAGTTCTGCATTTTAACATCCTCATGCTATGTTCTGATTCTGACTTGTCAGCTTATCATCAATGAGCCTCAGGGTTTCCATAGCTGGTATAATTTTGGGATGTTCGCACAAGCTATTAATGTACAGTACTGTGCAAAAGTTTTAGGCACCCTATTTTTTTTAGTACAAACTTTGTTATAGAGTTTTTGTATTTTATGACTTCTACATGATCAAGTCAGTACAACATTTTAGATTCCCAAACATTAGTTTTCTAGCACAAAATTAAATGTTACAGGAAAATGTTTGTATGTCATTAAAGAAAGCAGCATATTACGTAAGAGACCACTTTTCAGACAGAAAACACAATGAAGGCTGCTGGGTTTTGCTGCAAAAATAAGAAGTGAGTGCGAAAGTCAAAGTCTCCAAAAGAACTGTGGCTGGTTCTGCAAGATGCTCAATAAAACTTACCAGCTCATTTCCTTTTTTTATTTTTATTTTTTTAAAACTTTTTAAACTTTTTATTTTAATTTTTTTTGTCACACCAAATATTATTTTGCAGGCATCTTTGCTCTACAGCGTTTCTTTGCATGTGCACTTTTCCACAGTACTGTATATAGCATGAAATTTTAAGCGTGTGTTACAGATATTGCCAAGTAATTAGATTTAAATCTAATTGATGATGCCGGAAATAAAGAATTTCTTTAGAAGTGCTGTTATTCAAAATGCAGAGTCAGTTTTACATGAATCTGGATGTATTCACTTGTAATGCATTATTTATTATCTAAAAGTGTTTTAAATATACATTAAACCATATGGAAAGGGTTTGTGTCCTGTATTGTAAACGTTGTCCTCTATTCGTTAGCCATAGGTCCTTTGGTGGTTGGTTTCCAGGGTGGTTGTTTGTGTTGTGGCCTGGCACTGACTGTGTGTCTCATAGAGAGGGCAGTGAGAGACACACAGGTGGTCTGAAGACAGAGAGGTCAGATGTCCCTGACATGAAGCATGGTGGATTGTGACAAGCCATTGTTCTGATGTCTTTTGCTACAGAAAGGCTTAATTAAAGTAGGATGTCATTTGTTTACTCCCTTGTGGTGATAATTTTAGGAATTACTAGACCCAATTTACAAAGTAAAGAGTCTGATCAATCCAAGGCGATGTCACCTGTGTAATGGTAATTAACAGTATAACAATAAATTTCAAGTTCTTTAGTGTTCTGCTGCCTTAACCTGTCTGCAGAAACTGGATGAACCTGAGGGACGCAGAGACGGGGAAAGTTCTCTGGCAGGGGACTGAAGATCTCTCCCTTCCTGGTGTAGAACATGAAGGTATTAAACCATTTAGGCTGTAGCCTGATTTTTTGCAATATTATGCTTTGACACTCAGTTGTCTTTTGGTTTTGATTTGGTTTAGGCTTGGGGGGGGGGGACAACATTTTAAGCTGGGTTGCCATTCCCACTTGGCTCTCATATTTTTTAGCCCATTTTAATTTAAAGGCTATGCATCCCTTTTGGTCTCTTCTAGCTCGGGTTCCTAAAAAGATCCTAAAATGTAAAGCTGTCTCCAGAGAGCTTAATTTCTCTTCATCAGAAAAGCTGGAAAAGTTTCGTCTGGAGCAGAAGGTTCTCTTCAAAGGCCAGTGTCTAGAAGGTTGGCATCTCCTCGTTTTTATCTTTCTTCTTCTTCTTGCATTTCAGCTTTAAAATCCCCATGAAATCAAAATTGTAGTGTTGTGGCTTTCAGTATGAATATGTTACCCTTAAGGTTATCTATAAGCTAGTGTGCTCCAAAATAATGACAGAATTTGCATTTAGAGGATATATGCATTCAAAATTTAGTCTCTCTCTACCACCAATACGGATCAACAATTTTGATGACATCATTCTGCACTTCAGCTTCGCATCAGATTTTCTGTCCAATCAAATGCTCTCTAGAATCTGAAGTGTCCCACCCCAACATTATAAAAATCACCTTGCCGAAGTAGCCGTTGTTGAGCGAGAGAAATCATATCAGTAAGCCTGGGTCGTAGATGTGGCTTTGGCTGTTCGATTGCGTGCGTTTCATTCAGTTTTCCAACTGTAAGTTGGTTAAGAAGGAAATGGTTTGAATTCATTCACTTTCAACTTTTTTCAATTTCATTTTTTTGTCAAGTACAACTTAACTCAGGCTGTGAGGTAAGCTAAATGCTATTGGCTATTTCAAAAGTCACGCCCTGACTTCCTATTCCAGTGGAAATTATGTCAACACATTGAATAACGCTGTGCACTTCAAGGCAATTCACAGGGACTTTAAACCAATGTGCTTGCTCACACATGAACAGAATTTATAAAACCACACACGTTATGGTGTACCATTTTAACATAAACCTGTTATCTGCCACTTGATTTTAATATGCAAATTGTTAATTTACGTCAAATGTGATGGAGGCTTTTGATATACTACTATTATTTAATATGAACAAATCAAATCTACATCTAGATTCAGTTGCTAATTAACCATTAATACTTTTTCCTCATCAGAGTGGTTCTTCGAATTTGGCTTTGTGATCCCTAATTCTACAAACACATGGCAGTCCTTGATAGAGGCAGCACCTGAGTCACAGATGATGCCTGCTAACGTGTTAACGTAAGACACAATTATTCAATCATTCATCTTCATAGTGATGTTTAATAAGATATCTCTACCTCTAGTTTTCTTTAATTTAAGATTTTATTTAGAAACTTCCAGAGTATTCCAGAGTTCCTTACAGATGTTCAGAAATATTCTCGATTTTTCCTCGTTTGCAGTGGAAATGTTGTCATAGAGACGAAATTCTACGACGACGACCTTCATGTCAGCACGTCTCGAGTACGGCTTTTCTACGTTTGAGAGGTGAAGCCTGTCCTTTTTAAAATTCTGTCATTCAGAAGGATGCACACATCGCTGTGATTTTTTTTTTTTTTTTTTTTTTAAATGGCCAGACGAGACTCTGCTTAACGAGTATTTACGTGGCACCGCGACAACGGCACTAAAGGGAACAAATCGAGCAAATGAAATTTCAGGTTAAACAGTCACACCACTTTAATGACGGATAAAGACTTGGAAACAAGGGCAGTGATGCTCATCTCAACCTGACCATGTAAATTGTTCTATTTGTACATTTTTTTCCCTCTCTTATCTTTTTTTTTTAAAAATTTTATCCTGCATTGTATACTGCTGCTTGCATTCCGTTTTTAAATATTTGCTGCCAGTTTCTGTGGTTGCTAATATCATTTTTTTTTTTTTTTTTTAACCAAACTTGTAAGATAGGCAGTGTTTAAATACATGATGTAATTATGGGTTTAAAATTTGATATCCTTGAGTGATGCCTTTTTCCTTTGACTCTGCTGTTTGTTTTCATTTTAAATAGGTATATTCCTATAAGACTATCAGTACCAGCTGTATTAGCTCTTCCATTTGGGGGGAAAAAGACAAACCAGTGGTTTTGCTGAAACAACTCTGTGTAACCTGGCCCATTTGAGTTCTTATATTAAATCTTTCTTGCCCCGGATGCTCAGAAAGGTTATCCATTACAAATTGTCTCGCCGTTTATGTCTATTTGACCTTCTTTATTAAAAAGCAATGAAATGTTGTTGTATATTTACGAAAGTCTCCTTTTGTTGAACTGCTCAATGATTGGTATGTCTGGGGGAAATAGCACCTACAGTGGGTATAGAAAAGAACCACCCCGTCTTTTAAAATAATCACATTTTGTTGCTTTTCAGCCTGAAATAAAGACTGACACAGTTTTTGTTTTATGGAGCTGTATTTACTCAGTGCAACTTATAACATCCAAGTGAAAGATAGAACACCAACATGTCAGGAAAAAAAATTTAAAAAACAGAATTACTGAGTTGGAAAAAGGATCACCCCCCTCCTAAAAATGACTTGTAAACTCAATCAGGTGTAGCTAATCACCTTCTCAATGGCACACAAAGCCATTTGACTTTCAACTGTGGTCAGCATGAAAAGAGCTTTCCTGGAGCATTTTATAGTGCAACTGAAGCAAACAATGAACTATGGTGGCAAGGCACTGTCAAAAGATCTCCGGGATAAAATTGTGGACAGGCACAAGTCAGGAGATGAATACAAAAAAATTTCAAAAGCTTCATCAATGCCTAGAAGCACAGTGAAGTCTATTATTAAGAAGTGGAAGGTATTTGGTACAACACAGACCCTCCCTGGATCAGAACGTCACTCCAAACTGGATGAAAGAGCCAGGAGGAAACTGGTCAGAGACGCCTACAGCAACTCTGAAGCAGTTGCAGGAATTTATGACAAAGAGTGGTCATTGTGTGCATGTGACAACAATATCACAAATTCTCCAATTGTATGGGAGGGTTGCAAGAAAAAAGCTACCCACGACTGAGCTTTGCCAAAACGCACCTTGAAGATTCTGAGGCCACATGGAAAAAGGTGTTATGGTTAGATGAGACTAAAATTGAATTATTTGGCCTCAACACCAAACGATATATCTGGCAGAAATTCAATACAGCTCACCATCCAAATAACACCATTCCTACAGTAAAGCATGGAGGTGGTAATATCCAAGGTGGTGTTTCTCTGCAGCAGGGACTGGAGCACTTGTCAGGATAGAAGGAACATGGATGGGGCAAAATACCATCAAATTCTTGAGGAAAATCTGCTGCCCTCTGCCAGAAAGTTGTCACTGGGAAGAAGGTTTACCTTCCAACATGACAATGACCCAAAGCACACAGCAAAACTGACCACACAGTGGTTGAAGGAGAAAAAGGTGAATGTCCTTGCATGGCCTAGTCAGAGCCCAGACTTAAACCCCACTGAAAATCTGTGGAATGACTTGAAGACTGCAGTCCACAAATGGTCACATCAAATTTAACAGAACTTGAGCAGTTCTCCAAAGAAGAGTGGGCAAATATCACAAAGTCTAGATGTGAAAAGTTAGTAGAGACATATCCCAACAGACTAAAGGCTGTAATTAAAAAAATTAAGGCAAATTAAAGCAAGGGGGTGATCCTTTTTCCAACTCAGTGATTCTGATTTTTTATTATTATTTTTTTTTTCTGACATGTTGGTGTTATATCTTTCACTTGGATGTTATAAGTTGCACTGAGTAAATACAGCTGGATAAAACAAAAACTGTGTCTGTCTTCATTTCAGGCTGAAAAGCAACAAAATGTGATTATTTTAAAGGGGGGTGATTCTTTTCTATACCCACTGTAGGTCTATCTTAAGTCATTCATTAATTTCATTCATCTTCAGTGAGCTCTTTGTGCTGGTCATGGTTGTGGTGGATCCGGAGTCTAACCCGGGAATACACCCTGGAACCCAGAGGAAACCGATGCAGACACGAGAACACAAAACTCCACACAAGTCAAGTCAAATGGGCTTTTATTGTCATTCCTCTATATAGCTTGTATATGTTGGAATGAAATGTCATTTCTTCAGGACCATGGTGCAACACAGAACAGTACGTAAGACTACATAAAGTGCAAATACACAACAGTGCGAGACGAGTGCAAGACAAAAAATACACAGAACAGAACAATAAATACACAGGACAATAAAAATACACAGAACATGGACTGTAAACTGTTGTGTAGTGTAGCAGCACAAGTATAACAGGAATATTGGCAGCAAAAATGAGTTCTATAATATAAAAGTGACTGATGCAGCTTTGTAAAGTGTCGTGTGCAGTGTAACTGAGTCTGACTGGGTTAGGTGGTTGACTAGCCCAGGTGAGTGTTGGGAGGAAGCAGGGTGTTGAGTAATCTGACTGCCTCAGGGGAGAAACTATTGCAGAGACTGCTCACCACCAGCAGGTGCTCCTGTACCTTCTGCCAGATGGCAGGAGGGTGAAGAGTCTATGAGAGGGGTCCTTCGCAATACTGGTGGCTTTGCAATGGATTGTTGAATGAGGTGTCGATGGTGGATAGAGAGACTCTTTTTAGTTCTCACAATTCACTGAAGGGTCTTGTGGTTGGAGGCTGACAGTAAGCCAAGCTCAGGATCAAACTGGAGACCGTTAAGCTTTGAGGTGACAACGCTACCTGCTCCACCACTGTGCCATCCGGCCTTGCAATGTTAATAAACCATACAATAATAACCCTTATTAATAATCCATCATAGCTACATTTAGAATAGCATTTACATTACTACCTCATTAAAAACCTAATTCAGTTAATCATCTACTGAACATCTAATGCCTTGAGCTGGATTCAGTGTGTTACAAAGTGGAAAACACTAATCTCTACAGAGCTGAGCTTGTGGCTGCTCAGGACCTTGAGTCTGATGTCATTGTGAGAACCTCAAGGCAGAAAAACTACAGATCCCAGAATGCTCCGTGGATGTGGAAGTTGTTGGTGAAGACAGTGGTAAAGCATGGCGAATAAAAGACTGGGGGGGAAAAAAAACTGGCGAAAACCAGTCAGTATCTGGTGTGACCACCATTTGTCTCACGCAGTGCAACACATCTCCTTTTCATAGAGTTGATCAGGTTGTTGATTGTGGCCTGTGGAATGTTGGTCCACTCCTCTTCAATGGCTGTGTGAAGTTGCTGGATATTGACAGGAACTGGAACACGCTGTCGTATACGCCGATCCAGAGCATCCCAAACATGCTCAGTGGGTGACATGTCCAGTGAGTATGCTGGCCATGCAAGAACTGGGATTGTTTTCAGCTTCCAGGAATTGTGTACAGATCCTTGCAACATGGGGCCGTGCATTATCATGCTGCAACGTGAGGTGATGGTCGTGGATGAATGGCACAACAATGGGCCTCAGGATCTCGTCACGGTATCTCTGTGCATTCAAAATGCCATCAATAAAATGCACCTGTGTTCGTTGTCCATAACATACGCCTGCCCATACCATAACCCCACCGCCACCATGGGCCACTCGATCCACAACGTTGACATCAGCAAACCGCTCACCCACACGACGCCATACACACTGTCTGCCATCTGCCCTGTACAGTGAAAACCAGGATTCATCCGTGAAGAGAACACCTCTCCAAAGTGCCAGACACCATCGAATGTGAGCATTTGCCCACTCAAGTCGGTTACGACGACGAACTGCAGTCAGGTTGAGACCCCGATGAGGACGACGAGCATGCAGGTGAGCTTCCCTGAGACGGTTTCTGACAGTTTGTGCAGAAATTCTTTGGTTATGCAAACCGATTGTTGCAGCAGCTGTCCGGGTGGCTGGTCTCAGACGATCTTGGAGGTGAAGATGCTGGATGTGGAGGTCCTGGGCTGGTGTGGTTACACGTGGTCTGCGGTTGTGAGGCCGGTTGGATGTACTGCCAAATTCTCTGAAACGCCTTTGGAGACGGCTTATGGTAGAGAAATGAACATTCAATTCACAGGAAATAGCTCTGGTGGACATTCCTGCAGTCAGTATGCCAATTGCACGCTCCCTCAAAACTTGCAACATCTGTGGCATTGTGCTGTGTGATAAAACTGCACATTTTAGAGTGGCCTTTTATTGTGGCCAGCCTAAGGCACACCTGTGCAATAATCATGCTGTCTAATCAGCATCTTGATATGCCACACCTGTGAGGTGGATGGATTATCTCGGCAAAGGAGAAATGCTCACTAACACAGATTTAGACAGATTTGTGAACAATATTTGAGAGAAATAGGCGTTTTTTGTACATAGAAAAAGTCTTAGATCTTTGAGTTTAGCTCATGAAAAATGGGGGCAAAAACAAAAGTGTTGCGTTTATATTTTTGTTCAGTATGTATATATATATATATATATATATATATATATATATATATATATATACAGGTGCATCTCAATAAATTAGAATGTCGTGGAAAAGTTCGTTTATTTCAGTAATTCAACTCAAATTGTGAAACTCGTGTATTAAATGAATTCAATGCCACAGACTGAAGTAGTTTAAGTCTTTGGTTCTTTTAATTGTGATGATTTTGGCTCACATTTAACAAAAACCCACCAATTCACTATCTCAACAAATTAGAATATGGTGACATGCCAATCAGCTAATCAACTCAAAACACCTGCAAAGGTTTCCTGAGCCTTCAAAATGGTCTCTCAGTTTGGTTCACTAGGTAAGCCACAAACATTCATTGCCAAAGAAGCTGGCTGTTCACAGAGTGCTGTATCCAAGCATGTTAACAGAAAGTTGAGTGGAAGGATAAATTGTGGAAGAAAAAGATGCACAACCAACCGAGAGAACCGCAGCCTTATGAGGATTGTCAAGCAAAATCGATTCAAGAATTTGAGTGAACTTCACAAGGAATGGACTGAGGCTGGGGTCAAGGCATCAAGAGCCACCACACACACACGTGCCAAGGAATTTGGCTACAGTTGTCGTATTCCTCTTGTTAAGCCACTCCTGAACCACAGACAACGTCAGAGGCATCTTACCTGGGCTAACGAGAAGAAGAACTGAACTGTTGACCAGTGGTCCAATATCCTCTTTTCAGATGGGAGCAAGTTTTGTATTTCTTTTGGAAACCAAGGTCCTAGAGTCTGGAGGAAGGGTGGAGAAGCTCATAGCCCAAGTTGCTTGAAGTCCAGTGTTCAGTTTCCACAGTCTGTGATGATTTGGGGTGCAATGTCATCTGCTGGTGTTGGTCCATTGTGTTTTTTGAAAACCAAAGTCACTGCACCCGTTTACCAAGAAATTTTGGAGCACTTCATGCTTCCTTCAGCTGACCAGCTTTTTGAAGATGCTGATTTCATTTTCCAGCAGGATTTGGCACCTGCCCACACTGCCAAAAGCACCAAAAGTTGGTTAAATGACCATGGTGTTGGTGTGCTTGACTGGCCAGCAAACTCACCAGACCTGAACCCCATAGAGAATCTATGGGGTATTGTCAAGAGGAAAATGAGAAACAAGAGACCAAAAAATGCAGATGAGCTGAAGGCCACTGTCAAAGAAACCTGGGCTTCCATACCACCTCAGCAGTGCCACAAACTGATCACCTCCATGCCACGCCGAATTGAGGCAGCAATTAAAGCAAAAGGAGCCCCTACCAAGTATTGAGTACATGTACAGTAAATGAACATACTTTCCAGAAGGCCAACAATTCACTAAAAATGTTTTTTTTATTGGTCTTATGAAGTATTCTAATTTGTTGAGATAGTGAATTGGTGGGTTTTTGTTAAATGTGAGCCAAAATCATCACAATTAAAAGAACCAAAGACTTAAACTACTTCAGTCTGTGTGCATTGAATTTATTTAATACACGAGTTTCACAATTTGAGTTGAATTACTGAAATAAATGAACTTTTCCATGACATTCTAATTTATTGAGATGCACCTGTATATAGTGTAGCTAAGTCAGGGATCCTTTTAACTTTATGTACCAACCCCCTCATCAGTACAGATTTATTTTAAAACAAACTATTCAGAAATTAAACACATTAATTATATGTATACAATAATATTTCTGTTACTTATTAGAACCAGAGAGATTTTTTTCTCCTGAAGTTCTGAAGTTTACACCCACTTGACATAGCTTTAATAATGCTGGGTTGTGGTTTCCACCAAAGAGAAAATCACCAACCCCCTGGCTATGCTTCATAGACCTCACATTGAGAACCATGGCTTTTGCAAAAAAGATTACCTTCCCCAATTCTAGATATGTCGACAAAAACAGTGGCAAAAGGATTCTAATGTGAATCTTACTCACTCCATCTGCTAATGCTAATCTTACTCATTCTAGCTGGTTTTGTAGACTCTAAATATGGAAGCACAACAGTTGGAGCTTAACAGTTATTGTTAATAATTGTAATAGTTATGCAATAGTTTCTTCAGCATTTGAGGGATTTTGCTGGCCGTATGTCCTCTGGTCCTCGGGGTGCAGGGATTGGAGTGAAATTATTAATCGGTGCAGGTGCACTTGCCTATGGAATCAAAGAGGCCACATATACAGGTACTGCCTACATTTGTGAGCTGTCTCATTATTTGTTCACTATATGGCCAAAAGTTTGTGGACACTTGACCATCACAGCCTTCCCCAAACTGTTGGACATCTGTATGCTGTAGCATTACAATTTCCCTTCACTGGAATTAAGGGACCCAGCATGACAATGCCCCTGTGCATGAAGCGAGCGAGGTTCATGAAATCATGGTTTGTCAATGTTGGAGTGGAAGAACTCGATGACCAAAGAACACCTTTGGGATGAACTGGAACGTTGACTGCACCCCACGCGTCCTCGTCCCGACATCAGTGCCTGACCTCACTAATGTTCTTGTGGCTGAAAGAGCGCAAATCCCCACAGCCACGCTATAATGATCTAGTGGAAAGCCTTTCCAGAAGAGTGGAGGTTATTATAACGGCTAAGGGTGTAATGGCATGTTCATATATGGGTGTGACTGTTAGATGTCCACATACTTTTGGCCATATAGTGTATCTCCTAGATCCTTTCACTGCTTTGAGCTGTAATACCAGATAGAGGTTGACCAATAGTGGATTTTACCGATAAGTTGGGCAGTACCTGCAGATAACTGATATATAACCGAATAAAAATAAAAAGAGACATCCAAAATGAATAAAAAAACACTTCAAATAACACACATTTGTCAGTGATGGTTTTTATTTCACCTCTAGAGGCCGCTCACGTACTGTATAATGACAGGGGACCCTTCTCAGCCGCTCCCACAACAGACGCACCTGTGAAAAATCGGTGTGGATTTTTGCCGATAACCGATAGCTCCAACAATCAGTTATTGGTGCCGATTAATCTGCAAAACTGATCAATCAGCCAACACAAAGAAAGCCTTGACCTTTTCTGCCATGATCTAACGCTTATATAGTTCTCTTTTTGGCAGTTTCGTCATTGGTTAACTTATAATTTTCTGGTTTTGAACATGACATCTTCAGTGTGGATGTGTAGAGAGGTGAACATATCAGTAAAAAACTAACTGAGCGATGTACAGTATATAGAGTCATTAACACGCAGGCATGTTTTCCTGTAGTGGAGGGCGGTCAGTGAGCGATCATCTTCAACAGAATTGGTGGGATGCAGATGGACACTGTCCTGTCTGAGGGGCTACACTTCAGGTAGTGGTTATACAAATTACAGTTTAATTCATTTCAGTACTCTTGTTGATGTATATTTATCTACCACAAATACTCAAATCTGATTGTGTCCCCCCCCCTTTTTATAGGATACCATGGTTTCAGTACCCCATTATATATGATATCAGAGCAAGACCACACAAGATTTTCTCTCTGACTGGAAGTGAAGGTATATATTATTCCAACGATGTCATTTATTAGCCTTATTCTGATAAAGCCAAGCAATCATCTGATCATCCCATACCTGTCTTCTAATTAAAGGACTACACCAGTGTTTTTCAACCTAGTCTTTATATAGAGCATCTGTCGTTCATAAGCAATTACCATGTACATGAACTTCGATGAATGAATTATACAGATTTAGAGCTTAATTTATTTTAATACCTTTCACTCAAGAATATATGATTGTTCTGAAAAATATTTGTTTACTTTCAGGAATATTGACTCAAACAATCTAACATACTTCCATTGTTAGTGGGTTTTCAGTTCTTTGCTCAATACAGGGCAAAGCATGGCATTTTGTTTTATCTGTGATAATTATATATCAATTATGATTGTAGGCTGAGAAAACTGTGTATTCCTTTGAAGATCTTTGACAGTTTTTGTGCTGGTTACTCATTAAATACAGTACATCCATTACTGGTATGGTATACGGTTGAATTTTTAACATTGTCATACACTAGTCATTTATCTGTTAATAAAACTTATGTGACCTTCTTGAGGACAGATCGCATGTAAAAAGTTTTTCTAAAAATTTAATATTTACACAAATGTATACTTATACAACTAGGTTATTGTGAGTTTTTTATTTTTCCGGTTTTTCCCTAAAGTATATCAAATAACAAAACCATTAGTGTTCAAATACTTATTTTCCTATCACTGTATATTCACTTTATAACTTTTAAGAACATATTTTGTTTGTATTTTTTGTGTGTGTGATCAGACCTCCAGATGGTGAACATTCACGCTGCGTGTGTTGTCACGGCCCATGGCCTCTAGCCTTCCCCAGATATTGGTACATGTGGGGACTCTGATGAACGTGTCCTTCCTTCCTTAGTCAATGAAGTGTTAAAGAGTGTTGTAGCCAAGGTCAATGCCTCACAACTCATAACACAAAGGGCTCAGGTAAGCCAATGTTATACACACTCTCACACTGCTAATTTCCAGCAGTGGCTGACCTAAACTGGCATATGATCTTCTGGATCAAAAGATGCAGCTTGATTAGCCAGTTAGCCAACTGTTCACTTCATCTGCATGGGCTCAAGTTTCTATCAGACAAATTATGAATATCCTGAGTGCATCAGATTAAATTAGACATGGTTTATGTTTAAATTATAGTTCTATTTTAATTATGACCGATATGCAAAAAGACACTCAAGTTATCATTAGAGGAGTAACTTTGTTCTGAAAATCTTGTAGTGTGAATTGGCCACATTTATATAAAATAAAACAAAGTATATAAAGTAATAAAACTGATGATATATGCTTTTGTTTACATATAACTAGATGTTTCCTACTCAAGTATTTGCTGAGATAATGAAAAGTTTTGCGGGAGACGCTTCACAGGGGCCATCAGGTGGGCACCACCCTTCTCAGATGTTTTGTTGATTTAAGGCCATTCAGGGGTTACAGCTAATATCACACAAACCTTGCCTACTGCAAACCTACATTGTTTTTCAGTGAACATGGCAGAAGGAAAATGAAGTTAAACCATGAATGACAATCTCATAGGCTGATTAATAGTCAGTTAGAGCCGGTATAGGGCTTCACTTTCACATAAATTTTTTGTGGCATATTTGTTGTTTTCTGTAAATAAATTTGTGTTAAATAATGTGATTGTGTTGCTGTGAAACTCACTGGTGTAGTGTTAATTTATAGCTGTTCAGATGTGTGGTTTAATCATACTCATGGCATTTTATTACAGATGCCACCCTGAGACACTAAACACAGAGAATAGGGCTAAAGTGTAATTGTTATTAAGTGTAATCATATGTAATTGTATGAGTTAGTAATGACTTATTTAGACTTATTCGTCCTAGTGCTATGCAAAGTGTAATGTTTATTTA
Source organism: Cranoglanis bouderius (assembly GCA_023630585.1). Lineage (NCBI taxonomy): Eukaryota > Metazoa > Chordata > Actinopteri > Siluriformes > Cranoglanididae > Cranoglanis > Cranoglanis bouderius. The sequence continues at coordinate 28,417,375 of CM042537.1, forward strand.
CTAGTAAGTATTTTTGGGACTTTCCTTTTTGTCCATATTTATTGTTTGTTTGACCAAAGTTTATCTAGTACTGGGTGATACAGTGCTTCACAGTTTGCAGTTTGAAACAGTGCATGTTTTAATATGCTTGTCTGAAAGCTTTCCCCCCCCTGTGTTTCAGATTGCAACGTCCCAGTACAGAGTACAGTATATCTGAATGCAGACAGTCCAGTCCTGAACTTCCAGGATGAGTCATTTAATAAGTATGTCTTTGGTCCGCTTCACATTATTTTAGTCATATTTCATATTTACCAAGTTTTACCAAAGTAGTAGAATAATTTATTGCAGAGGTACACCAACTTCAACAGTTCAATTCTTGAGCTGGTCAGATCTGATACAAATGAAAAGGCACGCATTCAGATAGCGGTTATGTTTGCTTTGTGCCAACTTTATCTAGGTGAACTTTGACCACAAACCTTGATCTTTTGAAAACATGAAGGCGGGACTGTTGCCTTTTTAGTCGGCCAAAAAAAAATGGAGAGGACACTAATTAATTAAGTCATGGCCATGTTGAACTTTTACCATGCAATTGTACATTGCCTCACTTGTAAGTTGCTGATGATGAAAGTCCTCATAACGGTAGATCCCTCTCAGCCTCACTCCTTGCATCATTCAAGGACCACCTGCTCTGTACAGATGGATCTGGATCAGTGCTCAACACACCTGATTCATCTCCTCTGTGCTTCTTTCCCCGTTGTCTATTTTTGCTTTTGTGTTCACAGATAAAACTACTCCATTTTTTGTCCACATCTGTCTGCCTCATACTGACACGTGTGTAATATTTTTAGGCATGAGGCAACATCTTATTTGTCTGTATCTCTGGCTCAGTCTATTTTAACACGACTTTTTATAACAGCCTGATCTAAGTGGATGAAGGCAGGAAAGTTGCTGACTGCCTGTTTAAGGGCTCATCAGCGGTCTCATTAAAGTTCTTAACACAGATCTGTATCGTCTTAATATAATCAGATTATATTAAGCCTTTTGTGCACATAAGAAGTGGAAGTTGGGCCTGCTGGAGTATTTCACTGAGTGTATTTAGAGATGAAGTGTTCCTTTCAGGTGATGGAAATGCATAATTGGTTCTACAAAGAAACATTAAGTAAGTTAGGAATGTTAACGTGTGTTATTGGCTGCTTACAGTTGTGGATGTGTAAGGAAAAAAAGACTAGGATATTTCTTGACCCTTATTTTTATAAGCAAATAATTATATCACATATTATATCACATATCATCCCCCCACCCCATGATTTTCTGTGCAGCTTTCCAATAAGTATAGGTTGAAGTATCTTCATCTCAACCTCATGGTTAAACAGAGCACCAGGCGGCGCCAAACACCAGTCTGTTCAGTGGCAGACGTCCTCCAGTCTGATTCACGAGTATGTGGGATTGTGTATTTATGGACTGAGGCGAGTGCAGGGCTGTACCCAAAGCCACACCACACGCCTCTGGCTCGAGCGTGTAAAGGGGCGCGTGTGTGTTTGTTGCCTCGCGTTTCAAAAGGCGTGCATTCATCTCTGCCGGCCTCCATACAATGTATGCCTGATGAAAAACCCCATTGAGAGTGAGGGGGTGGAGCCACATGCTTATTCATGAAGGTCTGTTGCTCAGGAGCCCTGGCTCCCTAGAGCCCATGCAAGCGTCCCACATCCACTGTTGCCTTGTGCACGACGATTCCTGCATGGATAAAACAGAATGGCATCTGTTTATTCAAGATGTTGTCTCGTATTCCTTAAAGATTCAGTTCAGGATTCATTATTACTCAAGATTATTCATTGTCAACGTTCCAGAGTGTGTGACATGCCCGTGGCATTCATCTGATTGTACCAAGTGACAGATTATGGTGCTAGTGTCCTTTTTATCACCTCTCGCACGAGCTCATTGCTTCAGCTGGTGTGTTTCCATAGCAACGTTGCTGACCTCACGCTGCGACAGGCGCTCTGGGCATTGTTGCCATGGTGACTTGTCGTGATATCAGAACTGAGCTCTGGTTGCTGTGGTAACTACACCTCCTGGCTCAGCAGCTATTCCTGCAGAGCCTACAGGCAGAAATACTACAATGTCAGTTTTTTTTTTGTGTGTGTGTGTGTGTGTGTGTGTGTGTGTGTGTGTGTGTGAGCGTGTATGTATGTGTGTTTATATCTTGCTGGGGACCAAATGTCCCCTCAAGGATAGGAATATCTGACAGTTTTGACCCTTTGGTGACTTTGGCTTGTCATCATGAGGAAAACCACTTTTTTTTTTAAACAAAAGCAGATTTTAAGGTTTCCTTTTGGTTATTGAGCTTAAGGTTAGGGTTAGATTTGTCAGTGAAAGGTCCTCACAAAGATAGTATGACAAAAGTGATAAATGTTTGTGTGTGTGTGTGTGTGTGTGTGTGTGTGTTTGTGTGTGTGTGTCCTTTGTCAGAATCCCTTTACTGCTTTTGTGTTTGTTTATTTCAGTTTGTATGTTTTGCATCATCTTGTAGTGATCCATTAGCTCCATTACAGGTGCCGTTATTTGTGAACATCTTCACTGCAAATGTAACGTTCACCTTTCAGTTATTAATGTAGCCTTCAGCTGTCATTTATTAGCTCTGTTAAATCTTACTTACAAACAGCTGGCAACATCTAAATGTCTTCATTCGTTTTAATCCCATTTTAATCCCTGCTGTGCCTTTTTATTTGCTTCTTTTAAATAGTATCGCAGACGGGTCTGACATCAGCTGTGCTGTGTATGAGAGAGAGAGGATGTAAATGCAAGTAAACCTCATTGAGCAGCAGAGCATGTTATTGAGTCTCTTACTGCTTTTCTCATGTCTAAAGAGCTTTTCAAGGGCAGTGAACAGTGTGTTAAATCTAAAGATGGCGCTGTAGGTTAACTAATACACAATGGCCATAGTGCAGTGCATCTATATGCAAAGGATATAATAGTCTCATTTTCCCACTGAGTAAGCATCATAGAGATGTAAATGACTGTATACATTACACTAGATGTCCTTTAAATGAGTGTCCAGGTTGTTTTTATTTTTTATTTTTTTATAAAAAGATAGTTTGGTTACAAGAAGCTGGGAACATTATTTAATGTATGTGTATGTGTAGAGAGAGAGAGCGAGAGAGCGAGTTTCACATCTCAGTGACAAGCCAAGATCACGTGTACAGTCTGTGTGCCTGCATGGTTTCTGTGCCTCATTAAAGGTATGTGTGTGTGTGTGTGTGTGTGTGTGTGTGTGTGTGGTGGGCCCCACATGGCAGAGGTGTGGGACACAGTGTGGCCCCTCCCCCTCTCTGACACAGTGATAAAGGAGTCCTGTGTATCTTCTCTCTCTGGCCCCTTTCATCCTTTTCTTCCTCCCTCCCTTGTCCTCTCTCTGCTGTCTTCTTTTCACTCCACCTTCTTCCTTTCCTCTTCCATCTCTCATTTTTTTTCCCTCTATTCCTTCATTCACTGCTCCTTGTGTCGTCTGCATTGATGCTGGAGATTGAAGTTTAGGTGGCTCTGGTTGCGGCCATCTGAAAAGAAACACTCAGCCTGGTCTTTTAAACACAGCTTTTCATCTCTTTGAGAGAATGTGTGTGTCAGTACTAAAGCTTTTTTAGTATTATGGACAGAACACTATGAGTGTGCATTAAACCGAACATAAATACATAATTCAGAATGAACGGATGTTCTAAACTGATACCAATACAGATATTAATAAGAGGCGTACTATTGTTTGTTTGTTTGTTTGTTTTTTAAGGAAAGAAAGCTGGCCAGCTGACTGGGATCGCAATGTGACAAAAAAGTCACCCTAGTGGGAAGTTGTGTGTTTTTTAAAAATTATTTTATATTATTTCATGCAGGTGAGATTAGTCAGATATAAAGCTCATGGGGCAAAGACACACATTCATTAACGTGGACATTATATTTACAGTATTGCGTTTAACCTTTCCGTATTAGGCCATGCACACTTCTGATTTATATCTGAAAACAAATACAGTTATGAATTTCAGGAGCACTAAACCGATACTACACCCCTAATGCGCATGTGCGAGTCAAAATGTCAGCTCTGAGTACTCTTCAGCCGTCTTTAACATAAACATAATTAACCTCCTCTCCATGCTCATTATCCGAGCAGACAGTTGTGTCCCAGGTTGGAGAACATCACTTGAGCACATTCCATTCACATTCATGCCCATGTACTTAATGTTGCTAATGTTTTTTTTTTTAGAGCGCTGGATTAATCTATCAGTGTTTCTACATTACAGCTAATGCTCTTCATGTCTTGGCTTCACCAGAATGCAGATGTGATGATAAAATTTTTTTTTTTTTAAAGTCTGGAGTATATGCAGACAGATTTTTTACATGTTAGAACATTTCTACATTTCTGGCATCTTCATTTCTACTGAGAAGGTAAAAAGTGAGTGAAAATGAAAGATTGATTTGCCTTCTCTGTTAATTCAAGTAAAACAAATCCCTTAATTGATTTCATTGCCTTTTGTGTTGTTCTTTTGTTGTTGTTTTTTATAATATAAGAATAATAGTGACATACTAATTCACATGCACCTTATGGAAATCATCCATTTATCAACACTGAACATGTGTAAGTTAAATTAGACCATGAACCAATAATGGGTAAGGAATAAAACATGAAAAGATGTGCTGTTTTAGGAAAATGATAAACAGTAGGGTTGTGTGATGTTGGCCATTGGCCAAAGTGGATTTCCTGTTACCACCCTGAAGTTGATGATTTTCCAATAACAGCACATTATAAAGTGTTTTAGCAGTGGTAGCTTAGTGGTTAAGACATTGGGCTACTGATCGGAAGGTCGTTAGTTCAAATCCCAGCACTGCCAAGCTGCCACTGTGGGCCCTTGTGCAAGGCCCTTAACCCTCAACTGCTCAGTTGTATAAATGACATAAATGTAAGTCGCTCTGGATAAGGGCGTCTGCCAAATGATGTAAATGTTTTATAGCTCTTATACCACAGCAATTACCCAGTAATTACATTATTTTATTAAATAAAGAACGACACATAATTTTATTGTTACATTTAATCATGTGGCACATCCACGACAACTTCCTGTTGTCACTTGTGTTATAGCAGCTATAAACTGTCATTTCTCTTTAAGTTAATAAGACAGCTTGTAAAACTGCAGCATGTCATGTTACAGAGAAAAAGGAAAACACAAAAACCTCTGTCCTGAAGACTTTCCTGTGGTGGAAAATTTACTGAATGTTACAAAACACTGATGATTATACAGTATGTTTTCTTTGTTTAATAAAAGCCCACTTTTAATCCATTAATTTTTAGCCTTAGATTATGTGAATTGGAGCCAGCACTATTGTCAGAACTGATGATATACAAAATTAATCAACAACTTCTGACCACACAGAACCAAGAATTTAACAGTATTGCGTTATAAATATATAAAGCATGTTAATAAAATACACTGACATTACTAAATAATAAACAGAATGGAATGGAAAATATAATATAACAAAAACTGTGTAAATGAATAAAGTACTATGACACAGTGGATAGTGACAAATGAATGTTACTGTGTTACATCACAAAACATAGTTACCAAACTTTTCAACCAGAAAATATGTGATATTGTTTGTCATGATCAGCTGAAATAATTATGATTAGGTGAATATGGAATTATTGTGGCATGACTAATCAGGTGTTATTGCAATCTAGATGAGAATGCTAATTAAAAAGTAGCAACATGTTTCGTAACTGTTCGTTTACATAAAATATGCACCGATTTGCTTATTTTAAGCAGTAATTAGTCTGATATATAAGTGAGTCACTGATTTATCTTAGATCAAGGAACTTGAATGGTTTGCAGATATGAGCATAGATGAGTAAATCTTACCATCACACAGTGAAAGTAGTCTGAGTCTAGGAGAGCTTCCTGTTTTCATGTTCACTGCTTTCCTGTGGCGAGGACAAGGAAATAAGCCTGTGACCAATCATAGCAAACACACAGGCTGTGGTCAGCTCTGAGGCTTAACACTGCAGAAGCCTCACACCTATATATACAGTACTGTATATTCAGGGCTGGACAAAGTACTGAGAAATTATACTATTTAAACTAAAGTGGAAGTAACCAACCAGTATTAAAATTCTCATATTACAACTGTAATGGACTTAAGTGACAAAAATAGCAAATACACAACATTTCCAGAGAGATGTGATATTTCGGACAAAATGCTTTCATAGCTGAGGAAGTCCTTCTGAAGTTGTAAGAGGTTGGTATTTGGTAGATTTTTACATTAGTTTCATTAGAACATCCACTTTTTGGGACTGAAAAGTTCAAAGACCTTAAAGGTGCAGTTTATAATTAATACTGTCCTCTGCTGACTGTGAGGTGAATTGCAGTTACAGTGAAATTATTGACAAGGCTCGTCATTCCCACCATCTGACCCCATAGTCTCTGCAGAATGGAGAATGCCTTTTGAGTTGCTTGTTTTAAGGCAGAGCATTAATCAGTCGCTCCAGGATTTTGCGATCTCAGAAATGAACTGAAAATCAAACAAACTCCACAATATTCGGAGGAGCTTGCAATTTTTCAAAATTACAGCAGATTTTCTGCAGATTTGGGCCAAGACATGTCATGTGACGTCATCACAACGTGCATTCAGCCAAAGCCCTCTTCAATTCATATGCATCGAACATGATTACAGCTAAAAGGTCTCATTTACCAACAAACATCACTGCGAAAGCCGGTGCAAAACAATTTTGTGCAATTGCAATTTCGCCAATTCAAGTATTTTTCTGCAAAAAAAGCACAAAAAACTCCTCAAATTTGAAAAAAGCCACAGCAAAATCAAGCATTTTTGGCCGCAACAATCAAAATAACGCCACGAAATTCTATATGGATTGATTAATATAGAAACACCTTTAAATTTTCATTCTATGAGAAATCTGGATGTTTCGAAAATAAACATTTCCTCACGGGTGTGGTAGCTTAGTGGTTTACATGTTTGCCTCGCAACTCTGGTTCAATTCCCGCCTCTGCCGTGTGTGTGCGGAGTTTGCATGTTCTCCCATGCAAATGGGGGTTTCCTCCAGGTACTCTGGTTTCCTCCCCCAGTCCAAAGACTTTTGTTGTAGGCTGATTGGCATTTCCAATTGGTCTGTAGTGTGCGACTGTGCCCTGTGATGGGGTGTTCCCTGCCTCGTGCTCTGAGTTCCCTGGGATAGGCTCCAGGCTCCCCCACAACCCTGTGTAGAATAAGCGGCATAGAAAATGGATGTTTCTTCACTTTATTGTTTTCAGAGTATTCTTAGAAATGTCATTAATACTGACATTGAAGTGTCTCACCAATGTAAATGAGAAATCCTTTATTCTCCTGGTATGTGCTCGACAAAGTGATCAGCTGGTCTTTAATGTACAGGTGATTGTATTTCTTACAAGAGTTCCTACACTGATTCATGATGACTGATATGTGACAAAAATCGATCTTTATATTTTAATATTGTTTTGTATTTTGTTATAAATAAGGGAAAGACAAAGGAACTCAGCTGAAGGTCAGAGTAAATAAATACAGTATAAAGCATTTTATACTTGTTATGAGGCTGCTCCACAGTATCACAGTCCTATAAAAAAAAAAAAAAACCTCTCTCAGATGTCCTCCTCTTAAAATCTTGTCCATCATCTTGTACTTTTGAAGAGGACCTTGCATTGCAACCTCAGACTCTGTTACAAATTGGTCATGAACAAATGCGTCCTCAAGTATGAGACACATAAGCAGTGACCTTTATGATAAACTGTTTACTGTATCGCTACACCACAGAGCTGTCCTCTGACTATAAAATGATTGCATAATCAGCACAAACAGCTGCACTGTAATCTGGACACGGCTGCCAGGTTCAAACGTTCACGCTGGAATGTTTCAGTTCGGGTTGAGTAGTGCTTGTTCTCCACAGAGATTCATGCTGAAACTATGATTAATCGAGTTGTCTGTAGGAGGTGGCCTTCTCTCACACCACTGGCCCTCGCCATTTCACACACGCGCAGATACAAAGAGAGATCTTTCCATGGTTTTTAATACTGTCTTCACATAATCCTGTTTATGAGAGTAAAGCAATTATTAATATACATCTGTCATGATACACATTCCTGACACCTGCAGGAAAATCAAGAGCACATCATTATATGTGTAGATAAAACAGATTGAGAAATAATTGATAAATATCTACAGTGTTGTCATTTACAATGTTTTCATAGTTATGACATTATTCATACCATTTTTTGATATACCTGCAAGCAGTGCCATCTAAAACTGAGAAAATCATATGTCAATTATAAATCAATTATGTGTCGATTGATATTTGCAGACATTGGAGAACATGACACAGGACAGCTCTGTGTGTATTTGGGGGGAGGGGGAGGGGGGTGATCTGTGATTTGTGTGTGGTCACCTCTCCAATGCAAAACCTCATCACAATTTTTTTCCTTATGCAGAGGAAAGGACATCACCAGTTATTGTCTTTCTTCCATGTGCATGTTTCAGAGCACTTGTTTTGCAGTAAGAGCGTGTGCATGTTGAATAATCATGAGGAGTTGGTGGTGGGTTGAAGTGGGCCAGAGGGTTCAGCTGTTCCTCAGTCTCTCACCCTGCTAGTGGAAACTGGCCTTCACACACAGCAGCAACACTTATGACTTTGAATCTGATCAATACCCAATTATTGATGCTTGCAGTAAAAAAAACAAACAAAAAAAACGTTAGCATTATCTTTGTCTCCTGTGGTCAGAATGTTTTGTGAAAGCATTTCTCATATTAGGTCTCAAACTAACATAGTAGTTGCATTTCTATGGATAAATGAGAAATGAGAATAAAATTCGGTAATTGATGTTCTTGCATTAATACTCTTTATACTAAATTCTAATGTCATGTCTGTTTATGAGCAGACAACCGCTCTCTTTATTTAAAGAAATAGTCCCTAAATTTCCCAACATCTGTATGCTTGACTACCATAAACAACAATTCACACTCATTCCCTTGTACTGAGAAAAGAAAACATTTTTGATTCTTTGACTTCTGTATTAGAAGTTGGGGCAGCTGTCACTCATGTGGTAGAGCGGGTTGTCCACTAATCACAGGATTGGCAGTTCGATCCCTGGCCCACGTGCCTCCACATGTCATAGTGTACTTGGGCAAGACACCCCAAGTTGCTACCGATGGCAGGCTATAGCACCTTGGTGTGTGGGTGTGTGTGTGTGTGTGTGAATGGGTGAATGAGAAACAGTGTAAAGTGCTTTGTAGAACCGTTAAGGTTAAAAGGCGCTATATGAGTGCAGACCATTTATAAGTGAGGTTTTTAAAATTCATTTAAAAGTTAATTTTCTGTTTAAAATGATTAAAATTCTATTTTAAAACAGGCATGTCCAATCTTATCCAGAAAGGGCCGGTGTAGGTATAGGTTTTCATTCCAACCAAGCAGAAGCCACACCTAAATCTATTGAAAGCCAAGATCAACTAATTAAACAGGTGGAATCAGGTGTGGCTCCTGCTTGATAGGAATGAAAACCTGCACCCACACCGGCCCTTGGCGGATAAGATTGGACAGCCCTGGTAGTAATAGGTGAAAACAGTAGTTGTCATGATGAGTCAGACATGGAAAAATCTTACTGTTCTTAAATAATTTGATCAAACTTTCCAAACTGGAGTGATTCAGTAGTGACTGAGTATTTTCAAGCTTGGATTTTTTTTTTCTCCAGAAGAAGCACTGATGGGAGCTCCTTTCACGCTGACATGGGGGGAAAAAAGCATGTCATGCAATGCGCACACCGCAACCATGACAACCTAGCTAGTATTGGCTGACTAACTAGCCTAGCTTGTTATAAATTCCTTCCTGTAAAAAGGTAGTCCTAGCTCTCAGGATTAGTTATACAAATTTATGGCTTCATTTAGTAATACTTTTCTTTTTTGCATAAATGTTTACTGCCCCAACAATTGCCCATGGAGTTCCATTGTAATGTGGATTTCATGTAAATGCCTTGTGATTTCAAGTAAATGCCTTTTCTTTCCATTCTTTTTTTCAGTACAGTCACACATGCACTAGAGATTCAGTTGGAAGAAACACTTGAGTATTCCTTTAATCATTGGTGCTTTTCCTCCTGAATGCTCAACTGGATTTGGCCCTCTGTCCATACACATTTATTATTCTTAGCCACCCAACAACCCTCCTCCTCATGGACTGGGCTTTTTCTTTTTGTGTGGATTCAGATTGCACAAGGCCAGAAACTGAATCCTGCAGAGTACAACTAAATATAAATTTGTATTCACTGTGTGCAAATGAATTCATTTTTCCTTCACCTCTTCCCTCCCTCCACTGCCTCTTATATTTTCTGTGCCTTTGTCTTATGTTTCTCTTTGCATTATCATTATCAGTCCTTGCTTATTTGCATGTTTGAGGACATGAGAAAGCTACGATTACAGAAGTGCTGAATACACTGTGCAATCTTAGTAATGAATGAAAGTGTCTTTTTTTCCCCCTGAATAAGAAAAAGCAAATTGCAGTGTGAGGTTAAAGCAGAGTGGAAACCAGTTTGCTCTCATGTCTCGCTACTGAGTCATTATTCAAATACAGAGCTCTACATCCTGACTTAAGTGGAATATTCATAACCCTGTCCACGTTCAGGTGTGTAGAAAGTGTTTTGAAAGAGGGTGTTCCTTTACTGGTATGTTTTGCGTACTTATAAAGCTCTGCTTTGTTAGGTTTTTCTAAGGTTGGAAAAGTGAATGTGCAGTCAAAACTTCTTGCTTTTGGAGTGTTAATGGGGGAGTGTAAGTTTTAAACATGAATCTGACTCTGTTATATACAGCAACAGTACATCTGCAGTGTTATAATGGTTATATATTTTTAATTAAATTTAAATATGTAGTAAATATTTAAAATTAAGAGTATATATATATATATATATATATATATATATATATATATATATATATATATATATATATATATATATATATATATATATATATATATATATATATATATATATATATATATATATATATATACAGTATCTCACAAAAATGAGTACACCCCTCACATTTTTGTAAATATTTTATTATATCTTTTCATGGGACAACACTGAAGAAATTACACTTTGCTACAATGTAAAGTAGTGAGTGTACAGCTTGTATAACAGTGTAAATTTGCTGTCCCCTCAAAATAACTCAACACACAGCCATTAATGTCTAAACCGCTGGCAACAAAAGTGAGTACACCCCTAAGTGAAAATGTCCAAATTGGGCCAAAAGTGTCAATATTTTTTTTGGCCACCATTATTTTCCAGCACTGCCTTAATCCATGTTGGGCATGGAGTTCACCAGAGCTTCACATGTTGCCACTGTAGTCCTCTTCCACTCCTCCATGACGACATCACAGAGCTGGTGGATGTTAGAGACCTTGCGCTCCTCCACCTTCTGTGTGAGGATGCCCCACAGGTGCTCAATAGGGTTTACATGCTTGGCCAATCCATCACCTTTACCCTCAGCTTCTTTAGCAAGGCAGTGGTCGTCTTGGTGGTGTGTTTGGGGTCATTATCATGTTGGAATACTGCCCTTCGGCCCAGTTTCCGAAGGCTCTGCTTCAGTATGTCACAGTACATGTTGGCATTCATGGTTTCCTCAATGAACTGTAGTTCTCCAGTGCTGGCAGCACTCATGCAGCCCCAGACCATGACACTTCCACCACCATGCTTGACTGTAGGCAAGACACACTTGTCTTTGTACTCCTCACCTGGTTGCCGCCACACACGCTTGACACCATCTGAACCAAATAAGTTTATCTTGGTCTCATCAGACCACAGGACATGGTTCCAGTAATCCATGTCCTTAGTCTGCTTGTCTTCAGCAAACTGTTTGCGGGCTTTCTTGTGCATCATCTTTAGAAGAGGCTTCCTTCTGGGACGACAGCCATGCAGACCAATTTGATGCAGTGTGCGGCGTATGGTCTGAGCACTGACAGGCTGACCCCCCACCCTTTCAACCTCTGCAGCAATGCTGGCAGCACTCATACGTCTATTCTGCAAAGCCAACCTCTGGATATGATACCGAGCACGTGCACTCAACTTCTTTGGTCAACCAAAGGGGTGTACTCACTTTTGTGAGATACTGTATATATATATATATATATATATATATATATATATATATATATATATATATATATATATATATATATATATATATATATTTGACAAAACAACCCTTTATAACTCTTTTAGAGGGTTGTTTTGCTGGCCTGCATTTAGTTGGAGAGCATAATGATAGCTCTATTGCATCTGGCCATATGTGTAAAATGAAGCTGTGGGAAAACTACCTTGTGGTGATGAACTGCAATTCACCTGAATAGCTTGAAGCTTTTTGTCTTAAGGACAGTGGTGGTTACAAAAACATTATGTGCTCTATTTCACTGCTGTGTTTGGAGGCACTTCAGCCTTTTCAAGTACTGTAGGTTGCGTGGCCATTCATTGTATCCATTTATTTTTTATTTTGACAGCTACAGCCTTTTAAAATCTGAATGTCAGACTATGCATGTCTAAAATCACAGAACAAAAAGCATACTCTATTTATCTATTTATATATTGGCCATAGTAGGTAGTCCTTTAAAGGCTGGTGGAAGATCACCCTTACAGGATTATGTGTGATTACTGCTAGCTGTGTTTAGCTCGTGTCCAGCCGCTTTTATTGGCCCTAATCCTGATTCAGTGCACAGTGTTTAAAAAAGGAGGGCACAAAGACAGTCGTGTACTTTAACTTAAAATAATGGTCTTTTAGCTTGTAATGATGGCAGGTGTTGTTAAAATGGTTTGCTTGCATGGGCCAAACCTCACATGTTCACACAGAAAATATTATATGTGGTTTTTGAGAACCATCAGAAGAGTTTAAATCCTCATTACCAGAATCAGACTATAGTGATGGTATAGCAGTGGTGGTTCATCCACATGAAGCCCTCATTCACAACCCCATACATTTTAAATTCCGTTGAAATACTAACTATATCTTTTGAGTGACCAACAATTTTAAGTTTGCTATTTGACAGATATAAACCGATATTCCACTGATTTACTTGCCTCTCTAGATGTTGCGCAATTTTGGGGCAGTGTGCTCACATTTAATTCCATACAGTTATTATTGCACCTAGTGGTCAAAAATTTTAACTGTAACATGCACTAACAGAGGCCCATTGGGGCAGGACTCACATTTCCCGATGCTTGCTCTATCAGTCCCTCCAGCATTTCGTGATTTTGCAATTGCAGAAATCAACGCAAAATCTGGCAAACTTTGCAAAATTCGTAGGAGCTTGAAATTTTTCAAAATTACCGCAGATTTTCCACAGATTTGGGCCAAGAATCATAATGTGACATCATCACAACGCGCATTCAGTCAAAGCCCTCTTCGATTCACATGTGTCGAACATGAGTACAGCTAAAAGGTCTCATTTAACAAACATCACTGCGAAAGACACGTGCAAAACAATTTAATACAATTCAAGTAGTTTTCCGCAAAACAAACACAAAAAAACGTATCAATTTTGAAAAAAGCTGCAGCAAAAGTAAGCATTTTTGGCCACAGCAATCACCAAAAAAACCTGCAAAATCCTGTATGGATTGGCTCTATGAATATTGTCAGTGGGGGAGAAGCAGCAGACAGGACAGTTAATGACAGGGTTGCCAGGGTCACAGTTTTTACACCAAATTAGGCTAGTTTAACAATACTCTGCAGCTGCCAAGATCTTGTTGTAAAGCAAATAATAGCCTCTTGAGTTAATTTTGTTTGAGACTGAGTCATTGTTAGGCTATGTCTTCCTGCCTCACCATAGTCAGAGCCATTGCTGTGGTAGAGCCAGAAAATTTGGGTCAGTGATGATTTTCATATAAAGATGAGATGAGATTCAACTTTATTGTCATTGTGCAGTGAAGACTTTCTGTTGCTTGCATGTTGTCAGCAGGCCTGCTGGACCTGAATCAGCACATCATATCTGCAGCTGGGCCTGTGAAGTCTTTCATTTTTTTTTTATATCATTTGTCCTTTAAATATTCCTTTTATGCACTTAACCTGTTCACGTTCAAAATGAGGTCAAAACCTCAGTTTGTTCCTTGAGCTGAATTCCAGTATATATGAACCTTAGGTTATATATAGATATGCATAGAGACTGCATAATACTGCATCAGAGAAGATGCTCTGCCATTGTTTTTATGACACCTGTTAACCTCCTCACATACGCATTTCTTCAATTCCAGACAGAGAGACAGAAATGCAGGAGCAAAGCAGAACCAAAATGTCAGTATTATATGAAGGACGAAACTGAGAACAAAGGAGTATGAAGCACATTAAGGTCTCTCTGCTGGAAAAACTGATATTTTAATGATGTTTCACTTTATTATCAGCACATTATCAGAAAGGCCACAGATATTCAAGTTGCACAGCATTGACTGACTGCCGTGGTGTGTTTATGTTCCATATATCAGCCTTATCTGATGGAAACTGGAAACTGATCATCTTCACTATGCTGTAGGCAACTGTCTGCCTTTTTTTTTTTTTTTTTTTTGAAGCTTCAGTGTGAAAGCTTCATATTACTCAAATATAAGCTTATTCATTCATTCCTCAGCAACCACTTTATCCAGGTCAGAGTTCGTGGTGGATCTGGAGCCTATCCCAGGAACACTGTACACTGTACCTGCTTAGTGTCAGTTTAGTTTAGTGTCACCAATCCACTTATTGAAGGAACCTGAAGAAACTCATGGGGAGAACACGCAAAATTTTGCAGACAGTAACCTGTTCTCAGGATCAAAACAGGGATCCTGGGAGTGTTAGGTCGCTGTGCTACTGTGTTTGAAGTTTTTTGAATCATCTAAAAAGTGTGTGTGTGTGTGTGTGTGTGTGTGTGTGTGTATCCTCAGATGCATGTACAAACACTATTTACTGCAGACCCATGTGAAACACACTTACTGTTATCATTTATTGTCTGCAGCCAAAAATGCTGCTCCCTTTGCACATTCCTTTGCAAGTGATTATCTCTTCTGCCATGTAGCCTAGATTAAATATTAATAGCTAGGACACCCATATGCCACCTTTCACCACCTGCTGAGCATTTTCATGCCAAATTTATTTAGTTCTAGCATCTGATCCTAACTGACCTATCAACCAGTGATCGTTGCATGAGTAGTGATCATGAGTAGATTTCTACAGGACAACATAAGAGCATCTTTGAGTTGAAGCTAGGACAAAAGAAAATGCAATGATAACCACAGCATTACTGTCAAAGATGGTATATCTGCTTATTATTTCATTTCTAGATTAAATGGGTTGAATTAACCAAGACTATTTATAAAATAGCTGAAATATATGCAATGTAAGGTCACCACAATCAATGCCATCTCTCTGCAAGTATATTTTTAACTGGACAGGTATTAGTGAAATACTATGCCATTAACATGCAAACTAGTGCTGCACTTACTAGAATCACCTGGTCTCCTCTAGTGTAATCTATAAATATCCACATCATTTTCACTAGAAATGTGTTTCATAAAACATAAAACTTGTTTTAGGTTCTTCCTGTTCTGAGACTGAATTCTTGTATAATAATTCAGCAGATTAGTACAACATCAAAATAACTGCACATAACCCCGACTCTGATGATAATTAAATGCTCATGGGCAGTCTTGGAAGAAAAAAACCCTCATAATATGAAATTATGTTTATTGAAATATCTATGAACTACATGCTTGAAAAGAGGTTATAATCATCTCCCTAGGCCACAGTGTATAATACAGGAAATTCCTTCATGAAAGTATGCCAACCCCAGGCAATATTGCTCAGTGAAGTAAAGTGAAAGTGGCATTACCAGAGCTGACAAAACCACTATGGTGTATTTCTTTTTGTGTTTAAATGGTAATGACCCAAGGGGTTTAAAAATAGACATTGTTACTGGATGGATGGATGGATGGATGGATGGATGCTTTTTGATATGGAGGGACACTGTAGTGTTACAGTACCATAAAAATAAAAAGATCAGATTTACAATGTATTACAATATATACAAATGTGCCAAAGAGTGCAAACACAGCATCCAGACATGTATAAGCATGAAACAGTTGATGAGAGTTAACATAGCACTGGTCACATGGGTCTGTTGGTGTTCAGAATAACAACATTAGAAGCCAGGGGGAGCGATCATTACAGAGCCTGATGTAATGTTCCGATGCAGAGGAAAGATCTAATGGTATGCTCATCAGCACAGTCTTTTGCTAAAGGTGCTTCTCTGTTTAAGTGTTATGGATGAGATGAAGGTCGTTGACCATAATGGCAGGCAGTTTACTGAGTGTCCTCCATTCTGCTACAGCCTCCAAAGAATCCAGTTTGAGCCATTTGGGCATAACTACTGATTTCAACACAGGTATACACATTTAAAATACAAATTGGTTTAAGTGCAAATGTGCAAAAAGTACAGGAAATAGATCAAGATGTAAAGTGACCTACAATAAATAGGATAAAACATCTATGCTAAGGATGAAGTATAGTGGAATAGATGTATAAAAAGAATATTAAATACACATATACGTGCAAGGCAGCATAGTGGTGCAGCTGCCTGTAGTTTCCCAGTTCAATCCTAACCTTCGTTTATCATCTGTGATGAGTTTCAATCCAGTTTTCAATCCAGTAATCCAGTTTTCTCCCACCTGTTATCCCATCCAAAGTGTATTACCACCTCATGCCCAGTGTTGTTGGATATCCCTGACTAGGATGAAGCAAATACTGAAAATAAATAAGTGATAGATTGCAGTATTTTTTTTTTTATACACAGTATAGTACAATGTTGTATTGGCTGTGAATTATTCAATGTTCTGTACTACAGTGAAGACGGGGCTGTGGCTGATGAGGGAAACAGCTCTGGGGAAAACGCTGTGTAGAGACAGCTCTAATTTAATCCTGTTGTTGCGTTAAGATTGAGGCGTTCTGGCCAAAAATATATCAAACATGGGATGAATGCTTTGAAAATGAGTCAGTCATGTGCATGTGTTACAGTTAAACTTTTATATCCACACCCAGAAAGTCCAGGAAACTCCCTCACAACTGTGAATGCTACGATGGAAGTTCAAGTCTTTGCAGGTCGGGAAAGAATGACTGATGAAATCTTGGTTTCAGAGCAGCTAGAGTTCCTGTGTCACATTTCTGTGGCATATTTAGCTTCGTGGGTTTTTTTTTTTTTTTGTTTTGGTTTGGTTTTTTTTTTTATTCCTGCCTATAAGGAGCTGTAATTGGGCCACAGCAGAGACGTTTCATGGGTCCTCCTCCTCCTTTTCATGCACAGAGCCGTTTGAGTGGCAGCTTGCTGCTTCCTGAAGCTGCCTACTGCACTTCGCTCCTTTCCTCAACCAAGTCCATGTATGGTAAGGGACTAATAGAGTAGATGGGAGGAGGGACAGCTGGGAACAGTCAAGGCCCTAGATGTAAAATTAACTCAAGAACAACTATTTACTCTGAGCAACAGCATATTAAGGACTGGAGAGCAACAGGAACACTTGGAGTACAGGACAGTACAAAACAAACAATGGTAATATGCTTATTTAAGTTACATAATATATTACAAATCCTTAAAACAGTTTTCCCACAAATGAATGGAGCTGATGTTCATTACACACTGATGCTGTTCATAATTATCTTCCCTAAAAGGTAAAATTATAGAAAAAGTACCATTTGGACAAAACTGTAAAATATTCACACCCTACTTCTGCAATATGTGACAGGATTGGAAGAGTTGATATGTTTGGTGTTAATCATTTCACTTCTACTTGGCATGTCTTGGCTAGTCTAAGACACCAGGGAGATTTCTCAGAGAACCAAACACCACAGCAGGGGAAAGCTGGGTCACCTCTGTGTCTGTAGTATGCAATTTTTGAATATCTATTCTTACTTTACTGGTATTTTAGTCAGAACATCCACATCTGACATCATCATCAATAGAAACACAGGAAACCTCTCATTTACAAATGAAATTAGCATTAATATAGTTCTCTGATAATAAAACATTACTTGTATAAGAGTTCTGTAAAAAAAAAAAAAAAAAAATGACTCCCATTCCTCAGTTTCCCATTTCTGGGCTGCCTCCATTAAACTTAGAGCTGAGACACTCTAGAGCTGGGAATTCTGTGCTAATTCTGTGAGTATAATATGCCACAAAAATCAACATACAGTCACACCAAACTATTGTACCCAAATGTCAGGGGGAGAAGAGAATGTTTTATTATGGTTCATAGCCAGAAGCTAATTCTGCCTAAGATCCAAAAAGATTTTAGACACATTTTCAGACTCATAGTTTTATTAGCATTATTTGCTCGTGTTTCTGTCCACAGCTTTCATTTTCTGGTCTATTGTTATCTATCTAATGTTTTTCATTTAGAGTCCCGAGGAAACTGAAAGAGGACCTTAAGGTGATGTTTAAAAAATATAAAACGGAGCAGCATAGACATTGGGACTAGCAGAGACGCGCAGGCCATAATTCAGTGCCAGTCCAGATCCATGTGTGGAGTTTCATCCATGTCTTCTTTTTCTTCCTCCTCAATGGCCACCAACACCTGCGCAGTGTCACGTTTCTCCGTCCTAGCCTCCTGTTGCACCGCGCATGCGCACCGATCTCACGCATGCGTACTAACAGCTCCTCCTCCGGTGTCCGCCATTTCGCATTATCACCGCCAGCAGCTTTCCACGTCCCTGTCATGGTGGAAGACGAGCAATGTCGAGCGACTGTTTGTGAAAAGCAATGAAAAACAGAACATGACGCATACACACCGTCGTAACATTTGTTTGGGCTACTGATATTGGTTTATTTATATCCTTATTAGGACCGAATAACAGTTATGATATTGTATAAATGGCGCATAACTGACATCTGTGAACGTGCGTTTTTCACGTGCTCCCTCCATTTTCTCGAATTTTCACGCCTCGGGTCGTGAGGCGCGCGCAGGTGTCTCACTTTAACGGCTTTAAACTCAGTCGGGTTTCATCCTGCTGTTTTTCTGCCAATATAAATCCCTAATCTATATGTTTGCGAATAATTTACATACATTTAACCTAAATTTAACGAACTAAATACCTGCATTGTCATGTATGCTTTACCTCAGGGAGCCTTTAAAGGTTATTTGAGGTTATTACTGACGCAGTAAACAGGAATAAACCCCCAAACAAAACGTCAAGCTTAAAATAAATCTTGATGAAAACCTCATGAAGGTGAGCCATGCTGGGGGGAAAAAAACACCAATTGAAACCCTAATAGAATTAAAAAAAAAAAAAAAAAAAATGTTTATAATGGTTATAATGGGCACTGTAATGGTCCCTGTGGGTTTCTACTGGTAATTTGTTGCTTTCTGTTGGTGGCATGTTATGCCTTGTGGATACCATTAAGGACCTACATCCTTAATACGCCCTACTGTGTAATGGAAACCATTTGGTAATGGTTTTAATGGTTAACAGTTGATGGTTTGTAATTTATTTTTGTAATGGTTTCTATTTTTTTTTTTTTCAGCAGGGTCTTCAAATGATAACTTGCAACAATGTCTATTTAACAACAATTAGGCATATAAAGCACAGGTATAGACAATAAAACTGTATGATTGCTATTATGCGGTTTGTATGGGAGTATTTTTGTTCAATTAGACTAACAGATTAGTTAATGCTGAAATATGCATTGCTATAATCACAAATGCAAGTTTAGGCCAGTGAAACCTTCATCAAGAACATACTAATAAATCAATCAAACAGGTTTATGGTGCACACTCTCAGAAATAGGGGTACTAAACTGTACCTTTCCTTGCCATTGGGGTGGCACCCTCAAGGTTGCATCTTTTCCACCTTTACCTGGAAAGTGTATGTAGTATACTATGTACTAGTTTTACAAGAGTGGACCTTAAGGTCTACTTATATACCATAAACAATTTTTAAAGACATTCTGCATTCACATTACCAGGTAAAAGATACACACTAAAGGTACAGAAGATGTACCCTAGTGATGTACCAACCCAATGACATGGAAAGGTACAGTTAAGTAGCCTATTTCTAAGACTGTAAAGATGAGTTGAGTGGATTGTTTACTTCGTCAGTCATGTGGATAATAAGCACTTGTTTGAAACAGTAATATTGCACTCATTGTTATATACTGTATAATTTAGAAATGAGTAAGATGTACTTTGCCTCTGGGAAAGTGGTTTGCTTTAGACTAGGGTTTTTTTTTTTTTTTTTTTTAATTAGTATTATTATTTGCCTTAAACATGTAAGCAAATTGGTGTGCTCCCTAAGCTACTAGACTGGCGAATTTGATTTACAAATGAGCTGTTCTTCCCAGTTTGTGAACACATGGTAGGTGTGATTATTCAGGCCTTGTGAAAAGTAAAGGCTCTAATGGAAGAGATTGAGATATAGGGCAGTGGAGAATATGCAGTGCAAGACCACTAGATGGAGACAACCTACACAATATTGTCTATAATTGCCGCATGACTTACCAATAATGCTATGATTAAAAATAATGTTTTTATTTTTGCAATATCATATTTTTGATCCATTGTAATTAGGAGCAGCAGTTTGAATTTCTGACCATGTGTACACTGTCTAGGGTAATTTTTTGCTCTTCTGGGACAAAACAGTTAGTGATAAAATCAGCAGAAATCAATAGTGCCTAATATGTGCCTAATATTTTGTAGTTTCTAGTTTTTGCACCTGTGATTAAAATGAAATTGTTTTGGGGCTTGGCTTGGGCACAAGACAAGCAAAACACTGCACCACAACTCTCAGTTACATGTTACTTTACATTTTTGGCATACACCCTCATCTAGAGCCACTTATATTTATCTAATTTATACAACTGAGTATTTAAGGGTTAAGGGCCTTGCTCAAGGGCCCAGCAGTGTCAGCGTGGCAGTGCTGGGATTTAAGCTCACAACCTTCTGATTAGGAGTCCAATGTCTCAATAAATAGCTAATAATGCATAAACTCATGGATTCTACACAGCCATATGTGTTATGTGCCTGAATACTGTAAAATGTTCATGTTTCATGCATTAATAAAGATCTAACAAGACTATATACAAATGTGTTCAGTGAATATAACCATTCATAGAAGGTCATAAAAGAACAGAAGGTTGGCTCTTGAGAGAGTGAGAGAGAATGAATATGCATATGCATGTATGTGCAAGATTGTTTAGAGACCTATATAGTTCATATCTTTAATTCTGTTGTTGCACTGATATCAAGGCATTCTGGCAAAAGATACATCAAACATGGGATGAATGCTTCGAATGTAAGTCAGTCATGCTCACCTGCAACAGTTAATAACTTTTATATCCACACCCAGAAAGTCCAATAAACTTACTCACAACTGTGAATGTTACAAGGGAATTTCAAGTCTTTACAGGTTGAAAGGAATGAGTGATGAAATCTTGCTTTCACAGCAGCTAGATATCCTGTGTCACATTACTGTGGCAGACATATAAAGTCAAAAACAAGAAAACAAAACTGTACAACAAGTAAATGGTAACTGTAAGCTTTTGAGTTTCAGCATTCTATCACAGGAATTTGACATATTCCTGAGACATATTCCTGAGTCCCAAAGTCTGAGAGCACTACTGAAAATGCTTGTATTGTGCACTCTTTTCTAGTTTTATACAACAATTTTCATTACAAATTATGTTACTGACAACAACTTGAGTGAAAAGTAGAATCTTTCAAATATTTTGCATGAATTTCAGAGTTTCTTAATATTTTGGTATGTCCCGTTTTTGTTGACTCGAGCTGGCATGGACTCAGGACACAAGTTTGCGCAAAACCTTATGATCAATTTTAAATCAAATCCAGTGAGTGTCGTCTGAACACATAGTTCAGTACAAGAGATTAGGCATGAGGAAAATCGTACCTTTTATACAAAGCACTCTACATGGTCAATATCACAAATGTGCTTACATTTAAATAAGGACCTAGAAATACTGCAGAATTTTGAATATTAAATATTCAAGAAATTGAACACTTTACTTTCTTTGTTTTAAATATTCCAAAATGTTGTCCGGACCTGACCAGTTTATTATCACTGAAGTAACCATTTATTCTGCTAATATTTTACAGAAGATAGTATCAATCAATCAATATCAATGTCCTTGATGCACAGCTGGACTGTGGTAACGATTCTCACTTGTTCCTCACTTTGTTTTTCAATAAGTAATATTTTATTTCAGTAATTGTAGTCAGTGTATAAACTGTATAAAAACATACATCTCTACATTACATCTCTCTCCTTGTGCTCACAGAGAGGAATTACTGAGGAATGCTGAATGTCAACATTCAGTTATGGGCATTATGTGTCTTACCACTAGAGGATGTCAGAGCATTGGGAATGACCAGCTACTGTATATACTGGTGTCTCGGTGTACTCCATAGTCTTCGTAGTGCTCTCATCATGACTCCACTATTGGCTGTGGTCCCCATTACACACAGTCAGACATCAAACACAGCAGATACCCCTGCCTGTAGTTCAGACAACGTCTAGCCTCAGATTTCTGTGTCATGAGTAAAGGTCATAATCTGGACTGGCTTTTGATCCTATTATCGGTGTCATTTTCTGTTTTTCTGTCCTGTGTGTCCTGGGTGAGCAGAGATGGGCTGTGTGTGCCAGAGTGCTCTGTCATCGATGGTGTCTCCAGTCATCCCAGATTTAGTCTCACTCCACTGCTCATCTGTCTTGTGAGCCTGGATTTTCCCATCTGTTTTTACTTACCTGTGCTCTACACATTTGTATTTATATACAGTATAAGACTGAATTAAACTAGTCATTAATTCAATCTAAGATATTTCAGTGAAGTCTGCCATTTTTGCTTGGCTGTGTGTTAAATCCTAGGGAGAAATTTGTCATCTGTCTTGAAAGGGCCATCATATCCAGACAAATATTTTACTTTAGCTTAGCACTTATAATTCTCTTCACCTCATACTGTATATGCCAGCATGCCTCAGTTCCTTCAAAGTTTGCAGACACATGCTAAGACAGGACCAAGCATGAATAGACTCATTCCTAAATATCACATATGCCATGGTATGCTGAATGTCCTCAAAACATACTGAAGCCAGAGCTTTGCATGGAGTGTTTTGTTATTTAACCCAACCTGTCATCATCTTTTATAATGTGTTATACAGTCATGTGAAAAAATAAGTACACCCTATGGAAATTGTTGGCTTTTTTGACATATTTGGACAAGCAAAAACATTTGATCATCTTTGAAACAGTGCCTATTAATAAAGTTGATATACTTGAACAAACCCACAAGGAAAATTGGCTTTTTCAATCATTTATTCAACAGAAATATCAATAGATGTGATATTCTTCTGTGGGAAAAGTAAGTACACCCTTGCCCTCAGAAGCTAGTCTTGCCCTCTTTAGCAGAAATAACTTCTTGTAGGCGTTTTGCATAATTGTCCACGAGGCTTGCTGGAAATTTTGAACACTTTTCCATGAAATATTCTTTCAGTTGCAAGACGTTTGAGGGTTTTCTTGCATGTACTGCCCATTTCAAATCCCCTCAACATTTCAATGGAATTCAAATCTGGGCTTTGACTAGGCCATTCCATAACCCTCCATTTCTTCTTTTTGAACCATTCCTTGGTGGATTTGCTAGTGTGCTTAGGATCATTATCCTGTTGAAAGGTCCACTTTCGGTTCAACTTCAACTTTCGGACAGATGGCCTCAAATTATTTTCAAGCACTCTTTGATATGATGCAGAATCCATAGTTGAATCAATGAATGCAAGCTGTCCAGTCCCTGAGGCAGCAAAGCAACGCCAAACCATAACATTTCCACTACTGTATACTATGGTATGAGGTGCTTCTCCTGAAAAGCTGTCTTTGGTCTGCACCAAACATGTCTGCTGTTGCTGTGGCCAAACAACTCTATCTTTGATTCGTCTGTCCAGAGCACATTATTCCAAAAGACCTGGTCTTGCAAAGGCTTTTTCCTGGCACGCCTCCCATGCAGGTCAAATTTGTGCAATCTCTTTCTGAATGTAGACGCCATGCACTTTGACACCAACAGCTGCAAGACTTACTAGCAGATCCTGTGATGAAATTTTGGGGTTCTTGGAGACTTCTTTTTGCATCAGACGGTTGAATTTGCTGGGACGGCCAGTCCTGCACAAATTGGCAGTCGTTTGAAATCTGTGTCATTTGTAGATTATTTTTCTTACAGTGGAATGATGTATTTCAAATAATTTGGAGATCTGTTTAAATCCCTTGCCAGACTCATAGGCATCCACAACCTTTTTTCTGAAGGCCTTACAGAACTCTTTAGGTCTTGGCATGATGACACCACACACCTCAGTAGCAAAAGGGAACACCAGACACTAGATATGAGAGGGGTATAAATAAGACAGGTTCCACCTGCACTCCCTAAGCAGGTTCTGATCACTGGCACTCAATCTTGAACATCTGATTCTAATTTTATGGATTTGAATGGATTTAAATGTAGGGGTTTACTTACTTTTTTCATGTGACTGATCCGTTTTTTTGTTCATTTAAAATGTGAAAACTACTACAAAATGTCAATTTTATGTGTAATTGGATTTGGTGTATCAACTTTATTAATAGGCACTGTTTCAAAGAGGATCAAATGTTTGCTTGTCTAAATATGTCAAAGAAACCAACAATTTCCATTTGGTATACAGGTGCAGCTCAAAAAATTTGAATATCATGGAAAAGTTAATTTTTCCGTAATTTAATTAAAAAAGTGGAACTTTCATATATTCTAGATTCATTACACATAAAGTGAAATATTTCAAGCATTTTTTTGTTTTAATCTTCGTGATTACGACTTACAGCTCATGGAAATCAAAAATATTCTAAAATATTCTAAAATATTAGAATAAAGAATTTATAATACAGAAATGTCGACCTGAGAAGAGCTCTAATCAGTTAATTAACTCAAAACACCAGCAAAGGTTTCCTGAACCTCTCTCAGCTTGGTTCAGTACACACAACCACAATCATGGGGAAGACTGCTGACTTGACAGTTGTCCAGAAGACACTCATTGACACCACAGCCACAGAAGGTCATTGCTGAAAGGGCTGGCTGTTCGCAGAGTGCTGTATCAAAGCATATTCATGGAAAGTTGACTGGAAGGGAAAAGTGTGGTAGGAAAAGGTGCACAAGCAACAGGGATGACCGCAGCCTTGAGAGGATTGTCAAGCAAAGCCAATTCAAGAACTTGGGGGAGCTTCACAAGGAGTGGATTGAGGCTGGAGTCAGTGCATCAAGAGCCACCATGCACAGACATGGACCATTGCTCAGTGGTCCAAAGTCCTCTTTTCAGATGAAAGTAAATTTTGCATTTCATTTGGAAATCAAGGTCCCAGAGTCTGGAGGAAGAGTGGAGAGGCACAGAATCAAAGTTGCTTGAAGTCCAGTGTGAAGTTTCCACAGTCAGTGATGATTTGGGGTGCCATGTCATCTCCTGGTGTTGGTCCACTGTTTTTTCTCAAGTCGAGAGTCAATGCAGCCGTCTACCAGGAGATTTTAGAGCACTTCATGCTTCCATCTGCTGACAAGCTTTATGGAGATGCTGATTTCCTTTTCCAGCAGTACTTGGCACCTGCCCACAGTGCCAAAACTACTAGTAACTGGTTTGCTGACCATGGTATTACTGTGCTTGATTGGCCAGCCAACTCGCCTGACCTGAATTTTGTCAAGTGGATAATGACCAGACCCAACAATACAGATGAGCTGAAGGCTGCTATCAAAGCAACCTGGGCTTCCATAACACCTCAGCAGTGCCACACACTGATTGCCTCCATGCCACGCCACACTGATGCAGTAATGACCAAGTATTGAGTGCATAAATTAACATACTTTTCAGAAGGTCGACATTTCTGTATTATAAATTCTTTATTCTAATATTTTGAGATACCGGATTTTTGATTTCCATGAGCTGTAAGCCGTAATCATAAAGATTAAAACTAAAAAGGATTGCAATATTTCACTTTATATGTAATAAATCTAGAATACATATGAATGTTCCACTTAAATTACGGAAAGTTTCACAAATTAAATTACGGAAAAATTTAGCTTTTCCACAATATTCAAATTTTTTGAGCTGCACCTGTAAGTACACCACTGCTGAGATGCTCTTTAAAAGGCCATGATCATATACCAGGTACCACTTAAACACTATAGCATGTAGTTGAGAAAGACCCTCACAACATGGCCTTCCACATACATTAGTATTTGCCTGATGGAATAGGAATGAGTGTTATATTTGTTATTATATACACTTTAACCTCCGGTCCAACAGATGACAGGTTCAGCACAGCATGCCAGCTTAGTGTTTGTTTTGTTTTTTATACAAACCTGTAAAGGTTAAAGTTCTTGATATGTATCTATGCCAGCTGACACAGGCTTGCAGTCATTGTGCCACAGTTATTCCAGATGAATTTGTCCATAGTGAATTGCAAATTCTCCTCTTTGACCTGGTTCAGGCAATGTAGTAAGATTGTGAGCCAGGTATTTACATTTTTCAGCCATGAACCATGAACCAAATTGATTGGATTGGACCCTGTTTAAGTATTGAGGCTATGCTCACGATATGATGCTAATTTACTGTTAACACTACAAAAATGAAAAATAAAAATCTCGTTTTCTCAAGATAAATACAATTTTTTTTAAAGGCATTGGAATATTCTTGTATACATGGTTGTTGTGAGTGTGCCTGAGTTGCCAATCCTAAATACCTAGCTTACAGCTCTGTTAGCACCCACAATTCCTTGCAAACTGAGCATGCGCATATATCTACTTTTAGTGGATTTTCTGAATAAGGTGTTTACATGCAACAAATTTCCTATTAACAAACACATATACATAATATAATAATAAAACTAGTGGTATATAGTATTTAAACAGATACAGTAAATAAATTTGTGTTGTGAACATCAGTGATATCTCCTAGTATCTTTTATTCACTGTAGAAATTCAGAATGAAATACTTAATGATTAGCCGATACCGGCCGATACACATGCCAGCATGTGAATAAGGGGAGTACTAGCACTTTTTTTTTCCACTTCAAGCACTGCTTGTCAGCCATTCGTCACCATACTACAACCCCTGGCAAAAATTATGGAATCACCACACTTAGAGGATGCTTTTTTACTTTGTAGCAAAAAAAAAAAACAAAACACAGATACGACCCCAAAATTTTTTTGTTTAATAGCTGAACATTCTGCCTTCGTGAAACATACATCAAACAAGTTAGATGAAATTATTTTAATTAATGGAATATTTTTTTCCAGATCAAGTAGAGGAAAAAAATATGGAATCACTCAGTGTTCAGGAAAAAATGATGGAATCACCTTGAAATTTGCATTTCTAAAACAAATACCAGCACAAGTCTAAAAATGTAAATTAGTCTGCAGTTAATCAGAGAGTGCTTACAGACCTTAACCTTGGACTTTTTGAAAGGAAACATGGCCCCAACAAGAGAGTTGTCAATTGAAACATTGGAAAGGATTATAAAACTCCTTCAAGAAGGAAATCCAACATGGAGTGTGGCAAAAGATGTTGGTTGTTTCCTGTCAGCTGTGTCTAAAATTTGGTGCAAGTATAAACAAAATGGGAAGGTTATAAAAGGAAAACATACGGGTAGACCAAAGAAGACGGAAAAGCATCAGGATTGAAAACTCAAAGCAATATGCCTTGAAAATAGAAAATGCACAACCAAACAAATAACAAACAACTGGGTGAAAACAGGAGTCAATGTTTGTGACAGAACTGTAAGAATTTGGCTGAATGAAATGGGATTTACGTATAGAAAAGCCAAACGAAAACCAGCACTAACACCTAAACAGAAGAAAACAAGGTTACAGTGGACTAAAGAGAAGCGATCATGGAGTGTGGATGATTGGATGAAAGTGATATTCAATGATGAATCATGAATCTGCATTGGCCAAGCAGTGAATGCTGGAACTTTTGTCTGGTGCCATTCTAATGAAACATATAAAGATGACTGCCTGAAGAAAATAATCAAATTTCCTCACTCATTAATGATATGGGGTTGCATGTCAGGTTAAGGACCAGGGGAGACCTCAACAGTCAATGCACAGGGGTACTGTTAGGTTTCCTCTCCTCCAGCTCTCGCTACGCTGCAAAGAGTGGCGAGTGGCGTACTTCCGCATTCCACTGCGCGCATTCCAGCGCTATTCAAAAACTCTCCGATGGACGTTTCATTCATGAACTCACGTTTTGTTTACCTCTGCCATGTGTTCCCATGTATTTGTTCACGTCATGTCTCCGCCTCCTGTGTTTCCCCATGTGCGTTTATGTTTTCGTTCGTGTCATGTCTCCGCCTCCTCATTTTTCATTGGTTCATGTTTATTGATGTCAGGTGTTATGGATTTGGGCATGTGATTTATATGTCTTTAAATACGCCGCTCCGTGTCCGCTTCGGGGCGGAGTATTAGTTTAGTTTAAAATAGTATAGAGATAGTTTAGTTTAGTTATCCCTTAGCTCTGTGTCCATGGTTTCCAGACCACCTCTTAGCCTTGCGCGTTTATTTCCGAAGCTCGTAATTCGTGGTTTCCAGACCACCTCCTAGCCTTGCGCGTTTATTTCCGAAGCTCGTAATTCGTGGTTTCCAGACCACCTCCTAGCCTTGCGCGTTTATTTCCGAAGCTCGTAATTCGTGGTTCCCAGACCACCTCCTAGCCTAGCGTAGTTTTCCCTGTGTTTTCTGGATTTACTACCCGTTGTGGATTACTGTGTTTCTTTTTTGGATTACTGACTCTTCGGCTAAGTACATTCTCATTTGGATTACTTTTACCTTTTTTTGGATTATTGCCTCTTCGGCTAAGTACATTATTATTTTGGATTATTGTTACTCTTTTGTTCGTGGATTTATGGTTGATGGTGTTTTTTGTGTTCACTTATTTTTGAACTTCCTGTTTCTATTAAACTGACGTTTCCCCTGCGCTTGCATCCTGACTCCCTCATTCTACTACACACCATGTGTCGTAACAGAATACTCCGCCCAAAAATGGATGCAGCGGGGAAAGCGACGCCACGCCACGCCATGCCACGCCACAATTAAAATGCCTGCAATTAATTCTATGTTTTTTCCTCAGTGGACTTTCATCTATCCTCCGGATGAGTTTGATGGCTTTACCACTTGGCCTCAATGCTTTTTATTGCAGGCACAGATTTATTTTTTGAGCTTGGAGGACCCCAAACCCGACGAAGAAGAGTGGTTGGGGTTCCTCCTCTCTCGTCTGGTCGGCTCCGCTCGCCAATGGGCGGAGCTTCACCTTGCCAGTAGATCCACGCAGCTCAAGACAGTTTCGGGCTTTGTGGATCTACTGGTCCAGGTGGTCGGAAGCCCAGACTTCCAACCCGACCTCAGTACTTTTTTGGGGAAGGACCGTCTGGGTGACCGACCTAGTCCAACGTTCCTGGGATTTTATGAGAATAAGCAGGCTAACGTGGCGGCCTACACCTCTCATCCCCTAACCCAGGAGTGTGCCACCGAGGGATGCACCCGACCAGCCATCCTGCAGTGTCCCACCTGCAGGAACCAGGGAGTAACGAGCAGCTACTTCTGCTCCCAAGGCTGTTTCAAGGGCAGCTGGCGGGTGCATAAGCGGCTCCACAGGAGGGCACCCTCAGAGCTCCAGCCAGAGACCCAGCAGGAAGTCTCCTCCACGGGGCTACCACTGAAGGTTAACATGGCGACCTCCAGTCCCGAGCTCCAGCCAGAGGCCCAGCAGGAGGTCTCCACAGCGGAGCTGCTCATGGAGGTTAACATGGTGACCTCCAGCCTCGAGCTCCAGCAGGAGACCCAGCAGGAGGTCTCCACAGTGGAGCTGCTCATGGAGGTTAACGTGGTGACCTCCAGTCCCGAGATCCAGCAGGAGACCCAGCAGGAAGTCTCCTCCACGGAGCTACACCTGGAGGTTAATGTGGCGATCTCCAGCCCCGAGCTCCAGCCGGAGGCCCAGCAGAAGGTCTCCACAGCAGAGCTGCCTCTGGAGGTTAACAGGGCAACCTCCAGCCCCGAGCTGCAGCCAGAGATTCAAGAGGAAACCTCCTCTCCTGGCCTGCTTATACCGGAGGTCCACGAGGAGACCTCTGCCCAAGCCATGTTCTCGTCAGAGGTTTGAGAAGAAACCTCCACTCCTGCCCTGTCCATGTCAGAGGTCCACGGGATGACCTCCTCCGAAGTCAAGTTCATGTCAGAGGTCCACGGGATGACCTCTTCCCAAGTCGAGTCCATGTCAGAGGCCCACGGGATGGCCTCTTCTCAAGCTCAGTCCATGTCCGAGGTCCAAGGGATGACCTCCGTTCCAAGTCCTAGCCCATGTTTTAGCGCAAAATTGAGTCCATGTTCAGGTTCCTGTCCGAGTCCTAGTCCATGTCTCAGTCCATGTCCAGGTTCCTGCTCTAGTCTTAGTCCATGTCCAAGTCCATGTCCAGGTTCCTGCCCTAGTTCTAGTCCATGTCCCAGTCCAGGTCCAGGTTCCTGCCCTAATTCTAGTCCATGTCCAAGTCCATGTCCAGATTTGTGCCCTATTCCAAGGCCAATTTCTGATCCAGTTCTCAGTCAGGTTCTCAGTCAGCTTCTCAGTCAGGTTCCCAGTCCTGCTCCCAGTCCTGCTCCCAGTTCCTCTTCCAGTTCCTCTTCCAGTTCCATGTCCAAGTCCAGGTTCCGACCCTGTTCCTAGTTCAGTTCCATGTCCAAGTCCAGGTTCCGACCCTGTTCCTAGTCCAGTTCCTAGTTCAGTTCCATGTCCAAGTCCAGGTTCCGACCCCGTTCCTAGTCCAGTTCCTGGTCCAGTTCCTGATTTAGTTGCTAGCTACATTGGTTTAATTTAATGTTTTTGCTCTCCTTCTCAGTTCAGAGGCTGATTTAACTCCCAGCTCTGTTTCCGACTCCGTTTCGGGCCCAGCTCACTCCACTGTCTCCTCTACTGTCTCTAATTACTTTTCTAGTTCTGCAGCCAGTCCAGTTTCAGAAGCTGTTTCTAATTTATTTTCCAGCTCTGTTTCCAGCCCTGTCTACAGCCCTATCTCCAATTTAATTTCCAGCCCTGTCTCCAGCCCTGTCTCCGGCCCTGTCTTCAGCCCTGTCTCAAATTTAATTTCCAACTGTTTCCAACCAAGTTTTTGATTTTGTTTATGGTTTTGGGTCTAACCTAGTTCTCTGTTCTGCTTCCAAGTCTTTCTCGAAGTCTGTTTCCACGTCTTTCTCGAAGTCTGTTTCCACGTCTTTCTCGAAGTCTGTTTCCACGTCTTTCTCGAAGTCTGTTTCCACGCCCTCCTCGAAGTCTGTTTCCACGCCCTCCTCGAAGTCTGTTTCCACGCCCTCCTCGAAGTCTGTTTCCACGCCCTCCTCGAAGTCTGTTTCCACGCCCTCCTCGAAAAGTCTTACCTGTACGTACCTGTTACGACACCACGTGTCGTAACAGGTACATTGAAATTTTGGACACTTTTCTCATTCCATCAATAGAAAATGAATAATAGAAATAGAAAAATTTGGTGGTGAAGTAATTTTTCAGGATGATAATGCATCTTGCCACAGAGCAAAGAGTGTTAACTCTTTGCTCTGTGGCAAGATGCATTATCATCCTGAAAAATTACTTCATCAAGCTTTTCTTCAGGAAAGGCATATCAACTCAATGACATGGCCAGCAAACAGTCCGGATCTCAATCTAATTGAAAATGTATGGTGGAAATTTTTTTATAAATTGGTCCATGACAAGGCTTCATCCTGCAAAGCTGATCTGTCAACCGCTAGTCGAGAAAGTTGGAACCAGAGGAGGAGCAACAAAGTACTAATTGTGATATATTTTTTTTTTTGTTGATGATTCTACAATTTTTGCCAGAGGTTGTACCAGCACTGAGCAGATACTCAGCACAGCAGTATAATGACATTTTAGAGCCATGTCATAACAGCGCAATTATGATTTGCTTGTAATATACATTGTATATGTGTACATATACACAGCTTTTCATTAAAGTTTTCATTAAAGTGTTCATTTCTACTGTATGTCATGTTACTTACTGGTTGGTAATGGACTGTTTGGATTTTAATGATATCAAGTACAGATAAATGTGCCATTATGATACATCAGCTAATAGCCTGACTGTAATTTATCTTTCAGTCTCCTCATGTTTTAGTGTGAGTAAAAAATAAGCAGTGACAATTTTCTTGTGATGATCATTACCATGTCTTCACTGTGCCCTGAAGTGTTTGTTTAATGTTTGCAGTCCAATGAATGACATTGGAAGAAGGCTTTGTGTAAATAAATCAATGCTTTAAAAAAAAATAAAAAATATCAGATAAAATATTCCTAAAAAGTTATTTTGATTTTCTCTCAAATCGCTCCATTAGCTTGAGGTTAAATTTTTCATTTTAGAATTAGACTCATCCACTACATGTGAGGAGTGCTGTGTAAATTTGTTCTGTATATTTAAGCTGCTTCTCTTTTCCAGAAGAACTCTAACCACAGCACAAGGCCTTTAAAACGGCTCTTCACGCTTTTCTGTTTTTTTCATGTTTGACAGTTAAAGAGTTGTGTAAGAGTCAGTAGCATCTGCATCACTCTAGTGTGTGTTGTGGGGCACAGCTGCATGGCATCTAGATTAACGCCCGTGACTGCAACTGTATATTTTGTTCTCTGAACCGGAGACATAGCCCACAATGTGACAGATGGTCTAAGTCAGCATTTACTAAGAAAATAACAAATGAATAATATATTAATACTCTATTATTAATATAAAATAGTATTAGCAATAGCAACTTTTACATTTTTGAATCTGCTTAGTCAGAAGGTGTTGATTAATTTTCTATAACAACAGCTCTGACAATAGTGCTACTACTTTATCATTTCTATAATAACAGCTCATTCACAGGGACTTAAAGAAAATGTCTAATATTTGATATAGTGATATTGATATACGTTTTGATTAAGGAGATGCTTATTAACATTTATGGAAGGAGTCTCCAGTGTCATGCTTTGTAACAGTCAGTAAGTTTTCTGCCACAGGAACGTTTCCAGAACAGAGGACTTTGTGGTCTCTTGGTAACACGACAGGCTTTTTTAAAAAAAAATGTTTTTATAAACTTCACACGAGAGACTAGTGAGGAAACAACTGTTGGTAGCTGCAATAATGTAAGTAGGAATTAACTAGCTTCACTGCTGTTCCACAACATTGTTCTTTAATAAATTAAAAATTGTAATTGTTGACCAATTGTTTTCATATAAAAGAAATAAAACACCAGTTTTTTTCTCCTCCAGTTTAATTCTTTACATAATATATACACTGGGTTGCCAATTTATTAGGAACACTGACCATGCACTGTAGCTCCACTCAGTGGCCATTTTTACTATAATTTGTTAGTAAACAATTACTGACTGTATCTCATCTCTTGCTATACAGTTTGTCAACCCCCCTCTACCCTGTCCATCAGTGGGAAGAGACCACTGTAAGACCATTGATGACCAGATTATATTTGTATGGTGGACCATTCTCAGCACAGCAGAGACACTGTCATTGTAGTGTGGATGTAATGCTATTACAGATGTATCAGGCACAGCATCATTGCTGGGGGGTTTTAAACACTGTTACGTACGTGCTACTTCGTTAAGCTCATAAACCTTGTTAATCCACCTTGTATGCGTTAGACAGTTAGACACTACTATATGACATATTCTTGGCATACTTTGTATTAAATGTTGTGTAGCCCTTTATCAGTGTCATGTTTCTGACTACAGCATCAGTCTTAGCTGGAGAGTTTGTTTGGTGCACTATTTCTCAACCAAGTGGAGGTAGTGAAGTGATCAAAAACTCTCAACCACACTACACACAAACAGACACACTACTTTCACTCTGCTAAGATGATAATATCTGATCAGTGGTGGCGTCTTTCCGTTGCAGTGGAAGAGGGGGATTGACCAAATATGCATAGCAATAGATAAGCTACCATCATTAATGTACAAAATGTAGCTAATAAACTGGCAACTCAGCACATGTATAATTCTCGATTAATAATTAGTACTATACTGTATAGTATACTGTATATATAATACTATATTAATATACAATTCTATGTATATACTATAATAATACTATATATAGTTATATATGTTCTTGTTTAGTTACTGTATTACAGATTTTTTTATTACAGAAATAATTGTTAAGCAAACAAAATGAAAAGTATATAATGGCACAGTAGAATAACGAGGTAATTACTGCAGATAATGTTTAATATTATAGCTTTATACTAAACTGAAATTGCATTTTACTTGGCCATTTGTTTAGACAGATAGCCTGCCTGTTTTGGGGAAAGTTTAACACATTAGTGAGACATGTAGTTTTTTTCTGGTTCTCCTCTGCAGTGTCAATATGCTCTTCTTTTTCGATTTTTCAGTTTGATGAACTTGCAGTTACTGTGTTTTGAGTGACTTTTCCTTTTCTCTTTATTCAGCAGAAAATATACAGTATTTATCCCCCCATTCTCTCTTTCACATGTCTCTTAGGCCGCATCCACAAAGAGCAACTCGTTCCGAATGAGCCAACATTATGGCAAAGGAACAATGTTCCAGTCATTTAGCAGAGGAGAGGAAGTGGTGCAAACAAAGCACCTTTATCTGTGCCCAGTGGGAAGTGCTCCCACTGAGACCACCTACAGCTCGCTGCCCTGCCTTACATCATCATTGTCATTTGTTTACAGTTGCTTCACTGAGCACTTATTCCTGACTGGCTGATGCATGATTAACATGTGCCATTTCACCCAGTCCTAGTTCAAAATGACATGAACGTTATACAACTTCATGCTTCTTTATTATAATGTTTACTGCTGTATATTATTAAATGTATGAGCCAGTGAGTGTACAGGGACAGTATTAACTGGTTATAATAATGTATGTCCATTTTGCTTATATGTAAAATTCAATTACATTCACTTACCTGTCAACTAGATAAATATGTAATGTGTTTGGGGTACTGTTTCTATTCTTGACTATGTTATTGTAAAGGGAGTTCCTAGTGGCATGACAATACAAACCTGCTGCAGGGTTTGAGACCTATATCTGAAGTGTCCATGTCAATTCCTTGATGTGCCACATATCGAGGCATGGAATGAACTCTGATGTTCCAGCCTCATGTGTGAATGCACTGCTTTTCTTATCACCTGCAGCATGTGAGTGTGTGGCATGGGCTAGTTGAGGTGTCAGACAGCTATTGGCAGTGGGACTAAGGAAGAGAGGATTATGTAGGCTAGATATTCTGCTTCTCCACCATTACCCTCTGAGGGGAAATGGTGTTGTGTTCATTTGAAAGGTGCCCTGAGGCTCTCGGAGGCTTTGCCGCCAAGCTGCAGGTTCTGATGCGGATAAGCATTAATCCAGTGTGCAATCCAAAGCGCTCCAACTGAGTCAGGTGGGAACACCAGGTGTGCAGAGATTCACAGGAAGCCCTACCTATTATAGTAACGTCCTAAATCTTTATTGTACAGCTTTAGTGTTGAATAAATTGATATAACCAGGAGGAGTGTGATAGTGGGGAGCCCAGCATGATGCTGTATTATGCAAAATATTGATTTCTGATTTTTCTAACTGGTGGAAAGAAGTGGATTATCTGGTTTGCCCACATCGCTGACCTTTAGCGTTAAAACGCAAGGCCAACATATTCTCTAATTACCAACAGCGGCCTATGCTTGGACAAACACACAAATGCTGTCATGATGCAATCGTCATGACTGGTTACCGTGACAGCAACTCAGCATCATTTCCCTCCAGCATCATCACTCCCCTGAGCTTCATTACACCACCATTAGAGCTAGAAATGGGATAGCATGATGTAATATTCGTTGCTATTACAGGCAGGTCTTATCATTACAACCACAGTAGAATAAGAGGGTCCGTAATTGATGTTTAATATTAAAACTGTATCCATTACTACTCCTTTATAGACTGAAAGGATATCTTTCTTGACTAGATGGACTTCAGTAACTGCAGCTTTGACAGCCAGTACTTGGATTGCTACGCAGAAAGCTTGACAAGACAATGAGACCTTTACTTGTTTCTGACAAGCACAGCAAATTTCCCTTGGTGACCAAAGAGAATGTGTCAAAAAAAAAAAAAAAAAAAAAAAAACCTACTACAGTTGAAAAGGAGAAATTGGTGTTCCCTCTTTGTAAATTGCAGAAAGGTAAACTGCAATCTGCTGTCACACAGGCTTCCACTCATCTCATTATCAAGGTCGGCAGTACACACATCACATGACTGCAAGGTTAAAAGAAGAACCAGATGATAACACAGCTAGGTCAAAACGTTGGTGCATATTATTACAATAATACTGCTGCTAA
Organism: Cranoglanis bouderius; assembly: GCA_023630585.1. Lineage (NCBI taxonomy): Eukaryota > Metazoa > Chordata > Actinopteri > Siluriformes > Cranoglanididae > Cranoglanis > Cranoglanis bouderius. Next base: position 28,453,778 of record CM042537.1, read on the forward strand.
ATGGACAGTTAAACACAAGCAGGTATACAAACCACCCACACAAAGAAAGGTCAGATATTGTGACTTAAATGTGAATGATATTGAAAGTAGACATGTGCAATTTGATTGTACAGTCCAATAAAATTTTATTTTTGACAGTTACAGTCTGGGATGAGTTTACCAAAAGAATCATAGTGTAATTATTCCTGCAAACAGACGTACATTTGTGACAATAAATAACCATTAAACGTTCTTATACACAGCAGTACAAATCAAACAGAAGACTGTTAAATGGAAATGCATTTCGTTATCAGTATTACAGTGTACTTTGGCTGTTTGTGACTAATATACTGCATATTGCACTCAGAACTAGGACTTATCCCACTTGTGTGCTATTTCTGTTATTCCTACAACTATCTTGAATTTATGTCTGGTTATTTTAGTAGAAATTCTGCACCACGTTTCACCGTCAGCTCCTTTAACAGCTCTGTTCTTAGACTGTATTCTGTCTCACCAATATATATATATTTTTAATTGTCCCTCAAATGAATGCATTTAAATGTATTTCAAACACTGTAACATTTGTTAGACTTTTATAGCTACAGATTGATTTATCATGTATACCTTGACACTCTGCTCTATGAGAGAGATTCTGTATTTACTGCATGCAGTTATCTAGAAAGTGTTCAGTACTCAATGCCACATGTAATGCTGTGTAATGTAATGTACTGTAATTACAGTGCAATTTCTTCCAGTTTCCTTTTTAGATTGCCACTGATGAAGCACCCCCATTTATGGTAATTGCTTTTTATCTTCTGTATATATTGGCAAACTGATTAGGGACAAAGATTTGTTGGTTGTCCAAATAACACTCTCTGCTAACACTTTAATTAAGGGCAGTGTTCACCACTACATGACGCCTCCATAAGTTATTCATGATAACTACAGGGTGTCCCAAAAGTCTCCATACATAGGGGAAATTAGCACTTTTTAGCAAAATGTCTTCCAAAATGTCTTCCAATAACAGTTTATATTTATCAATTAACAAAATGCAAAGTGAGTGAACAGAAGAAAAATCTACATCAAATCAATATTTGGTGTGGTCACCCTTTGCCTTCAAAACAGCATAAATTCTTCTAGGTACACTTGCACAAAGTCAGGGATTTTGTAGGCATATAGTCAGATGTATGATTAAACAATTATACCAAACAGGTGCTAATGATAATCAATTCAATATGTAGGTTGAAACACAATCATTAACTGAAACAGAAACAGCTGTGTAGGAGGAATAAAACTGGGTGAGGAACAGCCAAACTCAGCTAACAAGGTGAGGTTGCTGAAGACAGTTCACTGTCAAAAGTCATACACCATGGCTAGACTGAGCACAGGAGCAAGACAGAAAGTAGTTGTACTGCATCAGTAAGATCTCTCCCAGGCAAAAATTTCAAGGCAGACAGGGGTTTCCAGATGTGCTGTCCAAGCTATTTTGAAGAAGCACAAAGAAACTGGCAACGTTGAGGACCGCAGTTACAGTGGGCGGCCATGGAAACTTACTGCAGCAGATGAAAGACACATCAGGCTTACTTCCCTTCGCAATCGGAAGATGCCTAGCAGTGCCATCAGCTCAGACCTGGCAGAAACCAGTGGGACCCTGGTACACCCATCTACTGTCCTGAGAAGTCTGGTCAGAAGTGGCCTTCATGGAAGATTTGTGGCCAAAAAGCCATACCTCCGACATGGAAATGGGGCCAAGCGACTCAACTATGCATGAAATCACAGGAACTGGGGTGCAGAAAAATGGCAGCCGGAGGTCATAACTGATGAGTCAAAATTTGACATATTTGGCTGTAGCAGAAGGTAGTTTGTTTGCCAAAGGGCTGGAGAGCCGTACACGAATGAGTGTCTGCAGGCAACAGTGAAGCATGGTGGAGGTTCCTTGCATGTTTGGGGCTGCATTTCTGCAAATGGAGTTGGGGATTTGGTCAGAATTAATGGTCTCCTCAATGCTGAGAAGTACAGGCAGATACTTATCCATCATGCAATACCATCAGGGAGGCATCTGATTGGCCCCAAATTTATTCTGTAGCAAGACAATGACCTCAAACACACAGAGAAAGTCATTAAAAACTATCATCAGTGTAAAGAAGAACAAGGAGTCCTGGAAGTGATGGTATGGCCCCCACAGAGCCCTGATCTCAACATAATTGAGTCTGTTTTTGATTACATAAAGAGAGAGAAGCAACTGAGGCTTCCTAAATCCACAAAAGAACTGTCGTTAGTTATCCAAGATGTTTGGGCCAACCTACCTGCCGAGTTCCTTCAAAAACTGTGTGCAAGTATACCTAGAAGAATTTATGCTGTTTTGAAGGCAAAGGGTGGTCACACTAAGTATTGATTTGATGTACATTTTTCTTTTGTTCACTCACTTTGCATTTTGTTAATTGATAAATATAAACTATTAACATGACTATTTTTGAAAGCATTCTTACTTTACAGCATATTTTCACACCAGCCTTAAACTTCAACCATATACTGTATATAGTATGTTTTTTCACACTACACCTGCACTGTACCTTTTGTTCTTTTAAAAAAAATAATAATAATTTATTACCCTTACCTGGCAGGTTCATGTTTCACAACATCACCACTATGTGAGTCTGACATACTAGAAATACACTAAGCTACAGAGTCAGTTGTTACTGTATGACATTCGAAAATAAGTCAACACAGCCTCATTCAAATAAAATTCACTCAGGTGTCGAGTCAGCTTGAAATCAAAACAGACAAACGTAATGAATTTAGGTGTCATGAACACTGCCTTATGAACACTGTAAGGTTAAAGTGTTAACTGTGAAATTCCAGCACAAAGCTATTAATATGAAATTGTGACATATGAGATAAGTGCAGGTGGTGTAAAAGTGTTGGGACTCAAAACTAACACTAGCATTAAATCTTAAACATGTGCATATGAATGTATTCATAGGAATTTGAAGAAAAAAATAGTTTTACAAATAAATGGCAATTATTTATCAAGCACCAATAAACCCATTGTAAATGTTTGGTAACCTCATATGTCATGACATTCCCAATCCCTTCCACTGTGTGGAGCTGGAGTAAAGCAGTAGAGAGGGATAAATAGATAACTTACAGGATACAAGAAATCTCTCTCTCTCTCTCTCTCTCTCTCTCTCTCTCTCTCTCTCTCTCTCTGTGTGTGTGTGTGTGTGTGTGTGTGTGTGTGTGTGTGTGTGTGTGTGTGTGTGGCCATGTTTTTATATCTTGTCCTCAAAAGGATATGAATAGCTAATTTGAACTTGTGGGGACATTTGGCTGGTCCCCATAAGGACTTTTATTTAAACTTTTATATATAAAAAAAAAAAACTAAGAGTGTTATGGTTAGGGTTAGATTTAGGTTTAGGCATAGCATTAACTGCATCAATAATCATATCAATGGAAGGTCCTCTGAAAGGATAGTGAGACAAACGTGTGTGTGTGTGTGTGTGTGTGTGTGTGTGTGTGTGTGTGTGTGTGTGTGTGTGTGTGTGTGTGTGTGTGTGTGTGTGTGTGTGTTTTGGATGGTTGCCATCTACCTCAGGAGGTCTTAATATGACCAGCTGCTGAGATTGTGCCTTTTCTGTAAGAAGTAAAGATCCACAGCAGTTAGAGAGACTTGATGTCCTGCAGGGTGTAGGAAACTGTGTGTTTACATTGTGAATGCAGTAATAATATTTTGGTCAGACAGAAAAAGAGAGGCCTGGATTCTATAGCTCATAGAAAGCTCACTGCTTTACTACACATAATACAAAAGACACTAACGAAGGAGCCTTTTCTTGTTGTATTCAAAGTACATCCAACTGAACAGTATCAGAGTCATTTGCATCAAATGATTTATGTTGTGGAGCTTCAGTGTATAAAACATTCCATCACTATTATCCACTTAGACAATATGTTGCATATGATAATGAGCTTTAAAATATAATACTGATATTTTATGTCATGTATAATGCACCAGACTCATTGATTTAGCACTGTACACTTCAAATGAATAATGCTCCTTTACAAGATAAAAGATTTGATCATAATGATGAACCCAAAATCATCTTAGCTTATGAAATCAACTTAATATTTCTATTTAGAAGTGTAAGAAATATGAAAGAGTAAAAAATCTCCTAAATGTCCCTCAGGGCTCAATCTTAAACTAAACACAATATCAGCATGAACATGGACTTACCCCAAAATCAGGGTTCAGTGTATTCATAATGATTTAGTCCTGTCACGCCTGATGAGAACTTGCTGTGAGTACTCCTCTTACCTGTCACCCCTGAATATGAGCTGAAACTGTGAGGTCTGCAGCTTTGTAACCTTCCCACAGCTCTTCGTGCTCACCAGCACCATCTAGGTACTCGAACAAGGAAATCTGGTTGGTTCTTGCTTGTTTAGGAGGAGCTCTGGACATTAAATATTTTTCCACAATTATTTGATGAATCAGTTTCCAGTATGAGATAAAAGAATGAGACACAACAGGTGATCCATTAAAATCAGAGTTGATATTGTTAACAAAAAATCATTCACGTCATATTAACAGGACATCAGAATAATGTACATAATGTGGCCTCTACATCATATGCATGCAGAATAGCTGAGAAATAAGTACATAAAGATCAGTGAAAACAGAATGAATTTTGTGTTAGCCTGCAATATTTGCTGGTGTGGTAATGTCTGCTGACTGATGACTTGCCATGACCTGCAGTAACTGTTTTTCTAGTATGCAAAACTTTGCACAGGAAGGAATTGCGTATCACACCGAGGCTTCAGTTGAACTACTGTAGTTTCATTTTGAGCCTCACAGCACCTCAGTTTTTATCTATGGCATAATAAGTAAATATGACAGTTACTAAAGCTCCAAAGCTTTCACTGTTCAACCCTGAACCTAAGAAGTAAACACTGAGTAAATACAATACAGTTTTTATTTTTATTTAATTTTTTTTATTGAAGCAAAAAAAAGGTATCCAGACCTATCAACCGTGTGAAACATTAATTGCCCCCTTAAAAAATCTGGTTGTGCCACCTTTAGCAGCAATAACTGAAACCAATCGCTAACTGGAGATCAGTCTTTCACAGCACTGTGGTGGAATTTTGACCAACTCTTCTTTGCAGAACTGCTTTAGTTCAGCCACACTGGAGGGTTTTCAAGCATGAACTGCCTGTTTAAGGTCCTGACACAGCATCTTAATTGGTTCAAGTCAGGACTTTGACTAGGCCACTCCAAATATTTATTTTGAGCCATTCAGAGGTGGACTTAGACCTAAGCTTTGGATCATTGTCTTGCTGCGTAATCTGGTTGCGCTTGAGTTTCAACTTATGGACTGAAAACGAGACATTCTCCTTTAGGATTTTCTGGTAGAGAGCAGAATTCATGTTTCCCTTAATTACTGCAAGTTGCCCAGGCCCTGAAGCAACAAAGCATCCCCACACTATCACACTACCACCACCATGCTTGACCATAGGTATGATGATCTTTTTGTGGAATTCTGTGTTTGGTTTACACCAGATGTAACGGGACCCCTGTCTTTCAAACAGTTCCACTTTCGACTCATTAATCCACAGAACATTCTCCCAAAAGGTTTGAGGATCATCAAGGTGTGTTTTGGCAAAATTCAGATGAGCCTTAATGTTCTGGGTTAGCAGTGGTTTTCACCTCACCACTCTTCCATGGATGCCATTTTTACCCAGTGTCTTTCTGATAGTGGAGTCGTGAACAGTGACCTTTAATGATGTAAGAGAGGCCTGTAGGTCCTTTGATGTTGTCCTTGGCTCTTTTGTGACTTCCTGGATGAGTAGTCACTGTGCTCTTGGAGGAATATTGGAATGTCGGCCACTTCTGGGAAGGTTCACTACTGTGCTGTTTTTCCATTTGGAGATAATGGCTCTCGCTGTGGTTCTTTGGAGTCTCAGAGCCTTTGAAATAGCTTTGTAACCCTTCCCAGACTGATGTATTTCAATCATCTTCTTCCTCATCATTTTTGGAATTTCTTTCAGTTTTGTCATAGTGTGTTACTGGGTAAGAGCTTTTAACCAACGTCATGCTGTTGAAAAAGTTCCGATCAAGTGTTGATTTGATTGAACAGGGTTTGCAGGCCTGGTTGTGTCTAGTCCAGCTGAACCCCATTATGAATGTAGTTTCATAGATTTGGGGAATTAGTAACTATGGGGGCAAATACATTTTCACACAGGCCCAGTTGGTATTGGATAACTTTTTTGCTTCAATAAATAACATTATCATTTAAAAACTGTAAACTTGTGTTGACTCAGGTTGCTTTTGTTTTATGTTAGATTTTGTATGAATTTAGTATGAGATATACACAAAAACAGACGAAATCACTTTTTCACAGCACCACATTAATGCAAACAGCTAACAGTAACACCTCTATATATGTGCTCTGGGAATTACTTTTAGTCAGCTTGACATGAAAAACACAAATACGTAAAATTGGATGGATAGATGGATCTGTGCTCCTTTTCTTTCCCCGGATGTAGTGTTTTGAAATTTTGAACTGGATTGTGCCACCAAACACTTAATTAGAATTTTTTAAAAAAAATCTGATTATTATAAAATTTAATTTGAAAACTTGCACACAAATTCAAGCCATGGAATACAATTTCAATGTAATTTGATGTAATTCAACTTACAAATTCAAATAAAGTCATAAACATACAGATTTGTACATTTTATAATTAGATTGAGTAATTCAATAATTCGATGATTAATCAGGTCCTGGGTTATGAAACCAAAATTAAGCACAAACATGCATATTGTGCTTATCAAGTTTATCATTCCTCCATCCCTCTGCTAATCATAAGTAAAACCAGAGGACAATCTAGACTGAATTAGAAATGACCCTAATGCAGTTACAATGGCCATGCATGATGTGCTGGTCTATTCCAGGAGAGGTGGTTTTGTTTGTTTGTGTGGATAAGAGGGCGGGGAGAATGTGCACCCGGCCTGAATAATCCTGCCCCGGGTATAGAGGACGGCCTTTCTGCTGCTCTCCTAGCTGTGGGAAAACTGTGGGAGCAGCTGCAGGAAGAATGAAGTCTATATTTAAATAAAAATGAAAAATGAGAGAGGGATAAGAGGCAGTGGGGCTGAGTCTTGGCAGTGCTGCTACTTCAGTGGAAGAGAAAGAGTGAGGGGGAAGCAAGAGAAAAAAAACAGCCCTGGAAAGTTCTTCGTTGTCCAGCGCAAAGCCCAAGGTGAAGGTTGACTATGAAGCACATTCAATTCAGAGGAAACTGTGATCCAAACACAGATGCTACTGACATTTAGTGCTGGCATTACGTGATTTCAAATGCTAAAAATAAACTTACCCACAAAATTGTCAACACGTTGCATCTATCTATCTATATATAGTATTACACAATGGAGTTTTCTTTCCTTCTACCACTCTCTGTTTCTAAACCAGGACCAGATGTAAATGTGCATGCAAGAAATATGATATAGGATAAATCCACATAAGAACAGCTTCCCTAAATATATTCCAAAATGGTTTTAGGTTTACCAATGAGGTTGTAGTTTTACCAATACATTTAATTTAGCACAATATTCAGTTTTATGGAGAAAACAGCTTTTGCGAGAGTGCTGAGTGCATGATTTACTTATTCAATCTTTTTTTTTATGTTTCCTCAAAGAGTGACTTGTACTTATAATAATGAAGTGGAGAAAGATAGTAATGAATCTAACCAGATTATTTAAATTAACATAAATACACTGGTTACTCTCCCACATAGTCAAGGGGCAGTGCCTGTCTACTGATAAATGCTGGCTCTCCATGTTCCTCCCAAGAGACGTCTGGTCCTGTTCAGTAGTAATAAGGGTGTCTCAGAGGTAGGGGGCAGGAGCAGCTGGGGAGACGAAGGCGGTCAGAACTCTGGGCCTCTGGGACTGGTTAAAATCACGTGACCTGTCGTACCAGACAGCAGCAAGTCAGGGGGATTTCCAGCCAGGCTATTATTGTGACTCAAAATAGTTCTTATAGTAGGAATCAGACCCCAGATACTGCCCTCTCATGGTTCGACTTGAGACCAGGTAAAGCTCTGTGTGTGTGTGTGTGTGTGTGTGTGTGTGTGTGTGTGTGTGTGTGTGTGTGTGTGTGTGAGAGAGAGAGAGAGAGAGAGAGAGAGAGAGAGAGAGAGAGAGAGAGAGAGAGGAATGCTAAGGGTGTGTGTTCTTTTTCATTTCGGTAGAGGGCAGCCACTAAGCCTTTTCCCATTTCTTTTGCCCTGATAATTCTAACTTCTATAGAATAATGATGTACGGGTTGGTTTTCTATGTCAATGCTACAAAGTGGGAGTACTTTCACTACAGAAATATGTATATTATAGTCAAAATATCACTCTTACCTGTTGATGAATTATCTTTCATACATATTCAGTAAGCTGACTAGGTTATCCTGGTCACAGATGAGGTGGTCCGCTACCCTGGGAACACTGGGCGTGAGGCGGGAATACATCTTGGATGGGATGCCAGTCCATCGTAGGGCACCATACACACACACTCGCACCTAAGGACAATTTAGGGTCACCAGTCCACTACCAACATGTTTTTTGGAAATTGGGAGGAAACCAGATAACCCAGAGGAAACCAACATGGATACAACAAGAACATGCAGATCAACTCCACACTGACAAAAACCCAAGCTCAGGATTGAACCCCAGACCCTGCATCTGTGAGGCAACAACCCCACCCTCTGCACCACCGTGCCACCCTTGATTAATGATGCAAAAAAGAACTCACTGATGATAAAATCAACAATTACTTGTATTTGAGAGTGTCATTACAGTTTAATTCATTTGGCCGATGTTTTTTTTTTTTTAATACAAATGCAGAATCTGAGCAACAGTGTTTCTATGATTTGAACTCACACTCATCCAAGCCTTCAGAACCAACACTGAGCTACACCACCCTGCCCTGTGGAGTGTATAGATTCTTGTAACTGCTTCTGTAGTTGTTATTTGGAAAATGTTGCTATTTTCCCACAGGGAAATATAAAGAATAAAAGTATAATTAAGCAAAGTTGTGGGCCTACCATTATTTAAACTATTACTGATTGCAATGATATTCAGTAATATGTAACTAATCCCCAATGCAAAGAATAAATCCATACATATATACACCTTTACACCCATATACATTTATAGACAGTGTGTTGAAAACTAAAGCAGCTTTTAGAAAAAAATATATATAACTCTTTACTTTTTTACTGAAGGCCCCGGAATACTAGAAAGATACATATAGGATGGTGGTGTGAAAAAGCCACAGAGTGCTGGGAAACCTTTAAATCAAGTTACTCTATAAACAATTACATGCAGAAGTATACAAATAAAAGTGAAAGTTTCCTCATCAGAATGGAAAATGTGAAAGTCACTACATAAAACTGACTAAAGCACCGAAAGTAAAAATTTGCAAACTTGGCTGCAGTGGTTTTACACACAACCCCAATCCTTTTCATTTCTTTATACTTCAGTTGCTATCACTGTTTTGTAGACTACTGAATGATCAGATACTGTATAATGTTGAGAAATTACTTTACAAAGTAGCTTTCATAAATGCAGTAGTCAGAATTATTTTATGGGGAAATCATTACTCATCCATGAAATTGTATTCATGTAAACTGTATTTAAAAAAATATATATATATTACATGTGTGTGAAAAGATATTATTGTTTATTATTCATGCAGAAAGGTGAATACAAGACAGTGGAATTGAATATATAATGTTTAAGTTGTTAACCGTCCTCTCCAAAGTTTCTCCAATAACCAAATAGTACTAAAGTGTAGCATTTCTTTTCACTGGGGTGGTAGCCTTAGTACCTTTAATCTGTATTTTTCACCTGGTGTGCCTTTCAAAATTATTTAAGGCACATAAATGGACTGTAATTACCTTACAGTGTAAATTTTTACAGGTACACTATAGGCACCTCTCTAGACACTGGTTACCTTCTGCAGTAGGTGCACTCCAGTGTACCACCCCAGCAAATAGGAAAGGTAAAGTCTAGTACCCTTTTTTTCTAAGAGTGTAACAGCATTCAGTCTATGAAGACAATACAGAATTTTAACAAATCATGTTTATTTTAAACGAGTTTCATTAAATTAATGACTTTCCCCTGTGGGGTTTAAAGATCATCCAGACCCATTCCAGACAAGAATGACACCTCCACATTTTCCACGAACCTTTAGCGCGGTATTTTCGTATAATTGACATGTTTTTCGTCCAATTAGCTTTCGCAAAGCGTCAAGCCTGCGTTCGTTCCTCTGCCTCGTCCAATCAGAAGACTTCAAGACGCCATACGGAGCCGTTAGTCGGCCATCTTGGTGAGGAACTATTTTACCTTCTTTTTTTCTCTTTTATTTGTCTGTGTGTGTTGTAGGGACTTGTATACTCTTAATACGGTGAGACGAGAAAACGATAAGACAATATCTACAAAACGGAAACAAAAAGTGTGTAGTTTGAATGTTTTTTTTTTTTTTTTCGTTCACGAGGCGTCTAGTCGTCCATGTTTGTTGTTGCGACAATAATTCGAAAGCGAGACATATTAAAATATGGACACCGTCTTATGGATGGACTATAATTATTGCAACAGCAAGGCACAAAATGAATTCATGGACATATTATTTCTCGTACTCACTCTCTCTTTCATTAAAATAAATAAATATATATATATATATATATATATATATATATATATATATATATATATATATATATATATATCCGCTGCTTGCGTTTTGAACGTTACAGCTGCTCTGTTCTCGGATCAGCTTCTTCTCGCCCATATCCAGTGGCTATGATACGAAAAAAGCGACAGAACTGTTCTGAGACCAGCGCTTTCCGCCAACGTGAAACATTTACCAAGCCGTTAGCGCCTCGCGCAGATTTCGGTAACAGGGCGGAGCCAGCAAACATCAATCAAAAAAAAGGAGGTTTAACTAAAGCAGTCGTGCTAAAGTACTGCAACATTATCCTCTGGTCTTTCAAAATGTGATCTTGTTTATTAGACAGTTGTTGTTGTTGTTTTTTTAATTACATTGTGCCCTTTTTTTATAATGAGAAGGTGATGTCTGAGCATTCAGGACTTCTGCTCAAAGTGATCACGTTCTCAATGTGCAGGATAAATTAAGTTAACCAAACAAATAATCACGGACTATTTAATATACTCTGAGGTTGCACTTTAATATAGTGTAGCTTAGACCTGACATATAGGCTAATAACACTTGCAAAACAAATGTAACATTGATGTGCGTTAGCTAAAACCTAATTAACAGGATTTAAACTTTATTTATTTATTTATTTATTTTTTGGGGTGGTCATCTGTAAACACGAGATCGACTTGTTAGTCTATAGGTCACCATCACCTCCCCCTCCACCAGCCCCCTCTCCCCCCCCCCCCCCAAACACACACACACATCTTTTAAAAAAAAAAAAAGAAAAGTGTACCCTAGATCTAGATCTAACTCTCCTTCTACTCATATAAGCCTGAGCTATCCATCACAAGCGGTCAGAAGCGCAGCAATACAGTTACTATAGGCACATAAGTGACCCAGAAAGGTTGGTTTGTAAGCTCTGTAGAAATACTGTCCATTGTTCCAGTCTAGCGAATTAGACACACGGAATACGGACATCTCGTCATATTGACCAATCAGTGAGCACCGCCCGCCTTTCGCTCCCGCTCACGTCGAGGTACCACTGCGCGATGCCCCGCCCACGTCACAACGCCACCGCCTTTTGGCCCCGCCCACTTGTCTATATTAAGCGCTCCGCTGGCGGAGGAGTTTCGCCACAGGCACCAACTAAACCTTCATTTTTCCCGAAGCGGGTTTTGGACACCCCTTTCCATTATTTTACTCCGTGACCGGATCACATTTTTCACATTCGGACAGAAATGGCAGACACAAAAGTCGACACCAGCTCGGAAATATCCGCCAAGGTAGGTTAAAAAAAAAAAAAAAAAAAAAAAAACTAAATAATTATACAGGCTCAGTTACTGGGCTAGGGAATAATAAAAGGATGGACCATAATATACAGGCTGCATATATGAAATAAGGATTTTGTTTAGAAGTAATAGAATGGGAACAGCGTTTTTATTGAAGTATATATATGGGTTGTTTTTTTTTGTCATTGACGTGGACGCACGTTTTCTTTCCGTAAAGACGTGTTAATGTGGAAGATATAGTGGTATATGATGCGCTCTAAAGTTGGGTTTGCTTCGAGAAATACATTTTGCAGCCCAGAGATCTCGCATTGTCCTAATCGGAGTCTTTTGTTACAGAAACGTTTCGGTTCCTCCTTTAAAAAAAAAGAAAAAAAAAGTACCTTTCAACCTTGGATATCACATCATCAACTTCCGTTTGAACAAGTGATCGAGTGGTTTAGGCGTCGCTTCGTGATTGATCGCCGGTCGCACGGCGTTATATTTTATCCGCGGATCCGTATTGCACTCGCCTGCGCTCCCATATGACAAGTTCCCCAGCGCTCTCTGAATCCTTCATGTCTCCTTCTGTATGATGAATGATGCCACAAGACCAGAACGGGACATTTCTTGGCTACATAACGCTGCTTTTTTTTTTTTTTTTTTTAGGCTAATCCTCGTGTTTTTGGAGGGAAACGAGAATTTAGTCGTTATCCGTATAGATACCCTGTTTCATTTCGTGCCCGCACCTCACATAAATAATCTTGGTCGGATTTGCGCGCGTGTGGATTTTATTCATGCATGACGCATTTCATTTGAAGTTCAGATTATGATGAACACGAGTTTAACAGTGAGAATAAAGCTACATAACCGACTTGATTTTTTGTTTGTTTTTGTTTTAAGATACCGGGCACACACTTGGCTATAGCTATCTACCTGTCGGGTTAAATTTGGGCTGCAGATGTTGCACTTCGGAGACAGGGCGATTGAGATGACATTTCATTTCAAAAGGAAATATATATATATATATATATATATATATATATATATATATATATATATATATATATATATATATATATATATATATATATATCATGAGTTTTGTTCAACACTGACGCGGTTTGTCTGAGTTTACACTCGCGTTTATAGAGCAAACGCAGAGCCACGCAGGTTACACGTAAGAGTCAGGTCCTCTCAGTCGTATTCCTGCTGTTTCAAAGTTCGTCCCCGGTGGAGGAAAAAAAGCGCAAAGTTACCGATGATGGAAAGCGAAATAACGTTTATGATCAGTTGTCCTTTGTTGGTCTGTTTGCAGTGCGCTTTTACCTTGAGCTGTCTAATCTAACCCTCCGATCAAGTGCAGATCTGTAGATCAGTTTCCCGTTTCGCTTGATTTATGTATTTATTTATTTATTTTTTAATAGGCGGAATCTTTGATTTCCCCCCCACCATGAGAATGTGGGCTGTGTAACAGCCACGGCTAGATTTATTCATCTGAGTCACTAGCGTTTATAGTCTAGTGTTGATGTGAACCTACAAAGCGTTGGCATGTAATGCAATGGGGATGGTGTAAAGGAGGCGTAACTGTAGCACTAAACGGCTTAAAGCCTAAGGATTACCAACTTAATTTATTAATACGAGCGACCTGTCAAATCGGAGGATATATCTGTCCAGGATAGGACATCAACCATTTCTGAAGGTGTTATTGTTTTTATTTTATTAGGCGGAAAAAAAAAATAAATAAAAAAAAATATATATATATATTCTTTACACCTGATAACTATAACTTAGATATTACTACATAATAAGATCAGTTCCATTACATTTGTTCATAAAGAGATCTGTTAACGTAAACACCGCATGATAAATAAATAATAATAAAAAAAAAAACCTATAGGCTATATGCATGTCGCTATTGTTCTCTCTCTCTCTCTCTCTCTCTCTCTCTCTCTCTCTCTCTCTCTCACTCACTTTCTCTGGTTAATCTATCCGAGCCTCTCTTTCTGGTTGTTCTTTCCAGCGTTTTCCGATTGGCTATGCTGAAATAATCTCCGCAATGCATTTCGGGAGTTGTAGTTTTTGCGCGGGCGTGTCTTCGCCCCAGCCTATGATGTAGATCGTTTTCTTTGGACTACAGCTCGTTGGCGCTAAAACCAGCTTCGTATCAGATTACAACACTTCAGTGAGGTAGCGTCAAGTGGGCGGAGATTGAAGGGTTGAGCAGCCAATAGACTTCGAGAGTTGAAGTTTAGCGGGATTTTTTTTTTTTTTTTTTTTTTTTGGTGACACAAAAAGCAAGCCACAACATGAACACTGCATTAAAACCCCAGCATTAAAACGAGCAAATAATAATGTAGGTTGTATCATATTTCACCTTCTAGGACCTTAAAGAAAAAAAGTTGGTTGAGGAGGAGGCCGAAAATGGAAAGGACGCTCCAGCCAATGGGAATGCGGTAAGTTTCTTTCGTTTCTCTATTTTGTCTGTCGAATTTCATTTTAAAATAATTTCACATCAATTCAGGCTCCACCATCAGCCACCCTGATACTGAATTACGAATTAATAACGGCACTGTTTTGTCAGGATAATGAGGAAAATGGAGATCAGGAAAATGAAGTAGAAGAAGAAGAGGAAGATGTTGGTGAGGAAGAGGATGAAGAAGATGATGGAGAGGGTGAGAAATTGCGTAGTCTATACTACTACTTGCATTTATTCCCTGTACTGCACATTGTCTTTGCAAAAGAGTGTTGAATGACAGCTTATATATATATATAAACCTGTCACAATGATGCAGGTGACGAAGATGAAGAGGAAGACGAGGCTGAGGGCGGAACAGGGAAGCGGGCAGCGGAAGATGATGATGATGATGAAGTAAGTGGTTTTTTTTTTTGATTTTTTGTTTTTGTCATTTTGGAAATATTTTTTCACACAACCCGACACATGTGCAGTGCGTGTCTAATCCTGTGTGACCCCATTTTCAGGATGATGTTGAGACTAAGAAGCAGAAGACGGACGATTAAAAGAGGACGTCCTGCTGAACATCCTCCCAACCCTCCTCTCCTTAACTCGTCCTCTGGGGGAAGACAGAAATGTGGTCATCATCAAGTAGAGTTCAGCATCTGTGTACACACCTAACTGCAAATTTTGTAGAAACAACCAAGACTTCAAAGCTCTACCTTCTTACAAAATACTTTAAAAGGAGAATTTGTTTGTATTTTTATTTACATTTTATATTTTTGTACATATTGTTAGGAGGTCAGCCATTTTTGACAGTGATCTCTGGTTACCAAACGGTGCTTTGAAGTTGAAGCCTCTCTATGAAATAGATTTTACTTGTGGTCTGACCATGTCATGTTAGCTCAACTGAAATTGTAAAAAAAAAAAAAGAAAAAAAGAAAAAAATCGAAAGCCGTTTAATTCAAAGCATTCCAGTACTTTGTGTATGTACATCAGTTGTACCATACGTAGTTGGTTTGTATGAGATGGCAAGGCTGAAGAAAAGAGTTTTCTTTTCTTGCTTGTCTATTAAATTGCTATCTATTGTGGCCTGTTTGATGTATGTGTGAAATTGTTGTGCGACAATAAACCGAAATTTTATTTTGTGAGTTCCTAATTTATTTTCTCTAGGTTTTTTTTTGTTACTTTTTACAGGAGCTTTTAATGTCGCAGGTGTGGAGACTCATGACCGAGCATCATTTTCAGATATGCACTTCACATATTTCAGAAATATGTCACAGGGAAATGTACGTCAATGTAAATTATTCATGCCTTAAAACCTCAAGATCCGGTATAAATTATATTGAATTAAATAAATTTGGCTGTGTGAATTCTTCCATTTTATGTACACTTTATTTCTTTGGGCTTCAGCTTTGTGTAGAAATGTGTTTCTTCCAGTCAATATTGAGTGATATTTTTCCCCTCTCTGTTGTGCAGTAGTTCCCAGTTCTGCTCCTGGGGGGTGCTATAGAGTTCAATGTAGTACCTCCCCTGTGTTTTTCACACTTGATTACTCTCATCATTGTATAATTAAGCACTTTATGAGTTGGCAGGATTTAGAAAGTATTTTATTTGCACTTATCTAAAAGATCTCACAATATAAATGATTTACAGAATTCCTAAATAATGAGGTAAAATATTTTGCAAATAAAGTTATTTTCTATTTTGTGTTTGTATTATGGTGAAACTGTCATATGATTAGAACTCATGAATCCATTTGGTATGATGAGTTTACATTATGAGATTTATCTGTGAAAATTTTATAATAAAAAAAATAAATAAAAAATAAAACCTTTATAATAGCCATAACACAGCTGGATTACTTACATCTAGTGAATTTAACATTTGAAGAATAGGAATAAGTGACGGACAGAGAAAAATCAAACAAAAGGTGAATTGCAAGCACTATTATGATAGCAATTTTTGCCTGATTTCAAGCTTTTAACTGTGCTTGCTTCTAGGATGCTGAAAACTGTACAGACTTGACCGAGCATGCCTTCGTACCCGACTCCATCAGGATCAGGGTATCGTCACTTTTCCAAATATGGCTTCTGAGGAGAACTTCAGCACAATGAATGACACTTTTTTGACTAATGAACTAGCTTCCTCTATTTCTCTCGTCTTCCCTGACAGTGACAGTTTCACTAGAATGATCGTTACAGATATAAACCTGCTTATAAATCACACTTTTAATGTTGTAACAGAGCTGAAACTATACAGTGGAGATTAAACTGTATGAAAAAAATATTCATTTGTTTCATTCATCTTCAATTTTATTTGTATAGTACTTTTAACAATATACATTGTCACAGCGGCTTTATGGAAATCTAGATGTGCACCTAGTGAGCCGACTAGAGGATACAATGGCAAAGAAAAAGATGACATGAGGAAGAAACCTTGAGAGGAACCAGGAACCCACCCTTTGGTGACACATCATTAGAGTAAGCAGTCAAATAGTGAAAAGACAAAAAGTGTGAAATGTGTTGGATATACAACTGACGTTAGGCATGAGCCTGTTGTAAACAGTCATCTTGAAATCACTGAGCATATAAATTGCACGGTGACTTAGTGGTTAGTACGTTTGCCTCACACTTCTGGGCTTGGGGGTTTGATTCCCACCTCTACCCTGTGTGGGTGGAGTTTTCATGTTCTCCCTGTGCTTTGGGGGTTTCCTCTGGGCACTCTGATTTCCTTCCCCAGTCCAAAGACATGCACTGTGTGTAAGCTGATTGGCATCTCTAAATTGTCCATAGTGTGTGTGATTGTGGGTTGATGGGTTGCCACCCTGTCCAGGGTGT
This sequence comes from Cranoglanis bouderius, assembly GCA_023630585.1. Taxonomy (NCBI): domain Eukaryota; kingdom Metazoa; phylum Chordata; class Actinopteri; order Siluriformes; family Cranoglanididae; genus Cranoglanis; species Cranoglanis bouderius. The sequence goes on from CM042537.1 coordinate 28,471,019, forward strand.
CCCCCACCTTGTGCCCCAAGTTCCCTGGGATAGGCTCCAGGCTGCCCCCCCCCAGCCCTTTGTAGGATAAGCAGTACAGAAAATGGATGGATGGTATGTGACGATATCTACTACTAACTGCAAATGTTTATAACATGTTAATAAATTATAAATGTAACTAATGCCTTATAGTTACAGAATAAAAATTTTTTCTACTTCTTCTTCTTATTATTTATTTATTTAATTAATTAATTATAGACATTTTTTTTAATCATGGTACACTGCAATATTATCATACCATTACACCCCACAACACGGTCAGGACAGGAACATGCAAACAAACAGAAGCAGCTGGTTTTGTATTTGCAGTGAAGTAACAGCAAATCTTTTTTTTTTTTTTTTTTTTTTTTTTTTTTTAAATAAAAAAAGAACCTATATTTGGTACTTTGGATGGGTCCTTCACTTTATAATACAATTGTACAGGGACAACCTTTAAGGGTTCCCCCAGAGGAACAAGTGAAGAACCATTAACAGTTCTAGATTTTAACTTTCAGTGTTACAGGTCCTTTAACAGTTGTAACTGTAATCGACTGTAGTTGTTTCACTGAGCAGTGCTGATGAGAGCCCTGTATTTTTCTCAGTCTGACCCCCTGGTGGTCATTTTCCCCATGTACAATCATAACTTAATTTATATTTTATTTCATGCTGCATGAACTCCACATGATGTATGTGGAGAAAATAGCCAATATATTACTGTACACATTTAAATTATGAATTGAATAGTTTGGATTTTGTTCATAAACTAAATCTGTACTCAGGGGGGGTCAACATTTTTAAAGGGTCCTGGCTGCATAAACCCTGCAAAATTAAATCAGACTACTAGTCTAATCAGACTACAAGTCACTCCGGATAACTCTCTGGCATCTGTTAAATGCTGTAAATGTAAACGAGAACTCCTGCTTTAATATGCTGAACGTGGCAGGGCAGTCACAACAGGAATATGACTGTATGACACAAATTGGATTTTCCTTAACAGAAATGAAATTCTCTTTAATCACTCATGGAAAACTCTTCATATGTCTGTTTGTTTGTACACAAGAGGCCGCTCATACTACTCCTATACCGCAGTGATCTTTCATAAGCCTTCCTGAGACATGCCTAATCAGTCTTCTTGAAAGAATGTCAAGAAGAATGAATTGCCATTTGACTGAATTCACCAGGATAAGGCGATTACTAAAGATGAATGCGTGAATGATGAAAGTTAAGTTGCATACAGATAGTGTCAGAAGTGTGTTTGCATGTGTGCACAGATTTATTTTGCATGCAGGTCAGTTTTGAGCCAGCTCTGTGGGACAGAGACACCAACAGTACTCAGAGTGACTGAATAAATTCTGCCATTTGCTCTCAGTAGGTATGATGTGACCTCTTTATAGGTAGATACCAGCAGGAAACCATAATAAAATGATTAATGCTGAAACATGTGATGACTTTATGACAAAAATAAAAACAAATTAAAGTGGTAAAAGTGAGTAATATTGCTTGAACAATAAAGGGTGCAACAAAGATTTTCAGTTGACTGATAATTTCTTGATTGTCTATGGAGCTCTCTCTTGTGGCGAACATTGCTGGCATTCAGAAATACTTGACCACCTCTGATGTGTCCTTGGCCATTAAGCACATAGGCAAAGGGTTATTACAATGGCTGTTATATAATTAAATCATGCCTTTTAACTCAGTTGATTTTTAATGTGAAGTGTTTCCAAGTAGCAAAGAATAGATTTAGAAGAAATTATTATACACTCCAAACACTCCAGATTTTCTGTATTGTAGAATTCAGTGGGCTCACATGATCAGGAAGTTCAAGAGGTATGAAAGGGGAAACAAATTAAAATATTTGATCTGTGTGTTATTATGCATTTAGACAGTGTCATGGTTTCAAGGGTAAAAAAAAAAAAAAAAAAAACAGATGAATGTAAAGATTTAAAGTCTTAAATTCATAACCTTTAGCTTTAGATACACTCATGTCTCATTTTGAACTCCGTTTCTATTACATTGCTAGAAGCAAATGGTATCTGTGTAAGAGCATTAAACAAAACAGCAACAGATACATCATACACAATCTTTTCATTTCATGTGTTATTTTATTAATGTGAGAAATCACAGAGCACATTCACTTACAGTTCTTAAAATCCAAAGTTTAGACCTAATGAGCAATGGGATGTTACAGTCCAGTTACAGGAATCATATTTACATGTAACTCACATTTCCAACTCACATTTCCTGCTCAAATATCCAGTAGATCCCAAAGTCTCTGAGCATAGATGCAGGTACTGTGAAGCCAATGTCTAGCATGTGTTCAGTCAATGGACTGCCTCCTACACTTCTGCTCATACAGAATAACATTTTAGTCCGGAAGCCTGGCGTGTGCATCCTGCGTTTTAACAATCATAGCAATAGTCTAAAATGTTATAAGAGAATTATTCCTTACAGTTTGCACTGAGAATAAATCCCAGTCGCACAATGTGCTCTGCTCTGCTTGCAGTATTTAGCAGCCAGCCTACCCAGCCCTTGCCTCTGGAGGGCATTGATGCCACTGTGGCACCTCCTACTGCATCACTTTTGCCACCTGGTGGTGGATAATAGCCCCTGTTTTAGCTCCCACTCACATCAGCTTGACAGTATACAGTGTACAGATGGTATCTTGAAGATTTAGTGCTTCCCTCTGAGTCTTCATTTGTGACAAGGTTATATTTCAGAGGTCTTACTAATAATTGACGTAATTAAACGTAATTAAATACTTAATTAAATACTTGTGTACAATGTGTCCAGTAGTAAAATTAGGTATTTAATTTTTATAATCTTTTTAGAACTCATCATGTCCACATGACAGTGCATGCATGTGCATGCGGTTAGCAGTAATGCTTTGTGCTTTTTCTCATTTGCATTCTGCAACACACGGCACAACAGGACTTTGATGAATTTGTGTCCTTTCATGTACATTGTAAATGATAACAGGCAACATGGACCACAGCTCCGAGCACTGCTCAGATACCTTCAAGCATCTAGTTAATTACAGAAGAAGATGCTTGATACAGAGAAGCCATAAAACATTATCTTTATGAATAGATATGTGCGAATCGGGCGTCACACAATAGGGATGTCATTTGACCTGTTCATATTTGATCTCAGTTTTTATAGCTCAGCTTTATTTAAGAAAGTATTTTTTCCCCCAATGATGGTATTTGTATGAAACAAATCACTTAGAATTCCTCTCCAAGCTCAGACTGGATATCCAGGTTATGAGTAACCTCAGAATAATAAAGTTGGAGGCATGTTTTCTCCCTCAATTGTAACTACGTTATAATCCTAAATAAATAAAGCACATTTAGCTGCAAACACCCTTATATGTATTGTTATATGCTGTTTGTGTATCAGCAATAGAGAAACAAAGTTGCTCTGAGCTCATTATTCATCTGAAAGGAATCCTCTTCAGGCGAAAATGCCTATGCCCTGTACTACAGAGCTTACAGGGCAGACCAGTTGTAACAGTAGGATGAGTCTTAATTGTATTTAAGTTGTTAAGCTGTAATTATCCAATAACCAGTTTTACAAGTTATTGAGTTTAATGTGTGTTAATGGTTACCTGTCAGTCTGGTTTAGCTCTATGACAAGCCATGTCTTTTGAAACAGTGTCATGTAAAAGCAAAAGCTTCTGTGAGAGGTTGAGCTGAAATGAAATAGAAAGAAAGAAAGAAAGGAAGGAAGAAAAAAATAAAAGCAAACTACGTAAAGTAAAATAAAACAACAACACAAATAAAGAAAGAAACAGACAAATGAAAGAAAGAAAGAAAAGAGAGCAAGGAAAAAATAAAAGAAAGAAAAATAAAGAAAACTCAGTTCATTCAAATAATTGGTTCATTAACAGTTAGACGCTTTCTGTCTGTTATTTTTTCCATTTATTTACACTGCAGGTCAAATCCTCTCTCCCTGTCATTTCTTTTTGTGTAGTGTGTGTTTTTGCTTTTTCAGTTACAGTGTGCTCGTTTTTTGACACACTCAGAAGCAGATCTGGAAAAGCTGTCAGTCGTTGATTCTTGGGCTAAATTAGTAAGCTGATAACTTCACAGGAAAGTTCTCTCCAGACGCCTGGCTTTCAGAATTTGTCATCACATCAGACACATTTAAAAGTGTAATGTGACAAGTTTGTGTTGAAACGCAAAGCCTTTTGTACACATGGCCACAGACTCTAACAGCTTGACATATCTAAAATAGTGTTAAAGCATTCTTAAGTAATTGCAGATCTTTAGTCTTTGCTCAGTGTGACCTGTCTCTACTATAAAAGCTCATCGGTCCTTCAGAGTTGTTAATAAGCATGTGATTAGTTTCACCATTGCTCTTTGCCTGATATACACTATATAATCAAAGGTTTGTGGACACATGACATTCGCACAAATATTTGGTTCTTCCCCAAACTGTTGCCACAAAGTTGGAAGCACACAATTGTATAGGATGGCTTAGTATGCTATAAAATTGCAATTTCTCTTTACTGGAACTAATGGGCCTGAACATGTTCCAGCATGACAATGCTCCTGTGCACAACGCGAGCTCCATGAAGACATGGTTTGTCAAGGTTGGAGTGGAAGATCTTGAGTGGCCTGCACAAAGCCCCGATCTCAACCCCACTGAACACCTTCGGGATGAATTCTCGCCCAGCATCAGTGCCAGACCTCACTAATGCTCTTGTGGCTGGACGAGCACAAATTCTCCATACAGAATCCATACAGAATCTCTCCAGATCCTTCAAATTTTGAGGTCTATGCTGGTGGACTCTCCTCTTCAGTTCACCCCACAGGTTTCCTATGGGTTTCAAGTCAGGGGACTGGGATGGCCATGGCAGGACCTTGATTTTGTGGTCAGTAAACCATTTTTGTGATGTTTTGGATCATTGTCCTGCTGGAAGATCCCATCACAGCCCATTTTAAGCTTTCTGGCAGAGGCAGTCAGGTTTTCATCAGGAGACCATGACGCCATGTAATCCTAACAAAATGTCCAGGTCCTCTGGCAGAAAAACAGCCCCAAATCATTAAAGAGCCACCACCATATTTAACCGTGGGCATGAAGTACTTTTTCATATGGCTACCTCTCTGTGTGCACCAAAACCACCTCTGTTGTTTATTGCCACCAGAGAGAAGAGGCTTTTTTCTTGAAACCCTTCCAAACAACTTGTGGTGATGTAGGTGACTTCGGATTGTAGTTTTGGAGACTTTCTGAACCCAAGACGCAACTAACTTCTGCAATTCTCCAGTTGTGATATCCTTGGAGATTTTTTGGCCACTCGAATCATCCTCTTCACAGTGCGATGAGACAATATAGACACATGTCCAATTCCAGGTTGATTCATAACATTTCCAGTTGACTGGAACTTCTTAATTATTGCCCTGATTGTGGAAATGCGCATTTTCAATGCTTGTGCTATTTTCTTATGGCCACTTCACATTTTGTGAAGCTCAACAACCTTTTGCCGCACATCACAGCTATATTGTTATGAATGACTAAGGGAATTTGGCCTATGTGTAATATTTATACCCCTGTGAATCAGGAAGTCATAGTTGAACAATTTCCTGTTCCTAGTCACCCAGGTGAGCTAAAAAAAAATGTAAAATATCAATGGGAATATACTTCAAATATATTTTTCTCATATGAATTCATAGGGGTGCCAAAAACACCTATATTTAACAAAGATATATATTTTTTTGATAAACCCGTGTTGTGTTTACAGTTGTTTGATATCCATGAGAGTAGAGTATTTTTGTGAATTTTTTGGACAAAATATCGAAAGGTTAAACCATGAAGACAATTTTTACAGCCTTCTTTGTTCATATTTATCAAGGGTGCCAATATTAGTGGAGGGCACTGTATATAATGTAATTGCAGATGATAAATAGAATTGGGGGGACTTTGCATAGATTTGGGACAAGTGTCTCCCTCTGGTGGCAGAATTAATCTCTTTACTTACAATAGATCGTAAAAGAAAATCCACTGGCTCTCATGTCCAAATGGGAAATAATTAAAATATGTCTGTGTAACTAGTTTTAAAACTGAACAAATGTACAAAATTACAAATACTACATATAGGAACAAATACTAAACACCTTTATTACAATCAAAGCCTGTTTTATTTCAGATTTGCCTCTCTGGCCTTCTGTATACATCTAGTATACTATTATACATTTTACTGTACATTATACGTTCGTTCTTATTTTTACACTAATACCATTTCCGTATATGATCAATGAGCTTTCATTATATGACAGGCAGTTGATACACGCCACATGTAAATGTAGGGTAATACGCCATCTTTCTGCACTTGACTGCAATTTAAATCACTCATGTACATTAATAATGTAAAAATTAATTTTAGGTAGTAATTACATTATTCTAGGTGTATTGGTGTAATGCACTGATATAAGGTGTTTTAATTAATAACACTGATCACTTTATATTAATAATTTATGTATAACTCACTTGTAATGCTAATTTTCAATTAATATTAATGCAGTATTTAATTTCAAATAATCTGAATTTGAATTGACATCTGAATCATAAAAAATAACAAAAAGAAATTATATATAAAATAGAAATTAAATGCTATTATGAATTATAAAGTATAAATTATTATAGATTATATGGACATTTTTCTTCTTCTTCTTCTTCTTCCTCTTCTTCTTCTTCTTCTTCTTCTTCTTCTTATTGTTGTTGTTGTTGTTGTTGTTGTTTTATACAGAGTGTCTCATTAGTCTTTCATTTACAGAACTTGCTCCATATGTCCAGAATTTTTCTCAATACATACAAATTCCTATGAGTATCTGGATTTGTTCTTCCTTGCTCAGATACACCATGGTAAGTAAAAAAATAAAAGCGTACATTAGCCCTATGATCCTGAAAAGCTGTCTTTGGTCAGAGCCAAACATGTCTGCTGTTACTGTGGCCAAACAACTCTATCTTTGGTTCGTCTGTCCAGAGCACATTATTCCAAATGGCCTGGTCTTTGCCTATAAGCTCAGTGGCAAACTGTAGTCTTGCTCTAATGTTCTTTTTAGACAGCAAAGGCTTTCTCCTGGCATGCCTCCCATGCAGGTCAAATTTGTGCAATCTCTTTCTGATTGTAGAAGCATGCACTTTGACACCAACAGTTGCAAGACTTACTAGCAGGTCCTGTGATGACATTCTGGGGTTCTTGGAGACTTCTTTTTGCATCAGACAGTCTGCTCTTGGGCTGAATTTGCTGGGACGGCCAGTCCTGGACAAATTGGCAGTCATTTGAAATCTGCGCCATTTGTAGATTATTTGCCTTACAGTGGAATGATGCATTTCAAATAATTTGGAGATCTTTTTTTAAATCCCTTGCCAGACTCATAGGCATCCACAACCTTTTTTTTTTTTGAAGGCCTTACCCTTTAGATCTTGGCATGATGACACCACACACCTCAATAGAAAAGGGAACACCAGACACTAAATATGAAAGCGGTATAAATAAGACAGGTTCCACCTGCACTCCCTAAGCAGGTTCTAATCACTGGCACCTGATCTTGAACACCTGATTCTAATTTTATGGATTTGAAGGAGTGAGAAATGTAGGAGTGTACTTACTTTTTTTTCACCATGTGACTGATCTGTTTTTTTTTTTTGTTTGTTTGTTTTTTTGTTAATTTAATGTGAAAATTACTACAAAATGTCAATTTTATGTGTCATTTGATAGAGTGTATCACCTTTATTAATAGGCACGGTTTGAAAGATGATCAAATGTTTGCTTGTCCAAATATGTCAAAAAAGCAAACAATGTCCATGGGGTGTACTTATTTTTTCACATGACTGTATGCTTAATTGCTTGGATTTTTTTTTTTAAATGTTGAATGTTGTGCATTGGCTAGGCCTCCGTTGTTTGCCAGCCAAACAGCTTACGTAATATGCAGACATTACCACTAGGTGTCAGCGTAAACTCAGCAGTTGATTTAAAAAATAAAATAAAATAAACTTTTTATATCACAGACAGAGATAGCAATCAAGACTAATAATAATAAAACCTATCCATCCATCCATCAATCCATTTTCTGTACCTGTATCCTACACAGGGTCACGGGGAGCCTGGAGACTATCCCAGGGAACTTGGGGAACAAAATGAGGGACACCCTGGACGGGGTACCAACCCATTGCATGGCACAATCGCACACATACACACACACATACACACACTATAGTGGAAACTGGGAGAGGAAACTGGAGTACCTGGAAGAAACCCCCAAAGCACAGGGAGAACACGCAGACTCCGCACACACAGGGCGGAGGTGGGATTCGAACCCCGGAGGTGTGAGACAAACGTGCTAACCAGATATCTAGTTATCAGCAAAGTTATAGTTATATGGAGTTTCGCCTCACCCATATTTAACCAATATCAGAATCAATTCAGTGGCTCTTAGTCTGCTGTCTGAAAAGATCTATTTGAAAATAACTCCAGAAAGAAATACTGGAACACTGTAGTAGGACATTTAATGAGGTGAAATGACAAAATAATGGAAACATCTTGCACTATAATTATTATTACCTAAGATGTAGTAAAGCCTTATTTATTTCTTTGTATAGTTGGACCCTGGATCATTCTTCAGTTCAAGCCTTCAGCAAAGAGTTTACTGCAAAAAAATAGAATGATTGTTCAGTGATGGTGCCGCATATTTAACTTTAACCTGGCGAAGAAGGAACCACTTGTGATTTTGTTTAAAGGTGTATATGTGGGCATAAAAAGTAAACCATGCTTACTGCACTATAGGATTAGCCAATCCAGCAGAACAGACTTATGTTTCATGAATGTTATTAATGACACCACTGTGTTTCCATCAACAGATGCCAACAGTTCTGGATGTAGACAATAGGTGCAATAGACGATTCACTAAACCATCCAATCTTGTGCCCTTTACACTAGATTGTGTGTCAGCTTAATGCTGTATTTTGTGGCATTCGGCATTTATCATGTCAACTAATTCTTCTCAGTGAGCTTGTAAAATCTGTTCCTGTTTGCAGTTTGTTTATGTTTGTTGTGTATCATCATAACTTTTGGGTCTGTTCACCTGGAAACATACAATAATTATGTTGCTTATCTTTCTGGTCTTGAGTGCACACCCTCAATACTACTAATACCTTTATAATGGTGTGACCTTCAAAACTGCATCATCAAGCATGAATTAAATTGGTCAGAGTATGTTTTGCCCTCTTTCCATGTGACTGTTTGTCATGCCTCATTGAACACCTATCTGTTTTTTTTTTGTTGTTGTTAAAAGCTTTGCGCACTGACATCCAATTTGTCTCCTTCCTTGTTATATTATCGGAGATTAACAGAGAATTCTCTCCCTCTCTATAATCAGCTCTGTATCTTAACTATAAACATGTAGACTGATATAGTCTCTTAAAAGCTCTGTCCTATTTACAGTTCCTCTTATAGTTACTCATTTTCAAAAAAAAACATGTACATATTTTACAGCGGAATTACTGAGACTGTATTATAAATCCAGATTGCCTGTGTTACTAATTAACAACTAATGGCAAAGTTAATCAATTCAGCATCTCAACAACATCTGCTGCATTGGCTTTTTTATTTTGGCCACCATATGGTGCTTTACTTAATCCAAGTAAGAAGAAGCCTTGCATTTAAAGATAGACTCGTTATCCTCTACTCCGTCTAATTATTTTCTCTCCCCACAACAGTTTGCACAGAGTTAAAGCACTTCAGATAAATAAGAGAATTTGTAAGCGAGCATATACCTGTTTGGTGAGGTCTATCGGTCTATCGCCTATCAAATATACCATGGATTATTAGCACTGCATAATTACTGCTTATTCAAATCTTGCCAGTGTAAAAGTCTTTGTGTTTTGTATAAGAAGTGCCACACAGTCCAGGGTGACGTAAACAGTAGGTCAGAAAATAAATAAAACCACAGGGGAATAAATAATTTGTGGTTAACTCATTTTCAACCAAAATGGCAGATAGAATCATATAATACTGAGGTCATGATATGAAACATGTCACTCATTTACCTCTCAGTGCTGTTGAGAAACAACATGACAATGATGGCAGACCTCTGGGCTAATTTGTGGACTGTGATTAATTGCCACCTTGCTGATAAGAGACTTCTGGTCTGTCCATCCTGTTATTCTCATTAATATTTCTTTTCTCACTTGATCTCCTTCTCTCATTTATAAATTATGTATTTGAACATGGCAGATGATATGAACTACAGGGTGTCCCAAAAGTCAGAATACATATGGGGTAATTAACACTTTTGTTGGCACTTTTCACTCTGTTAGCAAAATGTCTCTCCCACTCATGATGAACTTGTGTTAACACATCTTTGTTATGCGTGTAACTGCATGTCCATTGCAACCTTGTGACAGCTTCCCAATCCAGCCATGAGAATGATTTCAATACTTTATTCATTTGTTAAAGGCATTCTTAAAGGCTATCTGAAAAAAATATCTATAATATAAACTAAATATGAAATTCAAAAACATTTAGAAGACATTTTGTTAAAAAGTATTAATTTCCCCTTTTCAAGCTTGAAAATCTTATATATTAGAATGTCCTCCCATAAGACTTCACAAGATCATCACTTGCTTGCAAATTAGCTTTCATTGTAGTCAGTATGTCAGAGCCTCCTTTCATAAACTTATTCAATGTGTTTGGGATTCGTAATTGTCTCTACAAAGACTGATTTTGAGTCAGGAAATTAACTTTACAGCATGTACTGTCTATAAAATTCATACTTCTAAAATATTTAATGCAATCTTAATAACGTAATAATCAAGACCCAGTTATTTTTTAAGTCTTGTAAATCCTCTACAAATGACTGTGAATAGTAACGACTTTCATTCTGTGACTCTGAGAATAAATGTATATTTAAACACAGTACTAAAGTACAAGACACACTTTGTTGGATTAACTGTCATTTAAAAGGTCATCTAAATGAACAAAGTGTGCCTTGTACAACTTTTATACAATAGCTGCTTACATGCATACTGAAATACGTCAGAAATATGTAATATATTTGAACAGCTGACTTTGTTGGTTAGCAGCAAATATAATAAGCTTGTTTCCACCAACAGACCCACAGTGGGTGGCTCAGAAGCACTCTTTGTTGGTTCTAAAAATCTCGAATGTGCGTTTTTTTCAATCAGGATAAATCCACGCTAGTAAAGAGTCCTGGCATCTGTCTGAAGGTCTGGAATAAACATAAATTATAGGAAGCTTGATGAGACATAATTGCTGTGTTCTTTTAAATCATACATATACTAATCTATTCAATTCAATTCAATTTTTATAATGGGCATTGTCACAAAGCAGCTTTACAGAAATATATATATTTTACATTTATAAATGTGCAAGCCAGAGGCGACTGTGGCAAGGAAAAACTCCCTGAGATGACATGAGGAAGAAACCTTGAGAGCAACCAGATTGTGAATTGTGTCCGTGTGTGTGTGTGTGTGTGTGTGTGTGTGTGTGTGTGTGTGTGTTTGGGAAGTGTAGTTGTCTTCAGCCATGTTTGTAGTTCGTGCTGCATTCTGGGAAATGGAGTTGCTGGTTTGCGAAGATATGACAGTGCCATTATAAATAACTTCTCTATTATACTATATAGTCAAAAAGTGCAATAGGGTATATGTCGAATGTCACATGACCAAACCGGAATACTGGTCTCACCACATCCCCTTGCAGGCTAACCCAAAGGCTAACCTTGCTAGTTCGCACTATTGTTATTATTATTCGGGGTATTGTTTGTATTTTATTTTTTTAAATTTTCATATCTGAATGTTAGTGAGAAGAAAATATCTGTCAAAACCGATAAAGTACCAGAAGTGGGAAAATCCTAACAGTGATTTCTGCTGTGTACCTCCATGCGCAATGTCAGTATCAGTCTAGATAGGTTGCTGGGGCAAGTTTGGCAGTGCCATTAATACAATAAATACAGTAACAGAATTTGTTAATACTGTGTGTAATAGAGGGATTTTTATTTTGGGAGGCCTGATTATGAATAACATGGAATAATAGGTGGCATTCAAGAATACCCCACTATACCCCAGTGACCTCACTATCCTCGTTTTTTAACAAGTAGACAAACAACAATGAAGTTGGAACAACTATGCATGCATTTACCGAGCGCCTCAAGATAACAAAGGGACTTGCTCATGATCACAGATTCGTCTATTCTTATTCCAACTCTGAAAGGCTGATAATAACTGTCCCTGTCTTTATTTGATACTGATGAAAAAATTAACAACGTGTTAATGTGATTATGTAGATCCATAGATAAGACTAGGTCGGTTGTGTTCGTGTTAGCTAGCTAGTGACATATTGTACAGCATTTCCGTTCGTGACTACTACACACCCTTGTGGTCACATATGTATGAGGAAGCATATAGGTTAAATCCATTATCCATTTTGGTGGCAGGAGTTTTAGATGTCAACTTGCATATGCGATGGACATCGGTTATGCTCATCTTCTGTAATTCCTGAAGGCATCTTGAGTAAAACAGCTCATTGTGTAACCAGGAACTTATGATGGAGACTTGAGAGCAAAACTGTTCATAGTGATTGCGGTCCTAAGGCTATCCAAGGAAGAACATCCACAGCCATCTTTATGGTTTCTATGTGGTATCTTCCACAGTAATCTGATTGATCTTTAGGCTGTCCATGTGAGGCCATCCTCAGCAACATCAAGTGGTTTTCAGGTGATCTAAAGGAATTGTACTGATTTAAAGAAAACCCCTCCTGCTTCTCCTCTAAAATGTGGGATCTCTATTGACATGTCTCTGTACTCATGAGCATCTATGCTTCTCGAAACATAGCCAGACTAAAGAATGTGGTGGGGACACAATACCTGTCTTAAGAAGAACAGAGAGAGAGAGAGAGAGAGAGAGAGAGAGAGAGAGAGAGAGAGAGAGAGAGAGAGAGAGCGACTCCATCCTTTTCCTAGCCAAGACATGCTTCAGGAACACTGATTCTCAATGATTTAATATAAGATGTTTCTCAGTTGAATTGCATGATTAAATGAATGCTGGCTTTGGAGTCTGTTTGAATAGAATAAATAAAAAAAATATTAGCACAACTTAATATTGCAAGAAGACCAGCAGTTCATTTTTATTTCCACATTCTAGCATGCCACTATGATCACCCATACCACTGTACTCTTTGTTAACCTATTGAATAACTGCTTTGTCCTTTAGGTGTTAGGGAAAAAAGCGAACACTGTCCTCTGTGTGTGTCAGGCTTCATCTCGCCCAAACTGGCATTGTGTTGAAGTCATGTGCCTGGCATTCATCTCTCACAACAAGATTTCCCCGACTAATATAACTAATGCAAGTCAAGTCATGAGACACCAACTGGCACATTTTATTAAATTATTGTTCATCATTAATTAACTATATTAGACAGACAGTATATTTATTACAGCAACATACACAATGAAAAACATTTAATTCTGTATTAGAAAATGACAATCAATTTCAATCCATTCATTTTCTGTACCGCTTATCCTATTAGATGAAACAAAAATAGAGCTTTTTGGCAATAAACACCAGAGGTGGTTTTGGCGCACAGAGAGGTAGCCATATGTAAAAGTACCTCGTGCCCATGGTTAAATATGGTGGTGGCTCTTTAATGTTTTGGGGCTGTTTTTCTGCCAGAGGACCTGGACATTTTGTTAGGATACATGGCATCATAGACTCTATCAAATATCAACAGATATTAAATGAAAACCTGACTGCCTCTGCCAGAAAGCTTAAAATGGGCCGTGGTTGGATCTTCCAGCAGGACAATGACCCAAAACATACATCAAAATCAACATAAAAATGGTTTACTGACCACAAAATCAAGGTCCTGCCATGGCCATCCCAGTCCCCTGACTTGAAACCCATAGAAAAGCTGTGGGGTGAACTGAAGAGGAGAGTCCACCAGCATGGACCTTGAAATTTGTAGGATCTGGAGAGATTCTGTATGGAGGAATGGTCTCATTCTCATTGCCATGTATTCTCCAACCTCATCAGGTATTATAGAGGACTCTGAGCTGTTATCTTGGCAGGGAGGTAGCACAAAGTATTGACTAAAAGGGTGCCAATAACTGTTGCACACCTATATTTAACAAAGATTTTTTTTTTTTTTGGATAAACCTGTATGTTTGCAATTGTTTGATAGCCATGAGAGCAGAGTAGTTTTGTGAATTATTTGAACGAAAGTTCAAAAGGGACAGTGGTAGCTCAGTGGTTAAGATGTGGGCTACTGATCGGAAGGTCATGAGTTCAAACCCGAGCACTGCCACTGTTGGCACTGTTAACCCTCAACTGCTCAGATGTATAAATGAGATAAATGTAAGTTGCTCTGGATGAGGGTGTCTGCCAAATGGTTAAACAATAAAGCCTTAAACAGCCTTCTTTCCTCATATTTACCAAGGGTGTCAATATTAGTGGAGGGCACTGTAGATAGATAGATCTTCAAAGCTCATTTTTATTTGATTTTTATTTAAATTTAATATTTTAAAATTAGCATTTTAAAATATTCTTTATACTTTATTTGCTTCACAAAAAGCTAGAGAGTTGCGCAACTTAGCAAATGAAATCAATAACCACGCATCAAATGACATGTTATTCAGAGTAGATGTGCTTACTGATGTTTTAGGAGAGCTGTATGTTGATATGAATGTCAAAATACAGCCTGAATTGTTAGGCTTTCTGCAAAATATTTCCCTGCATATTCAAAATCTGTGCGAGTCAAAGGGTGCTACGGTGGGACGTCCATCTTATTTGCTTCCTATAAGTACTATTGAAACTTATCTCTCACTGGTCAAACTGCTGAAAACATTGCAAAGTTGTTGCTGTAGTGTATGTGAAATAACTATCCGGAATAGCAAGTAAAAATAAATACATGTAGAAATAAATAAATATGGAAATAAATACATGCGGGAATAAAGTAATATAAAAATAAATAAACACATAAATAAATAAATAAATAAACAAATAAATAAAAGTTAACGAATAAAAATAAATTTTAAAATAAATACAGAAAATAAATGAAGGAAAAAGTAATACAAAAATAAATTTAGGATTACATTTAATTAAAAATGAATTATATTTGTTTTATCAAGTCATTTATTCCTTTATTTATCTATCTATCTATCTATCTATCTATCTATCTATATATATATATATATATATATATATATATATATATATATATATATATATATATATATATATATATATATTTATTTATTTATTTATTTTTAATTTCTGCAGGTTTGGTCCTCCATATTTAATCTTATTTTATCTTTTTGTGGTAAATGTCATGAATGTGATACTGTCATTCTCATAATATTCTCTCTTTTCTTTCCCAAATTTCTGCTTGGGATCAGTAAAAACTTTTTTGCATCACACAGTGTAAAAACCAAAACACTATTCAGATATTATTTTGAGGATTATTTTGAGAAACTCCAGTTTGAACATGTCGTATTCATATTGTACACCAAACTAATCACTGTAGACACATACAACGAGTTTAGAGATTTAATTGAAGCGTTTCATCTTTATTAATTTTTGACGTAATCAAACTTTTCATTGTACAACAAACATTTCATCTCTACACCTGCTAAAAAACCAACAGGGTCCCCAGTTCAATCCTAAGCTTGTGTTACTGACTGTGTGGAGTTTCACAAGCTCTCCCTGTTTTTGTATAGTTTCCTCCGGGTTCAAATGGTTTCTACTACGAAAACCATTACAAACCATCAGCTAACTAATAAAACCATTACCATTATTGGTCCTTAATGGTATCCACTAGACATAAGATGCCACCAATAGAAGGCAACAAATTATCAGTAGAGACCCACAGGGACTATTACAGTTTCCATTAAAACCTGTACAATCCCCATTATAACCATTAAAATCATTAGAATTTCTACGAGGGTTTCTATTATTATAATTTTTTATTTTATTTTATTTTTTTTAAGCAGGGATTTCACCTTATGCCCAGTATTACTACAATAGGCTCCTGACCCACTGTGACCCTGACCAGGATAATGCGGGTACTGAAGATGAATGAATGAATCATGGTTTTGTGAGGTTTCTTGGATAGTGACACTAAAGTCCTTATGCTGACACCTGACAATACGATAGGTCATATTTCATGTTCATTATATTTCCACCCTACAAATAAATAACGAATAGGCCAATATTACTTTGCTGTACTTGCTATATTCATTTAATAATGAATAATTCCTTACATTTATATAGCACTTTTCTAGGCACTCAACTACACATCAATTAGTATTATGCAAATAACATGCTAATTAGCAGCTCCTGCATTCCATTCATGTTATTAGCATCTTTCGACTTTTTTTTTAGCAGGAAACGTATCTATAATAATGTTAACAAATGTCACGGTATTACTAAACCACAAAAGCCTTTAAAAAAATAGGGATGACTCACGATGTAACTAACCCAAGAGTCTTGATTTACTTTTCCTACATCAGCTAACAGCGTCAATAGATTAGAGCCGAATCCTAAACTAGCTCCCTGTGGAGCATATAGTGCACTGCCTACGACACTGAACTCACTAATACACGCCCTACATAGTGCACCTACGTAGGTAGTCAAGGGGACATTTGGGAGTCGGCTCACTGTGAATCATTTCCATATCCAGGTCGCCATTTTGGAGGAAAGTTTGGATTTTGAGGAGGCTGCTAAGAGGACAGTAGAGGAGGGGCAGTGCCTGAGAAGTTTGCCACTGGACCGTGTAGGGCTCAGGGTAGCGAGTGAAGACGGATTTCTGAGGAATAACACTTATTTGAGTGCGATAAACTTTGTTTACGCGTTTACTTACTGAACAGATTGAGTGTAAGAAGTTTGGCAAGAGTGTGTTTTAATGCATATTATTATACACGCTAACTGTAAGACCTCTGTTCCATTCATTTGTATTTTGTCAGGTTTATCAGTGTGTTTTTAACGAGTCCTGTTCGTTCACTGCTATTGCATCTTGAACAGTTCTCTATTTTAGACATCACTGCGATTCTGATGAACGATGACTTGTTAAGGAGTTACTCTTGCAGATGGTTCAGACAAGTCTTTGCAACCTTTTCACTGAGTGTTTGACCTGATCCTGATCCTTGGATGTGATCATGCCGGTGAGAAAGAAAGGTGAGACTGCAATGTTTAATTTACATCTTCATACTTTGCACTTGTGCATCTTTACATCTCTTCCTGCACTAAACTGACATTGTCATTTCTTGAATTTAACTCTGCAGTGTTCCTTAAATAAGAATAGACATTGATTAAATAAGAATTTAAATAAGAATAATAAGAGTGTTCATACACACATGCATATATATATATATATATATATATATATATATATATATATATATATATATATATATATATATATATATATGGATACAATTGTCCAATTGGACATGTATAAACATATAATATAGCACATATAATAAACATATAATATAGCACATGCAAAGGAATGCTGTAGAGCGAAGATGCCTTCAAAATATGTTTTTCTAAAAAACAAACAAACAAAATCCAGTAAACAGTAGTAATTGAAACAAAGTCAATATTTGGTGTGACAAAGAAATTAAAATGAAAAATAAAAATAGTAGTCTCCGGTACAATGCGTGCAGTTTTATAAGGAAATGAGCTGGTAGGTTTTATTGAGCATCTTGCAGAACCAGACACAGTTCTTCTGGAGACTTTGACTTTCGCACTCGCTTCTTATTTTTGTAGCAAAACCCAGCAGCCTTCATTGTGTTTTTTGTCTGAAAAGTGTCTCTTACGTAATGTGCTGCTTTCTTTAATGACATACAAACATTTTTCTGTAACATTTCATTTTGCGCTAGAAAACTAATGTTTGGGAATCTAAAATGTTTTTTTTTGTACTGACTTGATAATGTAGAAGTCATAAAATAAAAAATCTACAACAAAGTTTGTACTAAAAAAAAAAAAAAAAAAAAAATAGGGTGCCCAAAACTTTTGCACAGTACTGTGTGTATGTATGAATGTATGAAAGAATGAATGAATGAACACTCATCACTCACTTTTTTACTTGCATAATTTATCCTGCAATTGTCCTGTCAAGCAATCGTGTGGCAGCAGTGCATAAAAACATGTAGAAGCAGACCAGGAGCTTCAGTAATGGAAATCAGAACATCAGGATGGGAAAAAGTGTGATCCCAGTGATTTTGACCATGGCGTGGTTGTCGATGCCAGACGGACTGCTTTGAGTGTTTCAGAAACTGCTGATCTGCAGGCAGAACCTTATTGATGAGAGTTACTTGAGTTGACAGGAAGGCTACAGTAACTCAAATAACCACACTTTACCCATCTTATGATGGCTATTTTCAGCATGATGCGCCATGTCACAAAGCATAAGTCACTTCTGACTGGTTCCATGAACATGACAATGACTTCAGTGTACCTCAGTCACCAGATGTGAATCCAGTAAAGCACCTTTGTGATGTGGTAGAATGGGAGATTCGCAGCACGAATATGCAGACAGATCTGCAGTGATTTCTGCAATGCAATCATGTCAACATGGACCAAACTCTTAAAGAAATGTTTTCAACACCTTGTGAATCCATACCATGAAAAATTCTCAGAGCAAAAAGGGTTGCTGTTGCTTTTTTTTTTTCTTTTTATTGTAATTGAGCAGAATTATTTCTTTTACCCCATTCCATATGTTCTCTTCCCTAGTCCTGGAGTATACCTCTCACCTACAAATATAACCGTTTCCCCTGCTCCCCACACACTTGATCCTTCTTGAGTTGAAATGTATGTGATAGAGCAGGGAAAATGCTAAAAAGTTGTGGGACAGGATACACCAGAACCAGGATTGGGAACCTGTGCCACAGTCCATAAATCATGTAGTGTGGTGTGGTTTTTATGCCTCAGGTTGTGAGCTTTTTTTATTTGAACATTTCAGATACACAGCGAGCGCTGAAACTCCTTGAAGAATACAGGTCAAAACTGAATCAGCCAGAGGATGCCCAGCTTCAACACTCCATCGACAGAGTTATCAGCGTATTTCAGAGCTCACTCTTCCATGCCCTGATAGGTAAGCATTTGCATGGTGAAATACAAAGGAATCCACTGTTGTGCTGCAATTGTTTTTCTTGCTTTTTGCATGGAGAGAAATGGTGAAACAGGTTTGACCTTACCACCGCATATTTCACACACTCAGCAGCTGGTTTCAGCAGTGTCAACTATTTTCCCCCCACCTGCAGCAGGTATTTGCGTTCAGCGCAAAGTGGCTTGAGGGTTTGCTCTTAATGCTGTAGAACAGTGGTAAAAGAGCGAGAGAGAAATGAAAATGCAGAAAATGTATCAGTAGCTGTCTATGTATATCATTTGGAAAAAAAAGAGAAGGTGCAGTGTCACTTTTAGGGGTTTGTGAAAAGAGGGTTAAATTCTCAGGCAAAGCTGATGTTAAACAGAGTCAATAATACTGCCCAGTAGTTAACTAATATAATTTTTTAAGTAACTGCAATGTCACTGACAGACGAGGGTATGTAGTTACAAGATGTCTGAATAGTTAATGTATATAAAATAGTTAACTCTCCAGTTTTATAAAGCTGGTATGCCTTTTTGATCATAATGATGATAGTTAAAAAAAAAACATAACAATAAAGTTCTGTGAGTTTTAAAATATTCAGAATGAAAGAATAATGGAAATATTGACCTATTTATGCAATATTGAAAACTTTTAAATGTTTACCTATTGTGGAAATATTCTTCCTATTAGGGAAGAAATTATTTTGTATTTTACAGTATCAGGTCTGAAGATCACTACCAGAGTTATACTTTTCTTTTCTTTCTTCTTTTCCATGACAGTATAAATGTTTGCGTAATATTGAGGAACTCTGCATTCTTAAATTATGTTTTGTTGTTAAATGTATTGGCTCATCTCTGTTACATGGTGCTGTTTTGGTAATTTTAGATCATTTTACTTGCATAAAGCTGAGTCTTTTTCTAATAGAAACTGACATGTGACTGGTATACAATGTCTGTATATCTCTGTATATCTGTTTCTGTTTGGTGTCACTTGGTAGTTTTGCTAGAAACCTTTGCAGTTGTGATACTGAGTTTTTGAAAACAAGTCTATCATTCTGACAAATCATAAATTTAGAAACTTTCTAAACAGTAGGAAAATGGTTAACTCAAATGTGCTGACTTGGATTTAGACATTTTCGAGGTGTTCAGAGCCATTGTACTTACATTTTTCTTTAATACAGGAAATACAGAAATTGAAACTGTCATGCAGAAAGACAACAATCTGAAACAAGTCTATAAGAAGCAGAAATTTATCCAGAGTTTAACCAGCGTTGTTTAAATATAATCAGCATTTGAAGGTGCTTTGAAATACATATAAATAACTATACCAAATTCAAATATTGGATATACAGTGCCCTCCACTAATATTGGCACCCTTGGTAAATATGAGCAAAGAAGGCTGTGAAAAATTGTCTTTATTGTTTAACCTTTTGATATTTTTGTTATAAAAAACTCACAAAAATACTCTCATGGATATCAAACAATTGCAAACAGAACGGGTTTATCCAAAAAATATCTTTGTTAAATATGTTTGCCACAATTATTGGCACCCCTATGAATTCATATGAGAAAAATATATTTGAAGTATATTCCCATTGATCTTTTAAATTTTTTTTTAGTATACCTGGGTGACTAGGAACAGGAAACTGTTCAGCCATGCCAAATTCCCTTAGTCATTCATAACAATGGGTAAGACCAAGGAATATGGACGTGATGTGCGGCAAAAGTTTGCTGACCTTCACAAAATGGGAAGTGGCTATAAGAAAATAGCACAAGCATTGAAAATGCCCATTTCCACCATCAGGGCAATAATTAAGAAGTTCCAGTCAACTGGAAATGTTATGAATCAAGCTGGAATTTGACGTGTGTCTATATCGTCTCAACGCACTGTGAAGAGGATGGTTCAAATGGCCAAAAAATCTCCCAGGATCACAGCTGGAGAATTGCAGAAGTTAGTTGCGTCTTGGGGTCAGAAAGTCTCCAAAACTACAATCTGAAGTCACCTACATCACCACAAGTTGTTTGGAAGGGTTTCAAGAAAAAAGCCTCTACTCTCATCCAAAAACAAATTCAAGCATCTTCAGTTTGCCAGACACTACTGGAACTTCAAATGGGATCGGGTTCTATGGTCAGATGAAACCAAAATAGAGCTTTTTGGCAATAAACACTAGAGGTGGTTTTGGAGAGGTAGAGAGATAGAGAGGTAGCCATATGGAAAAGTACCTCATGCCCACGGTTAAATATGGTGGTGGCTCTTTTAATGTTTTGGGGCTGTTTTTCTGCCAGAGGACCTGGACATTTTGTTAGGATACATGGCATCATGAACTCAATGAAAACCTGACTGCCTCTGCCAGAAAGCTAAAAATGGGCTGTGGTTGGCTCTTCCAGCAGGACAATGATCCAAAACATACATCATAATCAACATAAAAATGGTTTACTGACCACAAAATCAAGGTCCTGCCATGGCCATCCCTGTCCACTGACTTCAAAACCATAGAAAACCTGTGGGGTGAACTGAAGAGGAGAGTCCACCAGCATGGACCTCAAAATTTGAAGGATCTGGAGAGATTCTTTATGGAGGAATGGTCTCATTCTCAGTGCCATGTATTCTCTAACCTCATCGGTCATTATAGAGGACCCTGAGCTGTTATCTTGGCAAAGGGAGGTATATATATATATATATATTATGTATATATATTTGGATAAACCTGTGTTATGTTTGCAATTGTTTGATATCCATGAGAGTAGTTTTGTGAATTATTTGAACGAAAGATCAAAAGGTTAAACAATAAAGCCTTAAACAGCCTTCTTTCCTCATATTTACCAATAGGCACTTTAGACTCACTGTGGTTGGACTGAGGTGTCACACAGCAAACACTGCACACTGTCGTGTCCCCCCCCCCCAACAGAAAGGAGAAGGCTCTAATCATTATATTTTTGTGTAGCTGAAAACAGTTCTGTTTTAAAATCACATTGCACTCCCCGGCCAACATTTTTCTCCAGAACAACTTACTACTGAGCCAGAATTTAATCTAAGCTAAGAGCTGAGAAGTTAAGAGTTCTCAACATTGGCTCGCTGTCTGTTCTGGGAGTTGAATTCACAACCTTCCGGTTACTAGTACAGAGTGGTTTATTGGCAAGGGAAAGTGGTCAGGTCTGTACCTTATTTAAAAGCAGCAGAGCATTTGGCTCAGTTTACTTCCTTGACCATTGTTCTGTTCTTTGTAGAGGGATATTTGGAGCTGTGCAATATGGCACTTAGTGTGGAAATGAGCTTCTCACTAGTCTTTGGTTTGTTCATATGTCAGATTACAGTTAGGTTCACATCTATGTTACTATTGTTTTATTGTTCTTTTGAAATTTTAATATTTTGGGTCACGGCATGGGGGTGCAGTGGGTGACTTAGCAGCCTCACAGCTCAATGGTCCAGGGTTTGATCCTGAGCTTGCATTACAGTGTATGTGGTTTTTCGCATGTTTTCCTCATTTCTGCTTGACTTTCCTCCCGGTACTCTGGTTTCTTCCCACGTCCCAAAAATATGCAATTATGTGGATTGGCTACACCTATTTTCTCCTAGGTGTGAATGTGTGTGTGTGTGTGTGTGTGTGTGTGTGTGTGTGTTGCCCAGTAATGGAGTAGCGTTCCATCCAGGCTTTGTTCCTACCTCATGCCCAGCATTCCTGGAATAGACCCCGGATAAACCGCGACCTTGACCAGGATACAGCAGTTACTGAAGACGAATGAATATTTTGATTTGATGTGTATTGCGTATTTTTAGTTGCTTGTTGTCTTGTGGTTTTATGTTGCGATTGGAATTTATGCACGTTGGCCAAGCAATACCGACCTAACCAACCGAAGCTGGACTGAACTGCAACATTAGTTAAAATGAAGAACCCACTTCAGCATGAATACACAATAAATAATGTAAACAAAGTAATAATCTATCTGCATTAAATACAACAATAATAAAGTAGTAGGCTTCTTGGTAACACTCCACTAACACTCCACTATTTTAAGTAAGAGTAGGACACAAATGACTGTGTGTGTGTGTGTGTGTGTGTGTGTGTGTGTGTGTGTGTGTGTGTGTGTGTGTGTGTGTGTATGTGTGTGTGTTTGTGTGAAGTAAGTAAGCTGAGCTCTCGAGGGATTTGTAGGACAGGATGTAGAGGCCTATCAGGTCGCTTTCCAAAGAGTGGTCCATTAACTCTGAAAGCCACTTGGCTCTGTAGCTTTGCTGAAGCAGTGAGATTTTAACAGGATTTTATGCATATTAAAAGTGTTCCAGAAAATAGGTAAAATATGACACTTGAGAAATAAGCATTCAAAGAATCAAGTTATTGCTGAGTTGTTGAAAATTTTGCCTGGTGGCATGGTATATTTTAAAATGATTGTAATAATTATTATATTATTATTTAGTGTACAAAATCACTTAATAATAACAACAACAATAATATAGCACTTCAGTTTCAGTTCTCACATACAATCTCATAAGTCAAAAGTCATAACAAGGTATTTATGATAAAGCACATTAAGAAACCAATGTAAATCTGTGAGAACTGATATGAATCTTGAGGACTTTATTTAAAATATCTTAAAGTGCTGCTACTGTTGGGCCTTAAAGCTGATCCCTAAGTTGCTCAGCTTGGATTTGATTCTGACTTGTAAGTAATTTAGATAAAAATGTCTGCCATATGATTTATATGTAAATATATTGCTGGATAAACAGTCTACCACATACAGTAATTGTTCATCTGGAATATTAGAAAAATAAGACCATTACATTAAAAAAAAAAAAAGTTTATCTCTGAACATATAATTCATTAAAATTATGTACTATATAAGTATTAAGTGTGTGACTGTATGTTTGAATGTGTGAATGCTGAATGTTTGACCAGCTCCTTATCATAAAACACTGTAATGTAATATTGGGTGTGTACATGTAATATTGAGCTGATTGTAATATTGTAATATTTTATTGACAAAAAGCTGCATTAGTTAAAGGTGCAGTGATCGATTAAAAAAAAAAATCTTACTTGTATTGAATTGTGGGTAGTTTCTGTCATACACTAGCTTACAGCCTCCTCAATGAAAAACCCACTACTGTGTTTTCTCAGCCCAGTCTATCAGATTGACCTCACAGTCTTTGGACACAAAATGCCTGTGGTCTGAATCTGGTTTTGTGCACCCCAGTCTCTGTTTGTCTGAGCAGCTTGTCTTTAAATTTCTGGCAGAGATGCTCATGTAAGACTGTTTATCCAGGGCTGGGTTTCCCAAAAGCATTCAAAGTTAAGATCATCTTAACTGGGAGAGAGAGTGTTCAATGTGATGGTCACCCTAGCATTTAACAGTGATTGTGCTGTGATGCTTTTGGGACAGAAGTGCTCAGCTTAGTATCAAACAGAAGTGCTTATTGAATATGTGGATGCAAATTATTGTAGCAATATTTCAGAAGAAATATTTTCGTTAACTATTTCCATGTTACAATTAGCTGTCCATGTTTTATTTATAACACTTGTATTCATTTTCATACATTATATATATATATATACATGTGTATATATATACACACACACACACACACACACACACACACACACACACACACACACACACACACACACACATATATATATATATATATATATATATATATATATATATATATATATATATATATATATATATATATATATATATACATACACACACACATATACACAGGTGCATCTCAGTAAATTAGAATGTTGTGGGAAAAGTTCGTTTATTTCAGTAATTCAACTCAAATTGTGAAACTCGTGTATTAAATAAATTCAGTGCACACAGACTGAAGTAGTTTAAGTCTTTGGTTCTTTTAATTGTGATGATTTTGGCTCACATTTAACAAAAACCCACCAATTCACTATCTCAACAAATTAGAATACTTCATAAGACCAATAAAAAAAACATTTTTAGTGAATCGTTGGCCTTCTGGAAAGTATGTTCATATACTGTACATGTACTCAATACTTGGTAGGGGCTCCTTTTGCTTTAATTACTGCCTCAATTCGGCGTGGCATGGAGGTGATCAGTTTGTGGCACTGCTGAGGTGGTATGGAAGCCCAGGTTTCTTTGACAGTGGCCTTCAGCTCATCTGCATTTTTTGGTCTCTTGTTTCTCATTTTCCTCTTGACAATACCCCATAGATTCTCTATGGGGTTCAGGTGTGGTGAGTTTGCTGGCCAGTCAAGCACACCAACACCATGGTCATTTAACCAACTTTTGGTGCTTTTGGCAGTGTGGGCAGGTGCCAAATCCTGCTGGAAAATGAAATCAGCATCTTCAAAATGCTGGTCAGCTGAAGGAAGCATGAAGTGCTCCAAAATTTCTTGGTAAACAGGTACAGTGACTTTGGTTTTCAAAAAACACAATGGACCAACACCAGCAGATGACATTGCACCCCAAATCATCACAGACTGTGGAAACTGAACACTGGACTTCAAGCAACTTGGGCTATGAGCTTCTCCACCCTTCCTCCAGACTCTAGGACCTTGGTTTCCAAATGAAATACAAAACTTGCTCTCATCTGAAAAGAGGACTTTGGACCACTGGGCAACAGTCCAGTTCTTCTTCTCGTTAGCCCAAGTAAGACGCCTCTGACGTTGTCTGTGGTTCAGGAGTGGCTTAACAAGAGGAATACGACAACTGTAGCCAAATTCCTTGGCACGTCTGTGTGTGGTGGCTCTTGATGCCTTGACCCCAGCCTCAGTCCATTCCTTGTGAAGTTCACTCAAACTCTTGAATCGATTTTGCTTGACAATCCTCATAAGGCTGCGGTTCTCTCGGTTGGTTGTGCATCTTTTTCTTCCACACTTTTTCCTTCCACTCAACTTTCTGTTAACATGCTTGGATACAGCACTCTGTGAACAGCCAGCTTCTTTGGCAATGAATGTTTGTGGCTTACCTAGTGAACCAAACTGAGAGACCATTTTGAAGGCTCAGGAAACCTTTGCAGGTGTTTTGAGGTGATTAGTTGATTGGCATGTCACCATATTCTAATTTGTTGAGATAGTGAATTGGTGGGTTTTTGTTAAATGTGAGCCAAAATCATCACAATTAAAAGAACCAAACACTTAAACTACTTCAGTCTGTGGGATTGAATTTATTTAATACACGAGTTTCACAATTTGAGTTGAATTACTGAAATAAATGAACTTTTCCACGACATTCTAATTTATTGAGATGCACCTGTATGTGTGTATATATATATATATATATATATATATATATATATATATATATATATATATATATATATATATATATATATATATATATATATATATATACACACACACACACACACACACAGTGGGGGAAAAAAGTATTTGATCCCCTATCAATCAGCAAGATTTCTGGCTCCCAGGTGTCTTTTACACAGGTAATGAGCTGAGATTAGGAGCACTCTCTTAAAGGGAGTGCTCCTAATCTCAGTTTGTTACCTGTATAAAAGACACCTGTCCACAGAAGCAATCAATCAATCAGATTCCAAACTCTCCACCATGGCCAAGACCAAAGAGCTGTCCAAGGATGTTAGGGACAAGATTGTAGACCTACACAAGGCTGGAATGGGCTACAACACCATCGCCAAGCAGCTTGGTGAGAAGGTGACAACAGTTGGTGCGATTATTCGCAAATGGAAGGAACTGTCAGTCTCCCTCGGTCTGGGGCTCCATGCAAGATCTCACCTCGTGGAGTTTCAATGATCATGAGAACGGTGAGGAATCAGCCCAGAACTACACGGGAGGATCTTGTTAATGATCTCAAGGCAGCTGGGACCATAGTCACCAAGAAAACAATTGGTAACACGCTACGCCGTGAAGGACTGAAATCCTGCAGCACCTGCAAGGTCCCCCTGCTCAAGAAAGCACATGTACAGGCCCATCTGAAGTTTGCCTGAATGATTCAGAGGAGAACTAGATGAAAGTGTTGTGGTCAGGCGTGGTCAGATCTCTTTGGCATCAACTCAACTCACCATGTTTGGAGGAGGAGGAATGCTGCCTATGACCCCAAGTCATAACACCATCCCCACCGTCAAACATGGAGGTGGGAACATTATGCTTTGGGGTGTTTTTCTGCTAAGGGGACAGGACAACTGCACCGCATCAAAGGGACGATGGACGGGGCCATGTACCGTCAAATTTTGGGTGAGAACCTCCTTCTCTCAGCCAGGGCATTGAAAATTACCTTAATGACTTGGAGAGGATCTGCAAAGAGGAGTGGGACAAAATCCCTCCTGAGATGTGTGCAAACCTGGTGGCCAACTACAAGAAACGTCTGACCTCTGTGATTGCCAACAAGGGTTTTGCCACCAAGTACTAAGTCAAAGGGGTCAAATACTTATTTCCCTCATTAAAATGCAAATCAATTCATAACTTTTTTGAAATGCGTTTTTCTGGATTTTTTTGTTTGTATTCTGTCTCTCATTGTTAAAATACACCTACCACTAAAATTATGGACTGATCATTTCTTTGTCAGTGGGCAAACGTACAAAATCAGCAGGGGATCAAATACTTTTCCCCCATTGTGTGTGTGTGTATGTGTGTATATATATATATATATATATATATATATATATATATATATATATATAAATAATGTATATATATATGTGTGTGTGTGTGTGTGCAGTGCCTATAGAAAATCATCATATGATATCTAAGTGAAAATAACATTTAAAAAAATTCTGAACAGTTATTAAAATTTAATTAGTGAAATACCTGGTTTGGATAAGTGATCAGCCCCTTAGAGTAACTATTATAAACTTGCTCAGGTACAACCAGCCACTTCCCAGATCACACACCATGCTAATTGCCCCCCACCTGACATCAATTGCAGTGGCTTTGATTACTTCATAAGAAACCTTTCTGTTCCATGATGATTCCATTACTAGTAGTGCATGGCAATGCAAAGAATACACCATGGTTGGAAGGTGCTTTCAAAAGGGCTCCGGGACAAAGTTGTGGAAAGGCACAAGTTAGGACAAGGATACAAAAATATTTCAAAGGCTTTAACTATCCCACTGAGTACCGTTCAGAGCATTATTAAGAAGTGGAAAGTGTATGGCACCACCAACACCTTGCCTAGATTGGGCCATCCCTCCAAACTGGATGACCGAGCCAGGATTATATTGATCAGGGAAGTTACCAAGAGGCCAATGGCAACTTTGAAGGACTTACAAGTCCTTATTGAGTCCTCCTGTGCATGTGACAACAATCTCACAAGCTTTACACAAAGCTGGCCTGTATGGCAGGGTGGCAAGAAGGAAGCCTCTTCGTTTGCGCTTTGCAAAAAAACACTTGGAAGATTCTAATGCCATGTGGCAAAAGGTTTTATGGTCAGATGAGACCAAGATTGAACTTTTTGGACTGAACTGCAAGCGTTATGTTTGGCGAAAACCAAACACAGCACACAGCCCAAAACACACCACACCTACTGTGAAGCATGGTGGTGGCAACATTATGTTGTGGGGGTGTTTCTCTTCAGCGGGGACTGGGCAATTGGTCAGGATTGAAGGGAAAATGGATGCTGCCAAGTATACCAAAATTCTTGAGGAAAACCTGTGGCCCTGTGCTAGACAGCTGAAGATGGGCAGGTGGTTCATCTTCCAGCATGACAACGACCCGAAATACACCGTCAAAAAAACTATGCAGTGGCTTAAGGATAGGAAGGTGAATGTCCTTGATTTGCTATGTCAGAGCCCTGACCTAAATCCAACTGAAAATCTGTGGATGGACTTGAAGACAGCAGTCGATCGCCGCTCACCACGAAATGTGACTGAAATCGAACAATTCTGCAAGGAAGAATGGGCAAATATTCCCCACTCTAGGTGTGCAAAGCTAATAGAGACATATCCAAACAGACTGATGGCTGTAATTAAAGCACAATGCGGCTCTACGAAGCATTAAATCATGGGACTGATCACTTTTCCAACTCTGTTATTCTAGTTTTCTTTTTTTTTTTACGTTTCCGAACTGTTGCCTTTTTACATTACTTGAATGCTGTAAGGCAGAATGTGTAAATAAAGCTGGAATAAAAAAAATGTATGTTTAATGGGTTTTGATTTCAGGCTGTAAGACAAAAAAAGTGACTATTTCAAAGGGGTATGATGATTTTCTATAGGCACTGTATGTATAGCATATAGTGTATAGTATATAGTGTATTTGAACATTATTTATTAGCAAAAAATATTATATATTTAGATTTTTTTTTTCACTCTTCCAGATATTCAGGAATTTTATGAAGTGACCATATGGGAGAAACAGAATGAGTCTACAGAGCCCATAAAACCAGCAGAGCCTTTTCCTCCTGCTAAAACTGTGACATCAGAAACCTGCACTAGTAAGGTAATCATGAAAAATTTCTGTTCTTTTCATTTTAGGAGAAATTACTGTACACGCACGCACTGATTACAGCTGTGTTCACTGATGACCCTTTGAGATGTGCTTGTAATTTGTAGTCTTTATGACCAGATTTCACTTCATTTGTTTTTTGCTGAGGCAGCATCATGAGCTGTTCTCACTAAAATGAGCTGAAATTGTGTTTGACAAGACAAGGAAGGAAGAGCAAGGAGTGTATAATAATAGGCACTGCTATAGTGTGTGTTTTCAGTTTATCTGCCGGTTGTAACTTCCAGGATGTTTAAAAATGGGCCATAGTCAGAATCACTCATACAAATGTATATGACCTTGATATGTACTGATGAGCATGATAAAGATTTACAACACTTGAAACTGATCTGAAAACATTTTTTTAAATAAATTTTATACGTTTCAAGTTTTTAAAGTTTTTTAAACTTAAACAAACAGCTTTACATTTGATTGTTAATAGGTGCTTACACTGGAGACTCCTTCCAAAAAACACTAAATAACATCTCTTTACAGAAAACCTCACCATATCAACAATTACACGTTTTTTTTTAAAAAAAAATCAAATTTTGTAGACCATCCGCCATACAACTATAGAAACAATAACGAATTAGAATGAGTGCAATAATTTTAAACCTCCGAATTACTGTGAGAGCTGCTGTTATAGAAAATTTGATCAATCAGATTAAGAACTCGTCAACACTGTGGTATAAATACAACTTTTGGATGTAGAGAATGGTCTTACATGCTCTTGTAAATGAGGACAGGGCTGTAAGTTTTGCAGTAAGGAGCAGTGGTAAATTAAGTCTAAGGCTACACGTCCACTGCACTTGAATTTGTCACCTGAAATATCATTTCTATTCATTTCCAACAAGGAGTAGTGGAAAAAAAAGTGGTATAGCGAGCAGTGAGAAAAGTTGAGCTGGTTTTAACTTTATACAAATTAATAGCAGTGACCATTAAGAGAAAAGACCATTAGGAGAAAAGACAGTTACTGGTTCCAGTTAGTTCCAGTTAGAAGACATGGACAAAAAATTCATAACTCTCACAACTATTATCTTACTTCAATGTATGTTGCAGCTAATTTGGAGCAATTGCTTTCTGTATTCATGGATGAGTACTGTTTTTTTTTTAAATAGCATATTTGATTGGGAATGCATACCATTGGATGGCACTGTAAATAGACAAAAAAAGAGAATATTTTAACATGTCTCTCATACTTCACAAAAATATGTATCGCAGAATGCCTTTTTAAGGACTAAGTGTATGAAAGTAGCCCACTTGAATAAGATAATTTGCTAATTTATTTAAAATCCATGAATTCATGACTGTCAGGTTCAGTCACATCCTACACTGTAGACAGACACGTCTCTAAGGTGGCAAGGCACAGGTAAAGGGAGCGGAGGGCGATAATTGCGCCATGTGCAGTGGACATCTTGCCAACCTAACAGCAACAGCAGCGTTATGGGGTAATGGGGAGACTTTTTCATCTTTGAAATGTTACTTTTGCAAGAGGAGGACTTTTGTGTTTAGTACTGAAGACGTTTCACCACTCACTGGTCGAGACTTAATGTTTTCAGCAGAAGCTCCTCAACGGAAATGATAAATCCTCTAAAATGGAACATGTTTACCATACCGCAAGTTCAGACATGTAAACAAAGACACATGTCTCCTGTTCTCAAAGTCTCAGGGTGAAAGTTGAGTGCCGGATGAATGTCCGTCTCTTTTTAGTTTTTCTGCCACAGGGCTCTGCTTTTGTAAACCCCTCCTACAGATTCCTTTCAGTTCAAAACAGCATGTGACAGCAGGGTGTGAACTCCATTTCATGGCTAATCAAATTTCTCCATTGAACAATCTAATTATAGTATTTATAGAAAATGTGATACTTGCTAATTGAAGGCAATGTATATTTCTTGTTTCAAGCATGCATATCAGATTTAAATCAAAAGAAATCCACTCTACAGGCTTGAAGGTGGATGCATCTTATCTCAACAGCACACGGCGACAACAAAAAAAATAGATCATGTGGTTGCAGATAAACTGAAAACACTTCAGATATCTGCTTCGGATGTTTACATGTCGACACTACAAATTGTGAAGAATTTCCATGGGAAAAAATTGACAATCAGATCTTTGTTTTGGAGGTATTCCTAAAATGTTTGACACAATTTCAAATGAAATAAGCCTGAATTTAGTTTGTCGTATTGGCGTCTGTAATTATGTGGTTAATGGTGTGGCGCAAACAGCACGAGTGTGTCTGCTGTTGCTGTGTAGATTTGCTGTCTGCATTTTTAAAGCTTATTTTGCCCAGATAGATTATATTAACATAATCAAGTGATGATGTTTGTTGATTTGATTATGATTATGAATTTTCTAACCTTAATGTAATGGTGATATTTTATGATATTATTACAATATTGAATTTTTAAAAGCACATTTATTTATTTATCATACTAAAGGCTTTTAAAGTTTGTCCATCTGTATTTCATTGTAGATAGAACCTTTCAAAAGAGGTTTTCTCTTTTTAGTGTGGAAAGATTGAGACGTTTTAAAACGCTTAGAACTAATCAGAAGCCTAAGAACCATTAAATTTTTTCCTTTAAGAGTATACCTGTTACTAAACGGACTCCCTTTAAGTTGATCACATATCATCTCTTCACTTTCACTTTGTTTATTGAAATCACACTCTGGCTGCGTCCGAATATCCCTACTACCCTATTACACAGTAGGCGAAAAGCAGTACACCAAAGGAGTACTATGTCCAAATTCTCAGTATTAATAAAGCAGTAGGTGAGAAATACCTGGATGGCTTACTGCTTCTGCCAAGATTCTGCAGTATGGAACCATCATTTGGCAACGGGACTGGGAGCTGTTAGAATCAAAAATGGAGGCAGGCAGCGCATCGGCTCTTTGTAAGTTGTAGGTCACATGACAATGCCAACATGGCAGATGTAGTTTGTCCGGATTGTATTCGTACTACACACATATACTGATCAGTACGTACTGTAACAACGGCCAATCAGTAGGTACTGAATCAAATGCAGTAGGTGCTGTCACAGTACGCACTTTCGGACACAGCCTCTGACTTTTTAGCTAACAACCCAAACACGTCTTTTCCGTCACCTTTTGAGTGGGGCAAATGCCTAATCCAGACAAGGTTGTACTATATATTAACACTGAAATGGAGAAAGGTTGTGTGGAAGGCTTTAAATGTAGCCTAAAGAGAGTAAAAAGCAGGCCATCTGAGTCACTAATTGAGTTACCAGGAAACTACTGACTAACCACCAAGGTAGGAAGATTTAATTAAATTAACGGAGTATGAGACGTGAACATATTAGAAAAGGTACGAACAACCCATCACCTAAAATCACTGTCTGTACCGCTTTAACTTCACTGCATCCGATCTAACCAAGTCAAAGTAATCCAAGGCTTCATACAGTATAGACTACTAATGCTCTCAGAGGAGTATGTTACATTTTCCGAGGAAACATCAGTACCTCCAAAGACTGCCTAATCTGGTGGCAATGCATTTGGACCAGGTTGTTGAGTATAATATAATATTAATCACTGTCTTATTAGAAGCTTTATTATTTTAAGAGATTTCTGATTTCATCTGCAACATCCTGAAATGTTTCACAAGTGGAATTATAAACAATGAAGAGTGATAAGAATTAACACCCTTTTTCTGTATAAATGGGTATATAAGGGTTTCAGTTCTTGTTTTTTAGATTTTTCTTTTCTGATCAGAAATGAAATGAGACAAAGATTGCATTACAGTGTTTGCACATGGCATTACGTATTTACAGTAATAGATTTCTTGTGGAGTTAATGCTTTTATAAGATCATTAATTCATTAATAATAGCTCATTAATTCCTCACACTAATGTGAACTTTGCTTGTGGAGCTCTCTCTCGCTCTCTCTCTCTCTCTCTCTCTCTCTGTGTCTCACACACACACACACACACACACACACACACACACACACACACACACACACACAAGAATGTGTGTGTGGAGTTTTCCTCAGCATCCTCTCGTGGAAAAAGCGACGGTAAACACTTGGTTCTTTTGAGCAGCATGGCTTTGTCCAAATCTACATACTGGACTATAACTAATGACTATAGTAATACGTAGTGGTGATGTGTGTGAGTGGTTGTTCTGTGTGGTAGGGTGCGGTTTGGGACAGAGCTGGTGTGGATATGTAGTGCTGGATCAGATGAGAAGTTTGTACCGAGCTTCATGTTTCTGTGCCTCACGCGCACACTCCTGTGCCGCCGCTCACGCTGAGACACAGGGCTGCTAGGAGGAGATGGTGAATGCACTGAGCACAATGGACTGCTTATGCATCGTTAGTACTAAGGTTAAGGTAAGGCTAATGCGTGTCTAGTAGTTTTTTTGTTATTGTTGTTTACGCACTTAAATCTCTTATGTTATAATGAACACTTCTAGCATTGACTGGGCATTATTTATTATATAATATAATATTAATAATAATATATTTTTTTTAACTTTATTTTAATTTTGTACACCCGGACATGTTAGTTTGAATTTTACATCAAACATTTTAATCATTATCATGATTTTACCTTTGAGTACAAGAAGACTATATAATTCTATAAGTCTATATAAGACTAATTACCCTGTTTCTAGCTTTTCCCCCAAACGGTTCACTGCAGCAAAAGTAAACAAGCAAATGGTGGCACAGGATGTCTCAAGAGTTCATTTGTGTAATTCTTACTAATTTCCTGACCAATGATTTGTTGTTAAGACCATTAAAAGCTTAATATTTTGCCATTTTGGGCTTGTCCTATTTTTATGACCAGGAGTGTAAGCCCAGTTAAAAAGACATGCTAGTGTAGACAAAAATGGAACTAAAGCCAGTATATGCCAATTAGCATTATGCAAATTGCAATATTCTAATTGGTTGCTGTATTAGCATATTTGATCTGTATTTGCTTATAATAAGTATTTCTTAAAATTTGAATTAAAAACAAGTTAATTCAATACTATAGGAATTCATTTAACATGGTAAGAATTCATTCAGTGTTGAAGTTTCTGTAAGCTTTGTAATAGGGTAGGCTAATGTCATTTTTTAAAAAAAAAAAAAAAACCTTTGTTAGAATTAATGTCAGTTGAAACCCATAACCTGTGGAGTTTTTTTTAAAATCCTTTTTTACTTTCAGAAATGAGAAGGCGAGCATGTGATACAGCAAATATAGAATGGTAATATAGAACTAATGTAGTTAGAAGACTATAAACTAATATAAACTATTGTAGTAATGCTAAAAATATTTTTATGCAGATTTTTGTCTGCATGAACATGAATGAACTACGCCAGTGGTCACCAACCCTGTTCCTGGAGCTCTACCTTCCTGAAGACTTTAGCTCCAACCACCTGACCATCTAATGCCTTAAGAGGTGTGTTGGATTTTGGTTGGAGATGAAACCTGCAGGAAAGTAGATCTCAAGGAAGACGGTTGGTGACCTCTGAACTACACCATAGGTGCGTCCCAATTCGCATACTTGTGCACTATTCTATGCCGTTTTGTAGTATAAATAGTGCGAGTAGTGTGTTCACACTGAAAATTCCAAATAGAAAAAGTACACTTTTTAATACCCGGATGATGCACTCAATTAACCGAAAAAACGAAGTGTGGAATGTTGGACACTTCATGCACTCAACTGTCGCAGCTTTAATTACGATCAGACTCCGATGTTGAATGAAAAAATAACCTTATAAAATTCATACACTACACGGTTAAGTACATAGTGCATAAGTACATATTGTATAAGTGCGTAGTGTATAGTGCGTCATTTGGGACACAACTCATGTTTAGTAGGAGAATATAGGTTAAGATGAGCTGAGGGTCTAACTTTCCTTTCCCAAGCCCAGGATCTAGGCTTAGACGTTTGTTTTAATACCATTTTGCTCAGCAGTGACAGTACTGCTCAATCACTTTAACCAGACAGGTCAGAAGTGTGTGGTGCACACACTTTTTTTTTTTTTTTTGTTATTTTCATGAGCATCGAAGATGGATGGATAGTAATGTGATTAGTAATTTAGGTATGAATTAAAACTGTGTGTCTTGAAAGTATTTGCTTTTGTTGGTTTACTGTAAAGTCTAAAAGAACAGCTTTTCCGTTTCAAACGCATCACACATTTATCATTCATGAAAGTGACCAGACTGGAAAAAGTCCCTTTCCATCTAACATCTCAATAACTGTTTAGTGATTTATTGTAAGTGATCTAGGTAAAGTACAGAGTGTGGGATGAATCATTCAGTAGCCATATCCCTTTCAAGAACATGTAGATGATTTATAATTCAACGTTGCTCAAGCCTACTTGTAAAGGAATCTCCGGTATCCATTAAACAGGTGGAATTTGTAACAGAAATCATTTGGGCTTAAGGGCGAGCATGAGCATGCCTGTGCCTCCTCCTTGCATGCACATGAAATATGTAAACGCTTGATTTTATTTAATGTGCATCAGACTTTGATGTGTTTGCTTCTTGCTGAGTGAGTCATACCTGTGTATGGGGGAAAGAACATCTGTGCATGTAAACGGATGTGCATGTAATGCAGTGCTCCCTAGGGCACAAACTCACACTGTTTTTCTTTAAAGTCAGATCACTTTGGCCCATATTTTATTCACTGAGTTTTGCTGTCCCCTGCCATATGACTGTTGTGTTATCATTTCAACTTTAATGTTACACCAACTAGTGATGCAATTATCAGCGTGCTGCTGGTGCATAATTTGCTTGATTAGTTCCAGTGGTGAAGATGAAAGCTGAGATTTTCTCATAGATTGCATGAGATTTTTTTGTGTTTTTTCCTTATCCTTTTATAAAGTACATTGTACAGTGTCATTTAACACCCCCTGCATTAGTTTGTCTTTACTGAGTGCTTTGGCCTTTTCTCAGGAGTCCCTAGAAAGTATCAAAAGTGGATACCACATTTGAGATTTTTTTTTTTTTTTCTAAAGCATGTAACCAGCAGCAACTGTAAGATATGACTGACAAATGTTTATTATCTTTTATACCACAGCACTGTTGAATTCTCAAATCAGGTTTGTCGGGAAGTGTTTAATTTTTATGCCACCATTATATCGTTCCTCCGTCTGCGTGTCCGTCCATCCATCCACGTATCTGAGATTCTCGTGAGATTAGCGCAGTATCTCACGAACAAGTGGTTGAGTGTTTGTAGGATTTATGTTGAATTATGACTGTAACTTGCCGATGAACTGATTTGATTTTGGAATTGATCCAAACAGGGTAAGGGTCACGGCAAGGTCAAATAGGATTTGTCCATTCAGCTACGAGAGCATTAGTGACATCAGGCCTGGGGTGCAGTCGGCATTTCAATTTATCCAAAGGTGTTCAGTAGGGTTGAGGTCAGGGCTGTGTGCAGGCCACTCGAGTTCTTCCACTCCAACCTTGGCAAACCACGTCTTTATAGACCGTACTGTCATGCTGGAACAGGTTTGGGTCTCTTAGTTCCTGTGAAGAGAATTGTAATGCTACAGCATACAAAGACATTCTAGACCAGGGATGTCAAACTCAAATTCTGCCCGGGGCCACATCAGCATTTTTGTGAGATGGAAATGAAGTGTGTATATTCGAAATGGATTAGAAATTATTAGAACTGGATGTTTCTAGAAAAGAGAAAGGCTAACAGAAACTATTAATGTGAATTCACCATTAGGTAATAGAAAGTATTATACTGATTATTATGAAAGAAAACTTTTTGTCAGTGCATTCCTTTAATCAGATTTTTCTGATGAGAAACAGGATCAGTCAGTTGGGATGATGCATTTTTCCCATTTCTGTTCAAAAACTATAGCTGTTGGTGGCGTAGGCATCCCTGTCAATGCCACTGGTGTAGAGTTCTACTTGTTTTGTGTTCATGTTCTTGACTTCTGTTGTTCTACTAAATCAGAGTCACATGATCATGGTCACACAATCAGGTAGATGGATGGAGAAATTTAACTATTTTTATTGCTGGCTTCCTACACTAGTGCTGGGTGTCGGAATAGTGAAAAAGACAAAAAAATTATGTACACTCTTAATTTAAATGTGGATTGTTTGAATGTGGCTTCCAATTTCAAAATAGTAGCACCCGAAAATCCGCTTTCATAGTTAGTGATATTCATAATATTAATTTGTAAAATGGATGAATAAAACAAAAGAGAATATTTTCTTATTTACATTTACATTTATGGCATTTGGCAGATGCCCTTATCCAGAGCGACTTTCATTTATCTCATTTATACAACTGAGCAGTTGAGGGTTAAGGGTCTTGCTCAAGGGCCCAACAATGGCAGCTTGGCGGTGCTGGGATTTTAACTCACGACCTTCTGATCAGTAGTCCAACATCTTAAACACTGAGCTAGCACTGTTCATTGCTAGAACCATGTAGACTTCTTTTTTCAAATAGCATACAAACGTCTAAGAGAAGTTGTAACTTTCTAACTTGATCGTGCAGGGAGTAAAAGTTTCACACTGATTTATACTATAAGAGGCTTAACTTTTATCCCTTAGTTGTCTTTGGAATGAAGGACCTATTTTTGCTAGGTAGAAAATCGATGCCTCCTTTTTTCTCAGTGGAGTTGCTGGGAGAGGGATCAGTAATGACATGTTCATAGTCAGTGTTAATGTTGTGTTGAGACAGGATTGAGACAGTCTCTGTGTTGTGTGGAGAGTAGAAGTTGAATGGAGGACTCAGACAAGAGACAATGTAAAGTATCATTTACAGTATGTTTTACTATGCTGCTATAAGTTAGTGCAGTAGATATCATTTTGGGTATTGTAGGAGATATTTTTATATATATATATATATATATATATATATATATATATATATATGTGTGTGTGTGTGTGTGTGTGTGTGTGTGTGTGTGTGTGTGTGTGTGTGTGTGTGTGTGTGTTGGATGTAATTTAATAAAGAATTTTATATCAAACCACTATATAATTATGTTTTTTAATATTCTGTGACTAGTGCTTTTTGGGCGTTTTGCATAAAACCAAATCACATGTTGATGAATACAAATAAATAAATAAATAAATAAAAGATCAGAATCTAAACCCAGAGTTATTTAGGTGACTGACACTGTAAGGAGTCTGCAGAGGTGTAGCTTGTCACCGTGTCTTTTTTCCTGCTGAATCTGAGTCTCTTTAGATGTTGCTGCTCTGATCAGTGCATCTTTGTCTCTCTCAGCTTGCGTCTTTGAGTATAGGCTTTGAGCTGAATATGGAGCACAAGTCGACATTCCTTAACCCTGAGCTGATATTAAATCTTAATATTTATCATTGCTTACATTATGAACATAATAATGTATTAATAATCATAGATTATTCCATCTGTCCCCATCTTATTGAGCTGCATTTTAACTGAAAGGCATCATCAGGACTTTGCAGTTTCCTATGCACTTAATATTTGCACACTCCAACTTCTGGCAATCTGCAAATACAGTATATGCAGCAGTCTGTGAAAACCCATCGGATGTCACTGCTCCTGAATACTGCCAAAATCAAAAATGATGCTAACATACTTTGATCCCTATTCTTAAGGAAATTATAAATATATTTTACAAACATAATGTGGACTTTAAAAAAACAAACAAACAAACAAACAAACAAAAAAAACATTTAAATCTTACCTATTCTATCTGCTTGTAAAGATCATGTTGTGTAAGCTTAACAAATGCATTGGTAAAAACAGCCAGTCTGCTTAAACCTTGCTAGCTAAGTATGATTTCCTCACACAGTGAACGTTGTTGTTGTATTTCCCCACACTTTGTTGCAGTTATTCGATATCTACGTGCTGTGATGAAACAGACATAAGCCTCAAGTCAGT
Organism: Cranoglanis bouderius; assembly: GCA_023630585.1. Classification (NCBI taxonomy): domain Eukaryota; kingdom Metazoa; phylum Chordata; class Actinopteri; order Siluriformes; family Cranoglanididae; genus Cranoglanis; species Cranoglanis bouderius. The sequence continues at coordinate 28,510,393 of CM042537.1, forward strand.
TTGTAATCAGATTCCCGCTGTGAAAATATCAGTGATGCTCCTGTGCCGCAGTCAGAATGGAGACTACTTGAGGTTGAGATACATGCAAAAGAGAAACATTTCAGACATTGTGGTTTTCAGAACTATATATAGTAGAAAATGTCGACATTTCCCAGACACTCAAAGCAATTGTCGGACACGATTTTATTTCCTACCCCAAATGTATATGTACATGTAAAGGTAATACATAAGGGAAGCTTATACCTACCAGTTTAGCATTGTGCATATTACATGTCTAAGTGTTCACATGGTTGCCTCAAGTTGTGAAATAACCTCAAACAGACTTGCTTATCTGGTTCTGACCTATTATTATGCAAGTTTAGATATAAAAATCGACAAAAGTACATGGTATCGCTAAAAACAGTACTAGCAACCACCTTCAAACTGGAATCACATCCTGTCTCTGCAAAAAGGCATCAGTCTCAGATAGGAGGTATGTGTTTTTTGTTGTTGTTGTTTTTTAAATTTATTTTTATTTTTAGATTTGGTGCATTAAAAATGATGATTAAGATAAATAATGCCTAATTGAATAATCTAGATGTCACTTAGCTTGATTAATCTTGGAGCTCCAGTACAAAACTACAGAAGCAAACTTGAGACACTTGGCATGGAATAAGGGGAGAAATTGTAAAAATGTTACTTATTTAAAATCAAAGCAGTAAAGGAAATATTAGCTATAAGGCAGGCAGTAATAGTCAGATTAGGGTCCTTAGAAGACATTTGTTCTTGTACTGCTTGCTGACAGAGACAGTTATACACACGAATACACAAATCCTGCCTAAATACTTGCCTACCTATACAGCTGCCTCCTGAGAGGAGCCATAGCGACAATATTATTGTGTTGTCCATGATAAGAATATTTTCCATGATGTACAGTACTGTGCAAAAGTTTTAGGCACATGCAAAGAAATGCTGTAGAGCAAAGATGCCTTCAAAATAATTAAATTAAAGGTTTTTAGATTAAAAAAAAAATACAGTAAAGAGCACTAAAGAGCGGTGTGACAAAAAAATAAATAAATAAATTATATATATATATATATATATATATATATATATATATATATATATATATATATATATATATATATATATATAAAAATAGTAGTATCCAGCACAATGTGTGCAGTTTTATAAGGAAATGAGCTGGTAAGTTTTATTGAGCATCTTGCAGAACCAGACACAGTTCTTCTGGAGACTTTGACTTTCACACTCGCTTCTTATTTTTGCAGCAAAACCCATTTTCATTGTGTTTTTTGTCTGAAAAGTGTCTCTTACGTAATATGCTGCTTTCTTTAATGACATACAAACATTTTTCTGTAACATTTAATTTTGTGCTAGAAAACTAATGTTTGGGAATCTAAAATGTTTTTTGTACTGACTTGATAATGTAGAAGTCATAAAATAAAAAAAATCTATAACAAAGTTTGTACTAAAAAAAATAGGGTGGCTAAAACCTTTGCACAGTACTGTATGTCACAGAATATATATTGTAACATCCAATATTTACCTACTCATTATGATTCAGTTGATGTTTAGCGCATGTATCTGTTTCTGAGGTTATTTTCATGCAGTAATATGTGAAATTCTGTGTTATATTTGACCAGCCATTTATGTCACCCATTGTCCTTATGTGGCTATGTGTTGTGGTCCACTTTGTACATGCATATGTTATAGCGCCGTGGTGTAATGTGACGTGACAGACACCAGTGATGTTAGTAAGTGTGTGTGTGTGTGTGTGTTCAGAGAAGGCAAAGAGTGTGGCAGTGTGCTAATCTTCCTCTCCTTCCTCTCAATGAGTCACAGGCTTCTTTTTCCCCTCTGCTCCTGTGTATGCATATTACATAAGATTACTCACAGTCTCTACACACATCTCTCTCACTCATTTACACACACACACACACACACACACACACACACACACACACACACACACACACACACACACTCATGGTGGGCTTTTTTGTACACACTCAGGGACGTGCTGCGAGAGCCAGGCAGGGATTGGACAGTGGGTGAGAGATGTAAGGAGAACATTCTGGTTTAATGAGAGCCCCAGCTGTCCTGTCTTGAGCTTCATGCTGTTGTTTTCTGATCACAATCTGATTTCTTTTTAAAGGCGAAAACCTCATTTGCGCAATCTTTATTACTCATGAAATAAATGATTGAGAACCAAAAGATTTTCGGAAACGTGTGTCAAAGTGCAGTGCTTTGTTGTGCAATAGCAAAATGGATCCAAGGACATGTTTAACGATTATATTTATATATGATAATTGTCTAGTAATTTATTACAGTGTTGCAATAATAGCATAATATTTTACTAAAATATTATTACACATTTACCAGTGTCTGCCTTGTCGACAAGGATTTCTCCCTGCAGTTTGCATATACATATGTAAATGCATTAATTTTCCAGAGTGTCAGAAATAACAGAATGTTGCCTTAAAATTTGGCATGATAATTATTATTTTAGTAGAAGTATGCAAATACTGCCCAATAATCACACACTGGAGGTCTTCTGTATTCCATTGTATGTGCACTTACCATCACATTCCTAATGCCAGATTTTTTTTTTTCCCATTTTGGAGAAATATTCAGGCTTAGAAGTGCATTTCTAGGTCATGGCCTCAATCAGACAGTCTGGTGGTCTAAGGAGGTAAACAAGGCAGTCCAGAATTGTCAAAAGCCACCTGGTACTAAGTTTGATGTTTATGAGTCTTGTATTGTGAGATGGTCAGAGATGCACTGCCTGGCCAAAAAAAAAGTCGCACACTCTAAAATTTGATTACAGCACACATTCATCATGGCATCGTTTTGACAACCTTGTGCAACGTGACATTTATTTCCATCCAGAGTCGCATTCATTTTTGGCCGAGATCTTGTATTGAGGACGGGACAGTCGAACCACTCCGTAAAGTCTTCTCCAGCACATCCCAAAGACTTCCAATGGGATTAAGGTCAGGAGTCATGCTCCCTGAACCACCCTTTCACAATTTGAGCCCGATGAATCTTGGCATTGTCATCCTGCAATATGCCTGTGCCATCAGAGGAAAAAAAATCCATTGATGGGATACATAACTGGGCAGCAGAAGCTTGGAGAGATTTGGCTCAGTTACTAAGAGGTTGGACAAAGAGGATCAGTATTAGGTACAAGTCATGACATCGGTATTGTATCAAAATGGAAAAAGCGCAATCAGGGCATGCTTACTGTAAATGGCATTGGTAAGTCGATCTCATCCAGAGTGTATTCCTGCTACATGCCCAGTAATTTCGCGATAGGCTTTGGGTTCACCATGACCCTGACCAGGATAAAGCGCTTATTGAAAGTGAGTGATTGAGTGAGTAATAGGGCTGCAACAATATATTGCTTGTTAAAGTAATGCAACAGTGTTGTTGAATTCTTGATTCTGATTGGTCAGATGGTGTTTAATACATTTTCCATAACAGCAGCTCTGACCGTAGTGCCGGCTGCAAGGCAAATCACAGATTTATATTAATGCACTTGTTCTAATACATTATTGTTTCTATATTCAGAACTATGAATTGATACAACTGTTTACATGAACTTGATGTAAAGATTGTGTTATTGGTTCCTGAGTGGTGCAAATAAATTTAAAAAAGCGTTTGCTTCAACCATCCATGGTCAGAAGCCAAGAGAGCAAACTTGGTCATACTCTCTGGGTGTGAGAGATGGCATGCCCTCTCTCCCCTGTCAATCACAACAACACTAGCCAATCGGATAGTCTGTGAGCTCATGTATGCAGAAGAGGGCAGATAACGCTTTCCTTGCGTTTGAATTTCCTTTGCGTGAGCAGCATTTCAAAAAGTTGCATTTGGCTGGCTTCATGTGTCTTGGAGGAAGCATGTGCTGGCCTTCACTCTCCCCGGTTGGTAGCTGTCATATGATGGGGAGAGTCGACAAAATGTGTGTAAGGGAGAAAAGGTGAAAAAAAAGTGTGTAATCATTAAGAAAAAGTTTGTAATCATTGATATGGTAAAATTTTCTGTGAGTAGATCTTTAGTTAGCGTTGTTGGAAGAAGTCTCCGGTGTCATAAGTTAGCTGTAAAGGTGTTCCTTAAAGTTTTCTGACACAGGAAAGTCTTCAGCACAGAGGACGTTGTGTTTTCTGGTTTGTACGTAACATCACTTGCTGCATTTTGTCTTGTTAACTTAAAGAGAATGAAAAAAGATGTGCCATTTGTGTGAGCCTACTAAATATGTTCAAATAAACACATGCAACTAGTTAACTGCACCACATTACCTCTTGTACCTCTTATGTAATACCTGTGAGGTTTTGTATAGGTTGTAGAGTTGGAGATTTGTTTCATTTTAACTCAAACATCACCACATTCAGGGTCCATCTACATGGCAAATTGATTGAGCTACATAAGATCTAGTATAGAGTGCACACAATCCTCTTCAATCCACAGGCTGAGCCTCTTCACCAGTTGATATAATGAGACACCTGTGGACTCGCCCGAGGTTTATGCCCATCCGAGTATATGTGACCCCACTGGCATGAGTGGAATTAATTACCTGTCCAAGTGTGAGTGTGCTGAGCTAGAACGTCAGCATGTTCTGTGCTCCAGGCCATTGTTCCTGGTCTATTTTAAGTCGCATAGCTGTCTCTGGCACGGTGGAAAAGAGCTTGCATAAAGTTACCTAAAAACCAACCACTGTGTTAAAGGAAGTGTGCCACATTGGGCTGCCAGTCGGCAAAGTCGTGCCTGTTGTCTTATTTGTTTCTCAGCAGGTAGCAACGCTCCACATAAGCAACTGTCATCTCCTCTCACAGTCTGCAATGGGGTGTAGACAGAGAGCAATCTCTCTCTCTCTCTTTCTCTCTCTTTATTAGTAGGGGAGCAGAGGAAAGCTGCTTTCTGTGTGTCAGTGCTCTGTGTTTAATCAGGTCAGGACCAAAACATTCCCACCCTTTAAAGGACACACTCCCATCCAGATGCTTCCTCTGTACCAGTGGATCATGCTGATGGTCATCCTGCTCGTCAGCCAACTTAAAGATGGACTGTTGTAATTATAAATATCCATTAGTAAGAGCTAGTTTTATTTCATTAGTAAGGTTACACAGTCCCTCCGGGATTTCACAATTTTGGGATCACAGAAATTAACGCAAAATCAAGCCAACTCTGCAATATTAGGGGGAGCTTGCAATTTTTCAAAATTACAGCAGATTTTCCGCAGATTTGAGTCAAGACGCATTCGGTCAAAGCACTCTTCAATTCACACGTGTCGAACATGAGTACAGCTAAAAGGTCTTATTGACAAGTGAACATCATTGTGAAAGAACTCAAAAAAGCACAAAAATCTCCAAATTGCATCGCAGATTTTGAAAAAAGCTGCAGCAAAATTAAGCATTTTTGGCCGCAAAAATCAATCACAAAAAAACTCCACGAAATCCTGTATGGACTGGTTATTTCATTTTTGCTGCTCGGTCGATTAACTGGTAAAATCAGTTGATTAATTTGGTACAAACCCCAAAGTATCACGAGTTAGTTAGTTAAGTGCGATGATACAGGCTAATAAAATGAGTGAGTACTTGAGTCTTTAAGGAAGAGATTATTAATAATGTCTTGAATGCTTGCACCATGACAGAACAACACTGAATAACAATTTGGCTACTAATGAATAACAATTTTAGTCTACCCATGTATTTATTTTACTCAACATGCAATTGGAATAGTTGCATGACAATTTGCAGTGCACTATTCTGTAGTAGGGTGACACTGTCACACGGCGTTTCTTTTAGCACTGTTACTTCAGATCTCCAGGGTCTCCAGTTCAATCCTGAGCTCGGGTTGCTGTCTCTGTGGAATTTTGCACTTGGCTTTTTTCCTGCCTCTCTGGTTTCCTTCCGCCTCCCAACAACATACCAGTAGGTGGTTTGGATATGATAAATTGACCCTAGGTGTGAATGAGCGTGTGAATGTGTGTGACAGACTGGCATCCCATCCGGGGTGTATTTCTGCCTTCCTGGGATAGGATCTGAACCCTGACCAGAATAAAGTGGGTCCTGAAGACAGGGGTGTAGCACCAAATTTTGGGCACAGTTTTTACAATGTCTTCAAATGTAATACTTAGCCAGTTAACTGGCTTAAGGTAGTATAACATATTCACAATAAGTGAATGTATTGTAGATACGTCTTCCAGTATCATGATATGATAACATTTGTAACATTGAGTGAAGCCTCTGCATTTTTTTATGACTATTTTTGAAAAATGGACAAACCTGTTTTAGGGTAGCATGGACTTTTGGAAAATGGAAAATAAACTAGAGCTGCAACAACTAATCGATAAGATCGATAATAATCGATTATGAAAATCATTGTCAACAAATCTCATTATCGATTAGTTGGTCTGCGCACGGCCCCGTGTACACTATGCACTGTGTATTCTACCGTCTAGTGTATGAATTTTAGAAGGGTAGTATCGTCTCAAATGGACCACTAGCATTTTTTTACTAACCGGAGGTATAAACCGTTTCCCAGTCGATGGCACATGATGTCAAACGCACGTAATCTGACGCCTCTAGCTTTAGCAGAATACCCAGAATCAACGGTAATGAATTTCTTCAGTTTACTGTTTGTCAACTTTACCTTTAACGCTCAACATGAGCTCAGTCACCATCAGATGGCGGCATAATCGTCAAGTGACAGCGGAAAAATGTGTGCGGCCTCCAAGACCTCTAAGGCAGGGGAGCATTTTATATTTAATGCCGTGAAGAAGACTGTAACCTGCAAACTTGTGGAGCACGAGCACAAACTTATGTTTATATACAAAATGCTCCACAGTGTGCAAGGGCTTGGGGAAATTGGTGCGAGTTACTTAAAAGGTTTAGTTTAATTCAAGTTTATTGTCATTATATGCTGTATTTGCATGCTTGCAGTGTCAGTTCTGTTGTTTATTGTAACAGGAGCGATCTATTACTAACGAGGCCGTGCTGCTCCTCACTTGCAGTGTAGACGCGGTGATCAACAGTGGGAGCGCAAGTAAGATCTTTAATGTGTAATTAAAATGCTACGATCAAAGTAAACATAAGAAAAACAATAGGCCTAAAGACAGTGAGTAACAGAGACCATAAGGTGCAGTGAAAGTGAGATTTTATTGTTAATTTAGGACTGTAGTTTAATTATTAGTGTTTTTTGTGCATCCATAAAAAATAATGCATAAATACTTTATATATATATATATATATATATATATATATATATATATATATATATATATATATATATATATATATATATATATATACACAGTTGTGTTAATGTAAAGATTTAGTCTGAAGTTCATATTTGTAATACTCAATTTGTGGGTTTTATTTTAAATAATAACACTTTGTCATGGTTTCACATAATTGGCCGTAGCTAAATGTGTGCCGTGTTTGCTTAGCTCAGATGCAGCCTGACTGTCACCAGATCCCAGTTTGTTCTGCAGTCAAACTCTGGAGGAGCCGAGAGACATTCTCTGATGCTCTGCGCCAAACTATATATATATATATATATATATATATATATATATATATATATATATATATATATATATATATATATATATATATATATATATATATATTTATGTGTGTGTAAATGCTATTTACGTATGTGTCAACTATTTTATGCTCTGTGAAATGCAGGCAATCCGAATCAGGTGGACCCAGTTGTTGTTGTGTGTCTTGGGCACGGAAGTGGATGTCATCAGTAGTATCTTGAATCTAATAAAATACTAACAGCTGGTACTGTAATACTGCCTTATCACAATATAGGTCACTCTTTTTCTGCTTCAACAGCGGAAACACTGGCTCAGTGTCTCTTATGGCACATTAACGTGATTAGGAGGTGTGTGCTAATCAGTGTGGACAGTGGGGGGGGGGGGGGAACATGTTTAGTACAGAATGTTGAAGCAACCTACAATTTAGTCAAAGCCTCGTCTAAGTCTGGGTCTGCAATTTGCCAAGTGTTAGCAGATTTTTAACAATCCTGGAAAGTTGGATTATTTTCTGCATAGATTCGTATAACATTTGAAATAACATGTTGTCCACCCATATTCTATTTTTGCAGTAATAAACAAAGGTACTGCTGTCTTCTGTTTAATTTAGTGTAGAGTGGATTTGGCCAGTCTGCTACTGGTAGACACTTTTATCCAAGTGAAACAATATACAGTCCAAGAGCAACCCAATGTGTTAGGTGTTTTTATAATGAATGATGTGTTTAGAAACTGAGAACTTGACCTCTGTAATAAATTAATTGCAGTCAAAACATTCAGTGTAACAGAATGATTCAGTGACAGTGTTGTGAATGCACTTCACTCCCTTGCCTGAGTTGGTCCTATTGTTATTTTGTGAACAGTTACTACAAAAATAAGTGAAATTTTATTTTATATTCAAGTGCATCATGGTTAATTGCAGATGACACTACAGGAGAAACTGGTTGTTACAGTTTTAAATAGTTCTTTGTGCAAAATGAAAACCTGCTAGGAGAAACATGTTTAAAACTGTAAGGAGCTTGGGTGAGTTTGATTAGTGCATTAACAACCTGTAACAAAGTGCACACCAAACTATTTGGCTCAACTTTTCAATTACAATAAACAATTTTACTTGTAAATATTGGCTGTTTGACTTGCATGCATCAGATTTAACATTAAAACCACTGACAGGAGAAGTGAATAACATTGATTGTCTCGTTACAATGGCACCTTTCAAGTGGTGGGATATATTAGGCAGCAAGTGAGCAGTCAGTTCTTGAAGTTGATGTGTTGGAAGCAGGAAAAATGGGTGTAAGGATCTGAGCGACTTTGACAAGGACCAAATTGTGATGGCTAGACGCCTGGTTCAGAGCATCTCCAAAACGGCAGGTCTTGTGGGGTGTTCTGGGTATGCAGTGGTTAGTACCAAAAGCGGTCCAAGAACGGACAACCGGTGAACTGGTGGTTTTAATGATATGGCTGATCTGTGTATTTGCATGAAATTACTTTCTTTTAATTGCTGTATATTTGGTGGACAACATGGCTCTGCCTACTCCCATTGTGCTGTTAAGAATCACAAGCTTGAAAACTTGTTTACATTTGGGCAGTGGATGAAAATAGGAGAAATAGTCTGCACAATAAAAATGGAAGGTGGGCAGTAGAAAGTGTGCTGTTTTTTTTTTTTTAGATTATGTGTGATTGTTCAGCAATTTTGGCTGTGGTAAAGGCACTATGCAAATAAAATGTACTATTATTAATGAGTATTTCTATCCATGCCACCTCTTTATGCCAGGAGCATGCACAGTGACTGAATATAGTTATTACTGAGGGAGGAAAATGATTTGTTTAGAGTATGCAGTGTACACTATGACATGTTTGGTACACCTTTCTGGCCATAACCTTCAGAATGTTAAAGGCAAGTAGGGCTGCAACTAACGATTATTTTCATAATCGATTAACCGGCCCATTGGTTTTTCTTTTCTTTTTGATTAATCGGCATATTCTCATATATGGCACGGCATGCCCTAGTTTGGGCATCTCTGGCATATACACTTCCATACTCCAGTTTCTGACAGAAAGCAAACTATTGAATAGTGCGACAAAATGAGCTTTTTGGAGCAAGAGACAGTCACTGGAGTGAAAAAGAATTTTGTCCTTATTAGGGTTTCTTTTTTTTTTTTTTTTTTTTTTTAGATTTTATTTGCTGTTAGTAGTGAGATTATGAGACAATTTTGCATGACTGCGGCAAAACGTATGTGATTGGCCGTCTGATTTTTATTGTTTATAATTTATTCTCAGACTGACCTGAATGTAGGGGCTATCCCTAAAAGTTTGATGAACTATTACTAATATACACCGCACCTGACTCGGAATCAGAGGTCGACTGATTGATTGGTTTTGCAGATTAAGCGGCACCGATTGCTGGAACTATCGGTTATTGGCAAAAAAATTCCACACTGATAGTTTTTCCCGGTTGCATCCATTGCGGGAACAGCTGAAAAAGTTCCACTGTCATTATACAGTATGAGAGCGGCATCTAGAATAAAAACTATCTATATAAAAACTGACACATTTTGTTGTGTTATTTAAAGTGTTTTTTTTTTTTTTTTTGTTCATTTTGGATGTCTCCATTTCTATTTGTTATTTGGAGTGTTACTTTTTGGTTCAGTTTGGATTCAGTTCAGTTCTTTTATTTACTTTATTTAATAATAGTTAATATATATTAATATTTATATATTTATTTCATTAAAAAAATACAGTACATTTCCATGGTACAGTCAGTACTGTTTATTTTTGTAATAAAGTTCAGCAGTATTTTACTTTGAGTGTTATGTTTTCATTCAGTATCAATTCTAAAAACTATTGATTGATTAATCGGTTATCGGCAGGTACTGCCCAACTTAGTTCACTATCAGTCGACCTCTACTTTACATAACTCTCCATCCAATTTTGGGAACAATATCATCAAATTTCTTCTTTCATTTGAGTTTGGGCGCTTGTGATCATTTTTAAAGCAGGTTCAAATGGCTGTTTAATGAGATTTAATGCTGCCATCTACTGTACTGAGAAGAAAACTGGAACAAAGTGCCAAAGAGCAGAGAGAAAACAGGCTTCTTTCCAAATAGAACATTAATGTCTTCATCTAGATGACCTATGACTAATTGCCATCTTAGCCCAACAAACATAATATGGTAAAACACAACAGATAACACTACTCATCAGCCAAAGACCAAATCTCAGTGACACTGCCCTTCACAAATTCTCTACTGAATGAGCATTAAAGGTGAGTTTAAATCTATAAGACTTAATTCAGGGCTGTCCAGTCTTATCCACAAAGGGCCGGTGTGGGTGCGGGTTTTCATTCCAATCAAGCAAAAGCCACACCTGATTACACCTTTTTGATTAGTTGATCTTGGCTTTTAATTGACTATCAGGTGTGGCTTCTGCTTGGTTGGGATGAAAACCTGAACCCACCCTGGTCCGTTATGGATAATCTTGGACAACCCTGAATTAAAATAAGGTTCTCTTGACAGCAGTTGCTGATATTCATCACATAACACAGACTGGACCATCTCTTTAACTGCTCAACGCACAATCTTTGTGCTTATTCTCAATAATCTAAATATTTAGGCTGTAGGATGAACAGAAAGGCTGCTCTTGCACCAGAGAAATGAATCTTTTTCAAAATGCATATTCTATGTTTGATTGAGTTATTCAACTCTATTATTTCACTTGGTTTATTTACAGATTACACTGATGTCACGTTTATGGTGGTATTCCATAACTATCTACTCGTAAAGTGTCTTCAGCCTCTGCCTGGATGCTTTTCTTTTTTCTTTCACTTTTGTCCTATTTTTTTGATATCAGTCACTTTAATCACTTTAATCACTTTAATCACTTTAATTTCCTGAAGTTGAAAGCCTGTTATCTTGAGTTCTACATTTGCCTAATGTCCTTACATATACAAACATATATAAAAATGTTTATAAAAACATATATTATTTAGATACACTTCGATGAACCACACAGACATCTATTATGTCATCTTGGATGCCTGTTCAATAAATATGTTCACAGTTTTGTCCTCTTGATAATATGCAGGTATCAGTACACCTCAGTGTAATCCAAGTTGAGAATAGAGTACTGTAAAAATGAGCACAATTAACACAAGCTCAAGATATTTTCACGTTTTATTCTACGACATAAAATACATCAGTAATACTCCACTCGTGATTTTAAAAAAAAAAGTTTCTACGTGTCTTGAAAAAGGCGGATGCTAATATGTGGCTAAATGGGACTACAGAGGTTGTCTGGGTCATTAAACGTCATCAGGCCGAACAGGAAAACTCCTCAACTACAGCCTCGTTGTGTTTATGCACACGCTCTTGCAAACTATTCCAACTCAAACTTTCCAACTTGTAGATTTATCAGTATATAGTATTTTCCAATTGTAGTGATTTTTTTTTTTTTTAAACTGTAGTGCTATAAAGCACTTGATGAACAAAAGTGTAAAAATCATAAACTTTTGTTGGTCACAGAGCTAATTTTCTGCAATAATCCAAAAGCCAACTGAAAAATCCTATTGGCTTTTGGTCGAGGAAACCAGGGTGATGCTGTAGGTGCACTCTATAGGTAGTCTAATTCCACAGTCCTTTTAAGAAAAAGAAAAAAAAAAAAAAAACTTTGTCCAGTAATCATTTTTGTTGATTTGACAGAATACTGGAATATATGAATAACATGTATGACATATTATGCTAATGAATATTTTTTCAGTACTGTACCTTGGTGCCTTATGGTATTGCTGTTGAAACACCAGTTAGAATAGGTGCATTTGCAGTTTTACCACTAGGTGGTGCACATACTATAGATAACCAAATGCAGCCAAACGAGGCAAACAGCACAGGCTGTTACTTACACACACACACACACACACACACACACACACACACACACACACACACACACACACACACACACACACACAAATGACCACATTACTGTTAGAAATTTTTATCATTTATAGTGAACTACCACAAACTAACTTTAAATCAAATAGATTTTTTTTTTTAGATTAATATGATTTATGTAATAGCATAATATCTACTAAGAAAGTGCTGCAACCTTATATATAAAGGATGGATTTAATGCATATTATAAATTGGCTTGTTTTACCTGCTGAGAAGGGTGACAAACTGAATGGACAGAATCTACAGACCACTGATTAACAGCGTTTGGTTTATGTAATTCTTTATTCATTTATTTGCTTATAATTAGTCTGTCTCGGCCACTCTCCATAGTTAACAACATAACTATGGAGTTGTCCATCAAATACTTCATCAATTATTACACAAAAATTGAACATGCGGCAATTTTTCTGAAAAGAATTTTGCACCATCTTTTGTTGAAACGATTTACATATTGATAAACAGTTTGTCTGCTAAAGATGAACGCTACAGTTTTTAAAAGCACTTTAATATACTTACCATTGAAGCTATAGTGTGCAGGATTATTTGTTGAAGAAAAAAAAAAAAAAACTGAGTCAGGGTTAAAACATACTGTATAATATAATGTTTCTGAGCTGCTGTAAGATGCCCTGACAATCCTGTGACAGTAATTCATAACCAGCGCTGAGGTGTCAGGTCAGAATTGATGGGACATCCGTACACAAATCTGTCAGAAACATCCAACATCACACCCCAACGTTAGGTACAAAAGAGGTCTACAGTGTGACAGGCGTTGGTACGTGTGGAATATATCACATCAAATCAATCAGCGTCCGCTGAGATTCACCATCTTTCTGTAATGAAGCAGCTTGAATTTATGTGTGAAACGAGTTTCTCATTTTGACCACTGAGGGGAGTTCCTCTCCTTTCTCATCAAAAGCACCTCCAGGATGTTCTCGGTGCATTGTGGGTAAATTGAGTGTCCCATGTTTAGCTCCAATCGCAGAGCTGTCACAGTGACCTGTCCCAGAGTGCAACAGAGTGTCTGTGTCAAGATGCAGCATCCATGATTGCTGAGAGAAAATCAAGTCAGAAAGGCAAGTCAGAGCCAGCTGTGTGGTGGGAGTGACATGAGACAACATACACATACGCATACACACACACACACACACACACACACACACACACACACACACACACACACACACACAATAGCAGGTTCCCAAGCCAAACAGTTTAACTGTCCCTGCAATATAGTGTGTGATATAATGTTGTGTTGTATAAATATCATAGTTGGATTTTTTTTATACCATTCCAACCCTGATACAGGAGCTTTTTCTAGGCTACCACTTGAATAGTTGCTACCATAAATGGAAAAAAAAAAAAATCCTTTGGCTAGCGTTAATATCTGCATGTCTCTAAATAAGACAATAATAGTATGAGCAGAGTACATTATATTGTTTTTAATCAGAATTGCACAGCTTTGCAGAAGCGATCATTATGCAAATGAATGTTTTAACAAATCACAGTTTTATTCTGCTCAGCGAGCATTCTGTCTAATCCCCGCAGTTCCAGATTCCTAGTTTCCTATTGGTAATTGAGTTGTCTTTTAAAAACATGTTAAAAGTCTATTAAAATGAATGAAGGTTGGTGTTTAATGGTGACACCTCACAGGTACACTGTTTCACAATATTGCCAGGCACATCACGGTCATAACTTTTGTCAATATTTTACATTTCTGGAGTGGATGTTCCCAACCTTTTACAACTCATAGCCCACAGTAGTACACTACAACATATTGGAACTCACTGAACTGTTAAAAATGCTGTTGACACAATAACCAACGTGGGTAATCAGCTAAAATAGGCATACACCACTACAGTGTGGCTTCACAGTGACCTCATATTGATTAGAGATTGATTAGAGTGGGATTTATTTAAATCTGCCTGGAATCCTGTCTCTGCTCGCTCTTGCAGTTGTTACTGAACTTGGTTGGTTCTGTTTTACAAAATATTCATTTAAACAACAGTGACACTAACCAGGATATAGCGGTTACTAATGATGAATGAAGGGACGGCGTAAACGCCTTGAGCAAAAGCCACGTGAATATGAAGTACACTCCAACTTTAATGAACATGGTCTTTTTTTGTGTCCTGCTAGTTTCATACCTGACCGCTCTCCATCTATATAAAAGTAAAAATCACCTCCCCCGATTACTTTTTTTATCGGGTCCCGTGGGATCCCAGTCCTGATGCACTAGATCTTTAGAAGAAGGTGTGCAGTCAATTCCTAAGAAAACAGGGCAAATAATGTTATGCATGACATAGAACTCTTAACACAGGTAGCTTTACTGACTTGAACAATTCTTACAAAAAATAAATAATATTTTTTTAAATGAGACTTTAGTGCAAAATCACTGCTTTTGAGGATGTATATGAACAGGCCTACCTGTGATTAAAAGGCCCTAAGCAGCAGGATGAGCTGTCAATCTTAATGAGAGCCTGAAAGGGCTCCGAATCCCTCCAGACATGCAGTCAAGTGTTAATCTGGTGGAAGCTAAACACATTCACTCAACCATGGGCCAATGACACGGCAATGTGTTTTTACTAGACTGTATGGCAGATTATATTTGTTTCTAAGTATACAGAACAGCTTTAATCTGTGCAGCAGAGGACTTTGCATATTATTTAGGCTAAATTCACAGAAACTAGGTTTTTCAGGCCCTAAAAAGGCATAGCACGCAGCAGAGCAGTTGGGACGTTCTGCCCTTGCAAATTGTTTTCAGATTGCTTTCTAATGCTAAATCCTCCCCATAGAGCTTCATGCTGTTGTGAAGCCTTTTTTTGCTCTCCACTAGCAGATGGTCTACCCTTGAGGTTAATAACCAGACCAGTGGATTGTTACAAATGGTTCCCAGTGTTACATTGCAAATTTTTTTCAGATCTGTTTTTTTTTTTTTTTCCCCCTGAAGCTTCTGTGCCACTTTAGTATATTTTCCATTGGTCTCTGTGTCTGGTACGTATGTTATTGAAGTAAGCCACTGAAAAGTACCACCCATTATTTCCCTCTCCTTCTCCCTCTCTCTTTTTCTGTCTCTCAGTCTTAAGTATACTTATGTATTTATATATAATTGAGCGAGTAAATATATATGTGCACATCTGCTGTAAATGGCAAAGCCCCATCCTAACGGCTATTTCCTGCTCGTCACTGACTAAGTTCACGTGCACATCAATATTCTGATATTAATCAGAATTTGTCAATATTCTAATTAGTATTGAGTCATCTGAACTCCGCAATACGATTGCCTGATTCAGATTGAGAGAATATTCTGATTCCCACCCCTGTAATATGCCTGTTTTAATTGGAAATTCGTTGCATGTAAACACCTTATTCAGAAAATCCACTGAAAGGAGATACATGCGCATGCTCAGTCCGCAAGGAACTGTGGGTGCTAACAGATGCTTAGCTTAGCAGATGCTTACCCGACCCTTTCCATTTCAAGGCAGTGTTGTCGAGCATTTTTTATTGTGAGAAATGTTGAGTCCTAATTAAATTTGCATGAAAACATAGTAATAAAACTACTAACTGAGCATTCTCTATAACCAACGGCAGCATCTTGAATCTTCTTGAACAGCAGGAAAGGAAAAGCACATGTGTAGATCGTCATACTTACAACAGCCATGTATACAGTAATATTCCGATGTATGAGCATATAAACATTGCATTCGGAATTTGGCTGCAACCTGAATATAGACCTTAAACGGAATTTGATGTGTATGTAAGTGTAGTCACTTATATGTTAGTGGCTAGTGTTCTCCAGCCTTCAGTCATCCTGACCAAAGCAGAACAGTAGTGGTGGTGACCTTTAATATTCTGGATACACAGTACTCTGCAGTAAGTTTTAGGAACCCTATTTTTTTTAGTACAAACTTTGTTATAGATTTTTTTTTTTTTTTTTTTTTTAAATTTTATGACTTCTATATTATCAAGTCAGTACAACAAACATTTTAGATTCTCAAACATTAGTTTTCTAGCACAAAATGAAATGTTACAGAAAAATATTTGTATGTCATTAAAGAAAGCAGCATATTACTTAAGAGACACTTTTCAGACAGAAAACACAATGAAGGCTGCTGGGTTTTGCTGCAAAAATAAGAAGCGAGTGCGAAAGTCAAAGTGTCCAGAAGAACTGTGTCTGGTTCTGCAAGATGCTCAATAAAACTTACCAGCTCATTTCCTTATAAAACTGCACACATTGTACCAGAGACTACTATTTAAAAAGTTTATTTATTTATTTATTTATTTATTTATTTTTGTCACACCAGATGTTGACTTCATTTTTTTACATTTAATTTCATTATTTTGAAGCCATCTTTCTCTACATCGTTTCTTTGCATGTGCCTAAAACTTTTGCACAGCACTGTATGTCTTGGATAGGTAGAGGTTGCATGTGGTTTTGGTTTTTGTACAGAATGTATATGTGAAGAGGGTTGTGCCAAATAACTCAGAACGGTACAATACTGTTCAATTTAATTTACTTCAGTTTTATTTAAGTGCTTTTAACAATAGACATTTTTACAAAGCAGCTTTACAGAAAGCTGTATGTAGAGTTCATGAGTAAAGCAGAGGACAAAAATACTACAGTTTTCACAGTAGCTAATACTAATTACAATGTTGCTGGCGTCACTGTATGCGTGTTCCTGTTGAACAATAAGATCACATTATTGTGCATTTTTACAAGGACAGTATTTAGCTGAACTTTACAAGTGAGAAGTCAGAGCGCACGAGCTTCCAGCAAACATAAGTGCCTAATGTATTTAGAAACCATTTTTCAACTTGTAATTTTCACTGTATATCAAAAATATCTATTATTCAGATTAATAGAGTTAGAACTAAAACTAGGGCTGTGCCATATGACGAAAATATCATATCACGATACTTGAGGACATTTCTACGATATACAGTGCGCATCACGACATATAATTTAGCTAAGAAACTGTCTCTAAAACAATAGTAAAATAAACAAAAAACGTTAATGGCTCTGTTCTTTAATGCCTACAAAGACAAAGAAGATATATATTTTTTAATTACGTCAAATCAACTAGAGATCGACCGATAATCGGTTTTCCCGATATTTCCCCCGTTATTTAAGCATTTTTCCGTAATCGGATATCGGGTTTGTAATAACAGAGCCACCGATAAATGGCGCCATCTTGTGGGCGTTTTGAGAATTGCGTGCAGGACCGTCATTGTAGCACTGTATCTGAGGGGATACGAGTCAAGAACGGTGTGCACAGGTAAAGTATACTTGCTTTGCTTTGATTAATAAACTTTATTTAACATAACAGCCATTAATGCACAAATGAAATGTGTTACACAAATGCCTGATATGTAGTTTAAGTAGCTTGGCACTAAGAAATAGAGACACGTAATTCATTTACCTCATCGAAGCTTTTATTTAAAAAAAAAAAGAAGAAAAAAAAGACACTTCAGTAACAGTGCACTTTATTTTATTTTTTATTTTTTGTACTCTTTCATTTATTGGTGTATAAATAAGAGTTTTGTTTTGTATGCCTGGAGGAAGTGAAATTGATAAAATTGTTATAAATAGAATGGTTTGTTCAGTTCAATGGTGTTGTTATCATTGTGTCAAAAACAAGTAAAACAATAAATAACAACAAATAATCTGTATCGGTATCAGTTATAAAAAATGAACATCGATCGATCTCTAAAATCAACTGCATCCATTCAGTACCCTTTAATTTGTAATTATTAAAAGCATTTTTGAAAAATGCATCACCATACCAACGATATCTCAGAAAAGTGTGTCGTTTAATCATTTATCACAATATAGATATTATATCGATATATCGCCCAGCCCTACCTAAAACTGGCACGCTGAATTCATTGGGCTTTTTTGCAGATAAAGTGTGAAAAACCTGCCCATTTCAAGCACTTCACATCACAGCAACTATATCCTTCTGTTAGACTTTAGTTCGAAGGTGTTTGCAAAATGGAAGTATGCCGATATTCCATACTGTATATACATTATTTCATTGGAAAATAATCAAAATAGAATTAAACATTTGATGTTCTTCAGCTGAGCAAGCCTGATATGTTAGACTGCAGTGCTGTTTATCTTGGAAGATGCTCGGTCTCAAGGCTGTAGTAATTCAGCACAGTCACGTGGTTGCAAATCTGTAGGAATTCTCATGGGTCAGATCATATGAAATATTAAAATAACTAGTTAGCATTCTGAGCCTCACTCAGAAAAAACTCAGGTTTATAAATTCTTCATGGGTTTTTGTTGCAATTCTCTATATTGGAGATGTTTGGATTATATTGTAGTTGTTGAGGTTATATTTATAAGCATTTTTGTAGATGTGTGCTATCCAGTGGGTGGCACAGTGGCTACCTCCCAGCTCCAGGGGACCCCAGTTTGATTCTGAGCTTAGGTTAATGTGGTGTTTCATTTGGTCTTCCCATGTCTGCATGGGTTTTCTCTGGGTTTCCCCTCAGCTCTCAAAACGATATGTGGTGGATTGGCATCTGTAAAGCTGCCCTAGTTGTGAATGAGTGTGTGCATCCCTGGCTCGTGCCTAGTGTTCCTTCGAATTCACTGCACTGAATGAATGAAATTGATATTACTCTGAATTGAATATTTCTTAGTATAACGATGGCATGCACTGTGTAGCGATGCACTGGTTTGTTTTAAACTGGGAACGTTTATATGTTGGGATAATCTGTGCAGGGATAAATTGAACAACATCAGTAATCAAAGGCTTTGTTGTCCATTACAAATGGAGTCTCTCACTGTATGTTTTAGTGCCTGAAAACTCAAACTATAATACATGACCTTGAGGGGGAAAAAAACCCCAAAACAAAACAAATGAATGGAAATATCAGTCCCACAAGAGAGGGTTTCAGTTCATGTGCTGTTCCTTTTTGTCTCGCATGCCGCTGGATCTCTGAATTTCTAATGCCATCATGAGCATTCAGCACTTTATGATCTAGATAACTACATGCTCCTTCACTGCATGCTCCTTCAGCTGTTCCTCAGAGTGATTAGCGTCAGCCTACACACACGCACACACACACACACACGCACACACACACACGCACACACGAGAATTCATTGTTCACTATAGAAAGGATGCACAAAAAAAATGTTACAAAAGTGAACAGCAGCAAGGTTTATGGATGTTGTTTCATAAAGTACAACATGTTCCTGCTCAAACTTTTACAAAATTAGTACACCAGGTATATGGGCCATGTTTCATCAACTGTATGTGACTTTCAGTTACACTGAAGTATTTTGAACTGTGTCTTGCATGGTAAAAAACATACATCAGTTTGGCTTTATTCATTCTCATGTGTTTTATTTCTGTTTTTAACAGATTATTTCTCAGGTGTGTTGGTAACAGCATGGGGACAGATGGGAAGTGTTTCTTATTACTCAGTCATAAGAATCTTAACTGACTTGCAAAAAAAACAGAAGAAAATGCCTGTATATATGTCAAGTCAGACTTTCTTTCTACAATATTTCTACAATAGCAGCTCACTGATAATGCCTGGAGATCATGGCCAGGATCTCACTGAGTGGCCAGTGGTATTATTTAGCATGAGCCGCTTGCCCAAAGGCCTGTGGGTACTCCAACCATATTAGTTTACATTGAAGAAAACTTCCTGCTTCTCAAAATAATCCTGTGATTACTAGTTCTCGCTCGAGGCCCACTCCTGATGCCCGCATTTCACGATCATTATTCTGCTACGCTTGGGCCTGAGAAATGAAAAAAAGTGTAAACGTTCCATTTATTCTGATACATGTCATGAACTTTGTATTATATGGTTCTATCTCCCATTCATTATTAACCCAGACAGAACTTTATAAACAGTCCCTTCAGGATTCCATGATTTTGCAATCGCAGAAATGAACGCAAAATCAAGCAAACTCTGCAATATTCGGAGGAGCTTGCAATTTTTCAAAATTACCTCAAATTTTCTGCCAAGACGTGTCATGTGACATCATCACAACGCACATTCAGTCAAAGCCTTCTTCGATTCACGTGCATCGAACATGTACAGTTACATTGAACAAATACAGCTAAAAGGTCTCATTTACCAACAAACATCACTACGAAAGACGGTGCAAAGTAATTTCGTGCAGTTGTAATTTCGCCAAATTATGTAGTTTTCCACAAAAAAACACAAAAATCGCCGCAAATTTTTTAAAAAGCTGCAGCAAAATCAAGCAGTTTTGATCGCAACAATCACAAAAAAACTCAGCATCATCCAGTCCATTCAAGATTTCGCAAAGGTCATGCATTGTTGTTTGCATGTTTACACAGAAAGACACTTAATCTTATGCTGCATTCAACTTAAACTCGATAACTCAGAATTAAAACTCAAACTAGGTAACGCCCCCTCAACTCGGAATTCCTACTCAGAAACTCTGGATGGTCTTCTCAACCCTAAGTTCAGCAAGTGATATCAAATCAACATGGCAGCTCACAGCATCAACAGTAAACAAAGTAGGACGTCTTTAGTTTTAAATGAGTTATGCTGTGTATATATAAGTATTTGCTTTATCAACATACAGACATATTAACTTGTTAAATCTATAATTTTGACCATACAGTTTGCTGTTTTGAGGAGGAAAATATACATCACTCATCACAGTTAGCTGGCTAGATCGGTGCTAACAAAAAGACGAGCATGGAGGTGTCCACGTTATTTTAGAAAAGGACGGCATTCCGACTTCCCACTTCCCACTCCCCCTCTGCTGTGTGTCAAAAAAAGCGAAAAAAAAGTGGATGGTTTTAGACTGGCCAAGTCAATCACCAGACCTTAACCCAATTGAGCATGCATTTCACCTCCTGAAGATGAGACTGAAGGGAGAAACCGCCCAAAACTAACAACAACTGAAAGAAGCTGTACAAGCCTGGAAAAGCAAGAAGAATGCAACAGTTTAGTGATGTCAGTTGGTCGCCAGCTTGATACAGTTATTGCAAGAAAGGGACATGCAACCAAATATTACGTTTTATTTATTTTAAGACTATCTATTCCAATACTTTTGCTCACTTAAAAACTGGGTGGTCTGCCAACTAAAGTGTCATGTCCTAAGTTGTTTAACACATGATAGATTTACATATTAGGAAATGAAAGCTGAAATTCTATCGTCTCATTCATCTTTTGATCTCAAACCCAAATGTCTTCAGTGTATAGCAAAAACAAAAGAATATCGAAGGGAACTGTATATCAGGACTATAAAACTTCTGTATTTATAGGGCTTGGTGTGCTTTTAGTGTCTTTTTTTTTTTTTTTTGCTACTTCTTGCATAATACAGCGACATTATTACATCTCAGTTCGTTAAAAGAACTTCTTCATCTGTGCTGCCTGTACACAAACATAAGTGAATGTCGAGGATGAGATTTTTTCAGTGAAACTTGGTCCATCAGCAGATTCGGCTGTTAAAGCTCATTCTGTTCACTTCACCTCTGTACATTGTGCTACAGAGCTTACAGTCCCTGAGTCTCCTGACTCTGCAGAATGCTGAAGGCACACTATTGCTCCTATAAATTATACATTAATGCTGTCACCTTTTGCACCGGTTCCACGGAGTTTTAAATGCCTTTCTCTGTCTCGTCTGCTGCTTTCCTCACATCAGCAGTCGGGCAGATTTATTAGCCTATGCTGGAGGTCACAGCCAAACTTTTCAAGCACTCAACTAATATCTGTAATGTCCTCTTTTTTTTTTCTTTTTTTTTTCTATCCTTGAAATTAAAGCAGGTAAATAGTCATACCCAGCGGCTCAACCAGGAATTACTCTTTCCTCTTGGGCTGTCCAATCAAAGACTTCAGAATCTGTTTGAATTCTCTCTGTTAAGTCCCACGACGCATCAGCTTGCCCCTCCTCTTTCTTCTCTCTCTTTTTCTCTGCCTCTATATTTTTCTGCCTGTTCCTTGGTTGGACAGTCAGTGGCAGGAGAGTGGCAATCCCCCCATCTCTCAGCTGAGAGTAAAGCATGGCAGAGCCTGATCTTCGCATTCAGCGCTGAAGCGGATCGTCCCACTCAGCCTCGCCTCGCCTCGCCTCTAATCCTTCTTCTCCCCTCCTCTTTCCATCATCAGCCCTCCCAGCACAGGGCTCTCCACAGGCAGCATGGCTGCTCCGGAGCTCCCCGCTCAGCCACTCTCTCCGCGAGTCCACTGAGCGCACGGAGGCTGGTGCGCACTGAGCCGGGAGATGAGGGTGCGTGCCAGGATCAGTCAGCGGGCAGCGTGTGAGGAAGCACACGCCAGGGACCTGTTCGATCGCTGACCGATCGAAGTAGCCCGGGCACGGAGAGCATGTCTCCCAGCATCAAGAACTTGGATTGCGTTTCGCCAATGTTGTGCCACTGTAAAGTAGCATGCACCAACAGCACCATCTCGCTCATGTTCGGATGCAAGGTAGGGAGAAAAAGCAGTGTCTCTCTCTCTCGCTCTCTCTCTCTTTTTTTTTTTTCCCCAGAAGCTGAGCATCAACACTGTTAATAAATCTGTCATAAAGCAGGTTTAGTTAATTCCTTTCCTTGCTGGAGTTAGACTTGGTAATTATTCTGTCATACTCAGGATCATCGAGGTGACAGAATAAATCTTTCAAAGCTTTGAAATGAGCACATTCAGATTATTCTCAGTAGTGTTTAATATTTTAGTAGGGTTAGGGTCTGCCTCCATGTTTCTAACATCCTTATGGCAAAATCCAAAGCTTCCGATGATTTCTGACAGATGTGACGGCCCGTAGCGCTGTTCTCTTTCCATCAGCTATGCTCAAGGCACTCTGCAACACTTGATGCCTGGAGTAAACCATGCATATATGTGTGTTTCATTTCAGTTTTTTCCTTCAGCTATTGCTCTGGGACAGAATTCATGCTTGTTTGGTGAAAGGATCCTGTTGATTTTTGTCCTCTCATGCAGCCATGTTTGCCAGAAGTCATGTGTGAAATGTCATGACATGGTAGGACTTTTAATAGTATCTGTGTCGTCTTTGTTGTAGTCTGCCTAGCATGTTCAAAAGAGGAGGTCAAGTTACTGTAGTTACATAATTGCCTAGTCCTCTGGGTATCCCAGCCTGTGTCTGAATTAGTTCTTTGCAGAAATTGGATGTGGAGATAGTTGTCTTGCTTTTTGTCATCTCTGTCTGATATTCCAGACTTCATCCTGCCTGTCTTTGTGGAGATCTACAGACATTAGTATACATCAGTTGCTCTTGAGGAACATGGTTACAGCAGACTGCAGTTTGTCTTAATTTTCTGTAGATTAAAGTAATTTTAAAAAATAAAATAAATCTGTGTGCATTTGCTTAAGATGCTTCATATGATCTGTTAATAAGACAACTGTGGCTTTATGGAATAAAAAAAAAAAAGTTACAAAAGTGATTAAACTCTGCTAATTATCATTATATACACTATGTTATATATGATACATCACCTTAAGATATTGGCTATGAGTGTAGATTGCAACCTTAAGTGATTTCTTGGCAGCATTATGAATTACTACATTGATTTGTGACCAGATGCGAGCATCTTGACTAACAGAGACCAGATCCTGCCATTAGGTATATAAGATAATTTCTAAAATGATAATCATAATTGTTTTCCTCAACATTGAAACCACAGTTATTTATTATTATACAGCCAAAACCTTTTCTTTCATGTGATTCGTTATCAGCCAGCATTCATTCCAATATACAGTACTGTGCAAAAGTTTTAGGCTCATGCAAAGAAATGCTGTAGAGCAAAGATGCCTTCAAAATAAGGAAATTAAATGTTTCTACATTTTAAAAGAAATACCATACAGAGCAGTAAATGAAACAAAGTAGGTATTTGGTGTGACAAAAAAAATAAAAATAAAAATAGTAGTCTCCGGTACAATGTGTGCAGTTTTATAAGGAAATGAGCTGGTAAGTTTTATTGAGCATCTTGCTGAACCAGACACAGTTCTTCTGGAGACTTTGACTTTCGCACTCGCTTCTTATTTTTGCAGCGAATCCCAGCAGCCTTCATTGTGTTTTTTGTCTGAAAAGTGTCTCTTACGTAATATACTGCTTTCTTTAATGACATACAAACATTTTTCTGTAACATTTCATTTTGTGCTAGAACACTGTTTGGGAATCTAAAATGTTTTTGTTCTGATTTGATAATGTAGAAGTCATAAAAAAAAATAAAAAAAAAATCTATAACAAAGTTTGTAATAAAAAAAAAAAAATAGGGTGCCTAAAACTTTTGCACAGTACTGTATAATGTCTGAAAAGTAGCTATATAAGACTAGTAGTAATGGATCTAAACAAAATCTAAACACAATTAAGCTCTGAATAAATAAATGAATATGTAAATAAATTTGTCACCACAGTTTTTCAGATACAGGTTGAATATATGAATAAGATAATTATCTAATGCTGAAGAATGGTGGAAGTCATGATTATGATCATGCTTATAATATAATTAATCGTTCTGCCCTATCAGGACAATCTTTGTTCGGTCAGTATCCCAGGCCTGTGTGTTTTCCTATTTGTCGTCTACAATATTGCTTTATGGAACTGCTGTAGCTTTCTATATATTCAGGTCTTATGAACTAAGGAGGGGCTTCCTCATTATTAAATAGGATACAGCCATTCTTCTCTAATGACCTTCAGGAAATGTTAACCTTTCAGCATGAGCTCATCATAAAGGATATCATGTTTCATCCTCACACAATGTGAGGACATGGAAGTGATCTATAGGAAATGTTCTTTAAGGTTTCTGAATGTGTGCATGCACACTCACCGGCCACTTTTATAGGAACACCTGTACACCTGCTTGTTTGTGTAATTAGCCAATCTCAGAACGCAGAACACGTCAAACCTCAAGGAAATGTTACCTTTTTTTCCCTGAAATACTTTTCTGCTCAACACGGTTGTAAAGAGTGCTTATTTGTTTTACCATTTCTAGCCTGAACCAGTTTGACCATTCTCTTCTGACCTGTTTTTTGACCATTCTGTGTCAAGTCTAGAGACTTGTTGTGTGTGAAAATCCCAGAACAGCAGTAGTTTTTGAAATACTCAAACCAGCCTGCCTGTCACCAGCAGCCATGCCACAGTCAAAGTCACTAAGATCACATTTTTTCCCCATTCTGATGTTTGATGTGAACATAACCTGAAGGTCATTGGAGAAGAATGGCTGTATCCTATTTAATAATGAGGAAGCCCCTCCTTAGTTCATAAGACCTGAATATATAGAAAGCTCTTGTTTTTATACAGCGTGCTTCCACATGAATGGTTGATTCGTGGATAATTGCACAAATATTCAGGTATACAGGTGTTTCTATTAAAGTGGCCAGTGAGTGTACATATTAAACCACATACCTATTTTATTTCTGTCATTTCTTCTGCTATAGTACTGGGCTAAAGTCAGGTTGTCGGTTGTTGTCCTGTCCTTATGGTTTGTGGTTTATTAGTGCATATCAGTCAACAGAGCGTGTGTGTGTGTGTGTGTGTGTGTGTGTGTGTGTTGTGAGCCAAAGTTACAGTCCTCCAGCTGAGTGTTTGTAGAAGTTAATTTCCCTGCTGCTGCTCAGTATTTCTGATCTCCAGAAAAAAGCAATGGTGTTGGACAATTTCTAAATTCATTAGCTCGCCCACTGGGTAAGTGGAAGCTCCAGTGTGCAGCCAAATCCTTTTTTTTTTTTTGTTATTTCTGGACAACTGACTAGGCTAAAAAATACTGGCTAACATAATGTAATAAAGGCGTTAGCTAGCTAAGTGCACTGATACAGACTAAGAGAAACAAATGGCTTGTATGACAGCTTAGTGCTGGCCTTTATTTTGCTTGGCTTTGTCTGCGTTTCTCTGATTCTAAAAAGACTGCATATCATCCGTGTTAAATTTTAAACCTAAATACCAAAAACTTTTGTTTTGGGAAAGTTAATCAGGATTTTTCTGCATGTTAAGCCTGCGTGACAACTATGGCAACTATGAAAAAAACTAATAACCCAGCCATGAAATCTGCTTGTTCTGGGCTACTGATTTGCCCATCCCTGTGAAAGTGAGTGAAGTCTAATTTCAGGGTTCCTGAAATCCTCCTATGATGATGATTGTTCCTGACACAGCTATTCCAGCTGTATACATTTTAACTGCATCTTTTACATTTTCTCTCCGTCAGTGGGTCTTCAGGCGAATCTCATTCATCTCTGAGCTGCACTGATTTAGTTTAGACATCCTGCTTTGTAAAGGAGTGCTAGCTTTTTTTTTTTTTTGCCCAGGGTTTGGAAGCGTAACAGATAAGGAAACTTTTTTCATTTTAAGTCCAATTCATCATTTAACGATGTAAAATCCAAACCAGCCCAAGTGTCTACTGTTTTGCTTCATATAGACATTTCTTCTAAGCCCTTGACCTGTTTGTTGGCTGGACTGGAATAAACCAATGTTGCTGATTATTACACATTACATCACACACTAGCTGAACTAGCCTTATTTGTGGAAAATCAGTAATTCACATTGAATACATTTTCGGTTCACCAGACATGCATTCATTTTGTACTGAATGCTGTGTTTGCACCCTTCTATTACAGAATCAGCAATCTTGCATGAGTTGTAATTGCCTGTAACATATTTTTGATTGCTGTGTTCAGCGTTGCGAAACTTTAACACGGATACACTCCAATGCTGCAGTAAGTATAATTAGGGTATATGAGTGGATTCTTGCTTATGTTTGATTTTTTTTTATTTTTATTTTTTAATGTAGCTACAGCTAAAGCATAGCTTGTCTGCAGTAAATAGGCAGGGAATCTGGCCTCTCCACAACTGTGTAGTTGTAGGTAATTATTATGTAAGGAATAGACTGTGCTGTTATAAGAAGACAATCAATTATAGGGTAGTGCAATGTGACCCGTCAAAAATCGAATTTTAAGTTTCCTACACCAGCATGTCCTGAAGTGTTTTATTCTTCTTATACTGTGTAATTTATTAAAGAATGACACGCCATACTTTTTCAGTTTATAGTTATATTTTAATGTCGTGATACTTCTAGACCCTGTTATCGCTTGTCATTTCCTCATTAATTTTTTATTTTTAATTTTTTTTTTTTAAGTTAATAAGACTAAAAACTCAGCTTGTCATGTTACTGAGAGACATGTCTTGAAGACTTTCCTGTGGTAGAAACCTTACTGTCTGTAAGTGCTGACACTGAAGACTCCTTCCATAAATGTCTTTTAACTCAGGTACTGCTCCAACTTTGAAAGTTCTGGTTAAAGTTCCAGTTTTGCAACATCCATTGTTAATCAAATGTCTGTATAAACATCTGCAAAAATCCTTCACCTCACTGGTGAATCCAGAATACAGTATATGTGGACTTACTTAAGTCCACATATACTTACTTAAGTACATTCTCTCTGAAGAAGAAACTGTTGAGCCCTGATTTTACTGTGCTTCAACACTACTTTTAATCCACATGATGGCATTGTGCAGGTTGCCAACATTGTAAATCAGAATCTTGACAGTAGAATGTGATTTGTATTTGGCATTCTGTCAAGTCGCCAAAATCAAGCAACTTGACCAGCAACAAAAGACGTGTTGGAAATGAATTGTAATACACTCTTATGCTATCTAATCTGCCAGTGTCAGCCCATTACGTTTTAAATCCTTGCCTGCCAGTATCCGACTATGCAAGCTGCTCTTTTCTTTTCGTCGTTTCTCCACAATGAGCTGCGGAGCAGCTGCTGGTAATCCCTCCAGACTGGCAGAGCGAAGACACAGTAGTGTGTTACTGCATGTCTCTGCTGGCTGCTCTCTGAGTTAGCAGTGCTTTATAGACCTACTTTCTGCTGAGCATGAGGTAATTTGCAGCATTTCTCATTTAGGAGTTTAATTTTCTCGGTCTTTCTGCCTGGCGTCTGACTGTCACAGGATTAATCCATTTAATGTCCACCGTGATGACTGGAGTATGAAGGACAGTTGTACATGTTGTTTATTAGGTCTTGATGAGTTGTTTATTAGATCTTTCTCCCGTCCAGCAGTTTCTTTATTATAGCTGCCTGACATGTGGGCATCTTCAGCAAATACTTTTTTTTTTTCCCCAGACAGAAACTAGTAAAGCATCGAGCTGGAACTTTCCATGTGCCAGTAATTCCTGGGTGAATCACACTGCTGCAGAGCAGTTAGTTTCTTCTGAATAACCGCAGAAAGAAATTAGATGAGGCTCTGCTTGTTACACTGAGTACGGTAGGGTACGTACCTGGAGTAGGATAAACATAGCTGAAGTGCAATGTTTGTATAGAGATTTAAGTTGCAAGCTTGTTATATTTCCATCATACTTTATGAGTCATACAATTGACCCTGGCTGCTGTTTACTGCTGCTGCACATCTGTGAAAGTTGGCAGCTTCCTAATGCTGGAACTCTGTGTGAGAAAAGTTCTGTGGATTGAAAGTAATGCTGTCTTGGATTACTTATTTACATTTATCATCTTGGTTTCTAGTGTAGAAGCAGATATTAGCACGTCTGTCCAAACTAGGGTTAATATAGTTCATAAAATGGAAGAAAAGAAAAAAAGAGACAGAAATAAAATAAAATATGGTAAAATTGAATAAATAAATAAATAAATAAAAATCAGAGAAGAAAATTAAAATGCCAGATATGCCAGGGCCATATCACCCTGCAGTTCTCGGCCAATTTCCCACTGAAGCTAACCAGAGTTGAGCCTGGCTAGTACCTGGATGGGAGACTTCCTGGGGAAAACTAAGGTTGCTGCTGGAAGTGGTATTAGGGAGGCCAGTAGGTGGTGCTCTCCTGTGGTCTGTGTGGGTCCTAATGCCCCAGTATAGTGACGGGGACACTGTACTGTAAAAAGAGCACTGTCTTTCGGAAGACACGTTAAACCGAGGTCCTGACTCTCTGTGCTCATTAAGAATCTGAGGACACATCTCGTAAAGAATAGGGGTATAATAACGGTGTCCTGGTGAAATTCCCCCATTGGCCCTTATCTATAATGGCCCCCTAATAATCTCCATCCCTGAATTGGCTATATCACTCTCCTTTCCTCTCCACCAATAGCGTTGGGCATTCTGGTGCACTATGGCTGCCGTCGCATTATCCAGGTGGATGCTACACACTGGTGGTGTTGTAGGAGATCCCCCCATACTATGTAAAGCGCTTTGAGTGTCTACAAAAGTGCAGTATAAATGTAACTAATTATTATAGAAAATATTGCCCACAAAGCTACCTCAAGTAAAAGAGAATGAGTGCAGATGAGTTATTTTCCATTTAGTTTTTCTGTACACTTGTGTGACTTCTGAGTTATAGAAGAATAAGCGTTTATTAGTCACATATGCATTACAGTGTAGTGAAATTCTTTCTTTACCTATCCCAGCTTGTTAGGAAGCAGGGGTCAGAGCACAGGGTCAGCCATGATATGGCACCCCTGGAGCAGAGAGGGTTAAGGGCCTTGCTCAAGCGTCCAACAGTGGCAGATTGGCGGTGCTGGGGCATGAACCCCCAACGTACTGATCAGTAACCCGGAGCCTTAACCACTGGGCATTGCATTTAAGTGTTTAGCCCTGAAGTGTGAGATACCTAACTGTCATGAGGAAGGACAAGGGAATTATGTCATTCTTCCTCCATATGAGTCAACAGACATTTCTCAATGACTCACAGACAAATGGCACAGCCGATCCTGCATTCCAGCTGTCTTTAGGTGGCAGAATCTTTGTTTATCCCATTTAAATTTATTGATTGGCAGTCAGTAATGGCAGTAATGCAAAATGACTTACAAGTAAGAAAAGCACAATCCGGGCATACAGTGCTAACGAGTAAACTTCACAGCAAGTGTTATGAATGTGTTTCTTTTTTAGGAATAGTGCAAGATAATTGTAGGAGTTAAGGGACAGGAAATTTAGGTGCAAAAGCTACAAGATAAATAGCATGCAACTTCAAACCAGCAATATAACGTGAGCAGGAGAGAATTGCAATATTGTGCAATGTACAACTCTGAGTAACATCATCATTCAGAATGGTGCAGGGGAAATGTAAGTGCAATTACAGTTACAAGATAAAGGAAGTGTAGGTATTACAATTTAAACACACAAAATAAAGATGAGGAACATTTTGCATTATTTACAGCTTATAGCAAGACGGAGCATACAGACTATACGAGCTTATCAGAAACAGTAGTGATTGTATGCCTATAATGTAGTCATAAAAAGGCATGTGCCTGTACTAGACGATGAGATATTTACCCTGACAGGTAAGGCCTGAGAACTGGGAGAGTTGTCCACGAAGGTCAGGTAGTCACTACCCTTAGATTCCAGGCAGGCGTTACAGATGATGCTGATGAGGAGCCGATACTGAATGGTGATGCTTTGTTGTCATAGGGTCATAGCTGGGACTAGCTCCATCAGAACTAATCTGATGATTAGTCAAATCTAGTGTTACTCCCACTTTATGTTAAGTACCATTTATATAATTAACAATTTTCAGGTTTTACTGCATTGTAATTTTTATTTTTTTATTTTTTATTCACCTTCAGTAAACATTATCCTGGTCAGGGTTGAGGTGGATCTTGAGCCTATTCCAGAAACACTGGGAGCAAGCAGGAATACACAGTGGATGAGTCGCTAGTACTTCGCAGGGCACCATGCACATACTCATTCACACATACGGGCAATTTCGAGTAGCCAGTCCACCGACCTGCATGTTTGTGGGAGGCAGGAGGAAAGCAGAGAACTCAAAAGTGCCGACACAGCAAGCTTGGGATGGGATTTGGGATGCTGGAACTGTGAGGCTGCACACCAGTGAGCCACCATGCATGTAATTTTTATGAACTAATCTGTACTGGTTAATTGGCTGTATTTTTGTTGCTATTGTAGCAAAAGGAGGTACTAATACTTTATATCTCTGCACTAATAGTCACACACTGTATATAACTAAATGGAGAGATATGCTAAGGCACAAATGCCAATTACAGAACTGAGACATTTAAATAAGATGATGTTATGGACGGTTTATGTGAATCTGTCATGGTCTGGATCCACATCATGGCACAATGCTTTGTCTCTGCCAAATGAGTAGTAATGCAAACTAACAAGCACCCTCTTTATGGCCAGACACTCCTTTTCTATAGTGGAGTCCCAAGTCACTTTTGGTAGGAGCTTCCTATTCAGTTACAATAGTGGCATGCCTAATCCCTCTTTGCCCTAGGGAAGGACAGCCCCAATTTCCACAGAAGAGGCATCCACCTGGGTAAGAAATTGTGAAGAAAATCAAGACTTATGATGATTGGATGAGTTACACAAGATGTGCTTGAGGGTGGTGAAGGCTTCCTCACAGGCCTCAGTCCTCTTCATTGGATTGCTGCCATGCTTGGTAGTGAGGGTAGTAAATGGCTCAGCAACAAATTGCAGAATGAAACGAAAATATAACACAACGCAGTGTTGCCTCGATTTTGTCCACCTGTGCCCTGATCTTGCCATTGCCCAGCTGGTGTCCAAGATACGTTGTTTCCTGCTTTGCCCACACACAGGTTACGTTTGCTTAGGATACTCTGGAGATCCTGGAGGTGATAAATAAGCATAAAATGTAGGCAGGATGCTGTGACTATATAGAAATAGGAAAAGTGTTGAATTACTGTTTCAGGTTTCATTTAAACATGTTTTGCTTCGGTTAAATCCTTATTTAAAGAATGTAAGTATTGTTCTCTGGGCTGGTGAGGAATCTGATAATTCAGAGTAATTTTCCATGTCCGAGATTTGTAATTAAGTGATTAAACTACTAGGGCGAATTAAAATGTGGAAACGGTATTCAGCATTTACTCTTCTTTTTTCTTTTTTTCTTTTTTTTTTCCCCAGAAGTAATTGTTGAAAAAGCTGCTAATTTAACAACGGCTGCTTATCTGCCAGTGTGAGGAGATAAGACTACCAGAGATGGTTCAGTAAAACTAGATAGTGTTTTACTGTTTTGACTGTGAAGTCAGAAACTCATGGGAAGTGAAATTATGCCTGATAAAAGAGACACCTATATTGTTCAGCTGGTGATAATTTAGTAAAATATCAATGAGCATCGCATTATTGGCAGATTACATTTATACCATTCAGTTTTCTGTATTTGATTAGGCGAAGTGTATACACTGTAGCCTAATCATTCATTAATTACACATAATGCATTATGCTGATTATTTGTTGAACTCTTTGCTCCATGTCTGCTCTGCTCAAGGGAGACCTCACAGATGTATGTGATGCTGCTGAACATCATGCTGCCCAGAGCGAGTGATGTAAGACATGCACACACACGAGGACAGAAGGGGGGAGGACCTGGTTGAACGAGTGCCCCTTTCTTGAGGGAACCACCATCAATCACGTTCACTCACTATCAGCTTAAATGTAATGCTGAACAATATGGACAACATGTTATATGTTGGTTCATATTGCCATTAAAACATGTCATGCAGTTTATTATAACACACTGATGAACCCTTGACATGCCTAGTTTAAAACTTAGATCACACGAATAACATGATTCACTCATCTGGAGTTAATGAGACTGGTCAGGATGATCACTCTGCAAAAAAATTGTATGTTAACAAGTGAAAACTGGAGGGCACGGTGGCTTAGTTGTTGGCACGTTTGCCTCGCACCTCCAGGTTTGGGGGTTAGATTTCCAACTCTGTCCTGTGTACGTGGAGTTTGCATGTTCTTCTCGTGCTTTGGGGGCTTCCTCCAGGTACTCTGGTTTTCTCTCCCAGTCCAAAGACATGCGTTGTAGGCTTACTGGCATTTCCAAATTGTCCGTATTGTGCGAGTGTGCCCTGTGATTAGGTGGCACCCTGTCCAGGGTGTACCCTGCCTTGTGCCCCGAGTTCCCTGGGATAGGCTTCAGGCTCCTCACGACCCTGTGTAGGATAAGTGGTACAGAAAATGGATGGATGGATGGATGGAAGTGAAAACAGCTGAGCACTATAAGGAAGGATCATTCATGACCTCCTCAATCACTATGTTTATGCATCATTGAACTTTCATGGCTAGTTTTTTGAATGCAGAACATCATCATCATCATCATTATTACAATTAATGATGAAATAATATATTGTATTAAGTGTTTAGTACTCACTAAAACAATACTAGAGCTGTGTGTGTGTGTGTGTGTCTCAATTTTCATAGTTTCACAACTGCTATTTGACCATGTAGTACTGGTACATTTATAGAAGGGATTTATTTATTTATAATTGCACTATCCGGTGTTACCCAGATGAGGATGGGTTCCCTTTTGAGTCTGGTTCCTCTCAAGGTTTCTTCCTCATATCGTCTCAGGGAGTTTTTCCTTGCCACCGTCCCCTCTGGCTTGCTCATTGGCG
>CM042537.1:28549208-28584208 GCA_023630585.1 Cranoglanis bouderius
TGTTGGTGTTATATCTTTCACTTGGATGTTATAAGTTGCACTGAGTAAATACAGCTGGATAAAACAAAAACTGTGTCCATCTTCATTTCAGGCTGAAAAGCACTGTGTGTGTGTGTGTGTGTGTGTGTGTGTGTCTATCTACACATATACACACAGATACTCAGGTTTACTCCACCTCCAAAAGACTTTTTGGTTGGTGGACTGACTATGCTGGTGCCCTGTGATGGACTGGTGTCCCATCTAAGCCTGTCACGATAATTATGTTATCGACTTTTCGTACAATATATGGACATGACCTTGATAATTTTTGCTGACCTCGATATTGCCTGTTGTGTTTACATGTGTGTTTGTTTACATAAGAATGAATGTCACCATGTCATGTTCGCTGAGTAGAGGTGGATGCAAATGCAGTTTAAGCGTTTTATTTAAGAGGCAGGCAGACAAATCCAAATTGTGACTCAAAATCAGTAAACAGAACACAGGCACAGGTCAGGTGATCAGCAGACAGCAAAAGCAGAGATAATCCAAAATACATGAAAGAGAAAACTGAACTAGGTAAATAACTTGGGACAATTACAGCATGAAACAAACAATTCGGCAAAGTCAGGAGGCAAAACACTGAACTGCATGCAGCGCAGCACGCCAACATTTTAGCCATTCATGCTGCTTCTGTTCTCTTGTCTGCTCTAGGGCTGTCAAATTAAATTTTAAATTAAGATTTTTATTTAAGATAAAAATGCACATTCAAATGGAAAAACTGTGTGCATTCAAATTTAAGCACTAGCACTGATTTTAATTAAAACATACTGTTGAAAAAATTGCATCACATCCAAACAGTGTTACGTACATTACCTCAGCATAACCGGATATGATATATCTGAGCATAAGATAGATATGTGTGCGATTGGCCTGATGCCATTGTTTCTTATGAGAGCGGAGCTGCAACATATCTACATCATATTGAATAAACTCATGACGTTACAGGCCAGGTATATATTCACATTTATGAATAAAAATATGTGTTAGACTGACACCATCTTGAGCGGTGCAGTTGGCAGTTCAGCTCATGGCAAAGTCTGACTTGAAATGCCCTTGCAGGTTGACAGGTATTGAATCTGACATGTTTTAAGGGCTTTAGGTACCTTAACAGTGGAGCCAGAGTGGACTAGTGAGCTGCAAGCAGGTAAAAGGAGACACTCAGTGTGGCAGTGAATCTAATCCACTCATGCTGTGACTGTGAAGCTGCTCCATGATGCTGTCAGACATTCTGTTGAACAAGGGTTTGGACTCACAACTCGAACTCTATATCTGGTACTGTAGGGATAAAATTTTTTATTTTTTATTTTTTAAAAATCAGACTATTCTACTAATAACTGTTTTTCTCTTTTATTGCTTATCAGAAACTATGAAACTAAGAAAAGAATATAGACCCACTAATAGCTGTTTGTAGTAATTTAATTATATTAATGTACATATCTGCATGTTCAATATTCAAGTATGTAGTACTTTATGTGAATATTTATAGGTATTTAGAGTAGCAGCTGGTGCTATAATACTCAGAAATTAATAGGTAATAATTTAATGCTTTGTAGTGTTGGTGAGTGCCAGATATACTGTAATACTTGAGACTAAGATCCATATTTGGCAGGACATTGACTTTTGGGTAAGTGTTGAATAATTACTATGTATAATGTTAGAAGCATTATTACACATTAGTACTTTACATGTGCTTGTATTTATCGAAGGAGCTTGGAAGTACTTCCCTCTATTATGTTGCTCTTTAGAATTACATGTAATTCAGTGCACTATGTAAAAACAATACTCTGTTATACAAATCTGCTAGTTTCACGTAATTTACAGTGTACTAAATCACATACTTACCTGTTAAATGTTTGGTACTTGTATACGGTTAAAAAAAAAACCCTACTGACTTGCTTATCCATATTGGAGATGATGTTTAAATACGAGTGGACTCAGACTCTTGAGCCCTATTATATGTGGTATTATGGCAATAACAGTAAAAACAGGTGTTTTGGGGTTTCCCCTCAGTATAGTGCTAGACAGGGATGGACATACGTGAACAAAAGACGATGCTGAATAATGTGGTTCCCTCACATACTCCTGCAGCTGAATATATCAGATCATGCGTGGCAGTTTGAGGTCATCGTGATGACTGTGCAGCAGAGAGCAAGCAGGGGGTTTTGCTCATTAATGCAGTGTTTCCCATCTCAGCACTATAACACACTCATCCATCAGGGAGTTTCTTCACATCCACTCGCCTTTTGGCTGCCTCCTAGAGGAAGGCCAGGCTTGCCCCATACGCCGCAGCACTGATTTATACCGTCAGGTTTCTGGTACACATATCACTGTGAGAAAGTAGGCCTTGGGAGAAAGCTCAAAAATAGTTTCTGTGCCTCAAATGGGGTGTATGATTGTGAACAGATGCTCAAAGCCACAAACTCCGACTTGCAATCGGAGTTTACTTTGGATGCATGTTTATAAATCTGTTTGTGTCTGAATGGCCCACTTTTTATCGTTTGGAGTTGGGGCGGAGGTGGCTCAGTGGTTAAGGCCCTGGGCTACTGCTCGGATGGTTGTGAGTTCAAGCCCTGTCACTGCCAAGCTCAAAGGGTGGCACTCTTAATCCTCTTTGCTCCAGGGGTGCTGTATCATGGCTGAACCTGTGCTCTGACCCTAGATTCCTAACAATGTGCAGAAAAGAATTTCATGTAGCACATTTGTATATACAAAAGCTCGGTTTCTCCAATGGACTTGAAGGGTAGTAAATGTTCAAGCCATTTTAATCGTAGAGGATCATAATAATAATTGTAGTAGTAGTAGTAATAATAATAACAACAGAGTTTTCCCTAGGTTTTCAGAGGGCTTGGAGTTTGACATTATTCGAAGGAAAGTTTAAGTTATTTTAAGTTTTTTTCATGTTGTTTTTGAACATTATCCTTACCATATTTGTGAAGGAAAGCTGGCAACACTTATTGTACTTACATTCAAAAGTCTATTCATTTCACCAAATAGTATGTTTGAGATTTAATGAAAATATATGTGGACCCATTACAATATCTATCACCTTTAAATGATGTTTCAACCTTTCTTGAAGTGGTCAGCACGTTTTACATAGCAATCCTAGCGTTGTTTTTTATTTTTATTTTATATGAAAACAGCGGTTTTCATCAGAAAAAGACGTTACTTGTGAACACAGCCTAACTTTGTTTAGATACCAAGCCACGTTAGATACTAACGTTAGTTCAGTTGAGGTATATTTTTCTAACGTTTATACTTCATTTAGTCTTTGTTGAGGTTTACCCTATGGATGGTTTCCAACTTGCTTATCCGAGTCGATGTTTGTAACTACCATACCAAGGTGACAGTACTGAGAAATATCTAATCAGCCGTTTGATTAGCTTGGCGATGAGGATCTGTCACATACCAATCACACAAACGCATGTCCAAACACTGATTGCTCATTCCTGTTGCCAGTTTACATTTCCATTTGAGATCAAGCCACTTCTCCGTTGTTGTTTTTTTGTCAGCGCATAGAACTCTCACCGTTGTTTTTACATTCATTCTGATATGTCGCCTAAATGCCTTTTTACTTTCATTTGGCTTAAGGCGCTCTACAAAAACAGGAAAAAAGACCCTTAATAATAATACTGTTGCCGCCTCACCTGAGCTTAGGATAGCCTAAGCTCAGGGTCCACTCAGGTTACTGTCTGTGTGGAGTTTTCATGTTCTCCCTGTCCCCATGTGGGTTTCTTCCAGGTTCTCTGTTTTTCTCCCACATCCCAAAAACATGTCAATAGGTGGTAATCAAATTTGCCCCTAGGTGTGAACGTATGTGTGCATGGTGCACATGGGTGGGTGATTGAGTGAGTGAGTGGTTGGGTGGGTGAGTGGTTGGGTGAGTGAGAGTGGTTGGGTGGGTGGGTGGGTTGTTGGGTGATTTGATTGGGTGATTGGATGGGTGGGTGAGTGAGTGAGTTGAGTGAGTGGGTGGGTGAGTATGAGTGGGTGGTTGGATGAGTATGAGTAGGTGAGTGGGTTGTTGAGGTGAGGTGAGTGAGTGAATGAAAGAGAATGTTTTTGGGATTCCAAGTGGCACAGCGGTCATTGCTACTATAAACATGATAATGTATTAAAATAAGTGCATTCATATAACCCTATAATTTGCCTTGCAGCTGTCACCATGTCAGAGCCACGCTGTTATAGAAAATTAATCAACACCTTCTGACCATTCAGAAACAAGAATTTAACAGCGCTGTAGTATAATTGAAAAGAACACAGGTCAACAGGACCAGAAAGTAAGAGCAAAATGTTTAGGTCTTACTCCAATGTTTTGTTGCTCCTTGATGTCAGAGTGAAGCATGTGTACTATGAAGCGTTTAGCAGCGTGCTGTGTATACACCTGGGCTCCCTGCTAACAAAGCCAATCAGGTCAGGCTGCAGGCGCAGCATGGAGCAAACTGTTCTGTTTGATCTGATGACATTCATCTGTGTGTTTTGCAAAAGCTTGCTGTGTGAGACTTTGATCCTTACTTCACGGTCGCCTGCAAGATGGAGATTAGTGTTGGGTTTTGCGATTTTCATGTCTTCATTAGACCGCCAGTTTATGTTGTAGTTCTATTTTCACTTTCGGAATATTGAGGACTAATTAGAAGTATTTTGAATAGCAGAACTATCTACAGATGAATATACTCATGCTGTACAGTTTATAACACTCCAACTAAATGTAACTGGATGTTGATTTTTGTCTTGTTTGTCAGAAATACAGATATCAAGATGAGGACACCACCTCTCCTCCAGAACACGGCTCGACTCGCCTGCCCGGAGACGTTCAGCCTCCCGAGCTGGTCCAGGTGTCGGAGAAAAACATCTCCCAGATCGAGAATGTCCACGGCTTTGTCTCTCATTCACACATCTCCCCTATGAAGGTAGGAGTCTTTTGACTTCCTCTTCGTATTCCTTTTCTGTCCCATTTCCTAAAGCATTCAAGCAAGTCTGTATCTCATCCCAAACTTGCGTAAACACTGTGTGACAGATTCCTTCACAGTGTTACACCCAAACACCCATTACAACAGTCTTTATTTTCCATATATCTTCCCATTCTAATGTAATACAATGCTTACTGTATTACATTTTCACATGGTCTTTTTCCAATCTTCAGCTGTCCAGTTTCAGTGATCCTGTGCCCAGTATAGTTTCAAATTTTGTTCTTGGCTGATAGGAATGGAGCCCGATGTGGTCTTCTGCTGTTGTAACCCATTTACCTCAAGGTTCGGTGTGTTGTGACCGATCTAAGATGCTTTTCTGCTTACCACGGTTGTAAATAGAGGTTTACCGATTTTACCGATAACTAAGTTGGGCAGTACCTGCCGATAACCGTTTAATCAACCGGTAGTTTTTAAAGTTGATATTGAATGAAAACATAACACTCAAAGTAAAATATTGCTGAACTTAAAAATATAGATATATATTTTATATACATATAAAAATAAACAGTACTAACTGTACCATGAAAATGTACTGTACTTTTTTTAATGAAATAAATATATGAATATTAATATATATATAACTATTAATAAATATTAAAGTAAATAAAAGATATACAAAGCAAAAAGTAGCACTCCAAATAAATAAAAATAGAGACATCCAAAATGAATCAAAAAACACTTCAAATAACACAACAAAATTTGTCAGCGATAGATTTTATTTCACCTCTGGAGGCCGCTCTCGTACTGTATAATGGCAGCGGACCCTTCTCATGCACTCCCGCAACGGAAGCAACCGGGCAAAACTATCTGTGAGGATAGCTCCAGCAATCGGTTATCGGTGCCAGTTAATCGGCAAAACCGATCAGTCGGTCGACCTCTAGTTACCATAGCCTTCCTGTCAACTCGAATATACATATACTATACCTAAACATTAAAATATAAGGTATATAAATATACATAGAATATGTACCTGTACATGTATTATATTCTATATTATCTTCTGTAAAGCACACGGTACAAACATATTCACGTTCACATAACTGGCCAGACTTCAAGTCCATTGAATTTCTCAAGGCCTGTCCACAGAGGCCTTTAGCTATGATGATATTGGCAGTGGTGAGATCGACCTCTGCTGTCCCTAGTGCTCAAAGAAAGACTAACCTAATTCCATAAGCATTACACAATCCTCTCTGAGCTTACTCTGTCAAAACGTGCTTAACTGGAGACAGTTTGCACAGAGAGGGAGCCCTACTATCTTCGTCTCATCTGGAACAGGAAGAGTGCTTGTAAATTGTTTCAAACCCACATGCAACAGAAATGCCAGATTGGCAGTACAAGCTTTTTAAAGGAGAGCATTTTGGCTGAGCTCACCCTAGTGCAGCTGGATGAGTAGCCATGCCAGGATGGGCTGAGTTGGGACCAGGCAGCCACAGATCACTGCAGCTCCATTCTCTCCCACAAAGCAGACTAAAAAGCCCTGCCTGTCACCTCTCATCAGCCTCAAGTGCACAGAGCTGGAGTTATTGTGAGCATGCACACGTACGCACGCGCACACACACCCACACACACACACACACACACACAGGCACTGTCATCACTGTGAGCCTGCATTTCTCTTAAATCAGCCCATGCATTCAAGGCTGGTGATGCTGACTGGCTGCTCGCCCAACTGATGGCTTCTCTCTACTCTTATTCTGCCCGTCTTTTGTTATTGGAAATGAGAATATGAGAGAGAAATGTGAATAGCACATCCAGCAAGCGTAACATTTCATCATTTCAGCATCCCTCACTTAGAACACCAAGGTCATATGAGGACAAT
Organism: Cranoglanis bouderius; assembly: GCA_023630585.1. Lineage (NCBI taxonomy): Eukaryota > Metazoa > Chordata > Actinopteri > Siluriformes > Cranoglanididae > Cranoglanis > Cranoglanis bouderius. Next base: position 28,556,034 of record CM042537.1, read on the forward strand.
GGCTACAGCGATTGAGACGGTGATTCAAATTGATTTGTTGTCAAATCGAACTGATGAGGCGATGACAGGTCAGGCTTGTACTTCAGCAGATATGATAGATGTCTTACTCCACCTTGTGGCTGATGTTAGTAACTGTAGGACCTTTCATAAAAAAGAAAAAGAAACAAATTAAATCTGTCATTACCCATTTCATGTGTGTAGACCGCTTTGTGAAATTTCATGACCATTTTCTTATCTAGAGATCACATGCTTTTTCTGTTTAAGTGTGTGTGTGTGTGTGTGTGTGTGTGTGTTTGTGTGTGTTATTGAGAAGTTCATGTTCACAGTGTTATACTCTGGTTTAAATCCGCTGCTATAAACAGATTTGTCAGAGATTATCATCTTATCTGTGCACCACTGCATGCTCCATTAAGCCCAAGTCTGAATGGTGATAGAATGACCAGACACATTGTGGTTTAACCCACCTACCCATGATGCACCACAGTCCCCTGGACCAGCTTCTATTTAAAGAGAGCTGCCTTACAGGCATTATGCTAGATATGGACCCATTTGGTGTATTGCTTAATCTTGATCACAACCACGAGTAGGTTGCGTTTTTAATATAAAAGTATCCAATGCAAAATTATCTAATGTGGTATTTCAATCAGTAATGATGTATTTCTGAGCATTTCTGCCCCTGACCGGGCTTTTACGTTTGCACTCTGTGAGTGTTTGGCTTGAACAACCAGGACAGATGGAGATGACATCTTGTGGCACTCCAGGTTGCTCAGCTGAGCCGACCTGTGACTGGCTTATGTACCTGTAAATGCCTGCGCATGGTGTGATACACATACACACACACACTATGCAGCTCCATATGCGTATCATGGGTGTCATCTAGTCACAAAAATGCTGTACCTTGGAAATTAAACTTAATGCTGAATTAATACTCAGCATTCAGCATTTCTGCCAGCTTTGGGTATTAATGTGGACACATCTCCATTGATTTCCATTTCTACATATTTGTACATATTTATAACAGATGTGTAGACATTTCATGTTTTTGTTGCATGGTCCACTAATCACTTGGAGATCATTCACTTAGTCTGTGTGCTTCAGGAACTCTTTTGACCCATTTTACACATCTCAGGGAATTGTGTTACTTTGTTAGTCCCGTGATTCACTTATCATGATGGTTCAAATTCATGATGTGACACGTTTTCATAATTTCAAATTATGTTATATATATTTAAAACATACAGTACATCATGCATTTTGTTGCTTCTCAACTCATGTCGATTTGTGCTTTTCATGTCTCAACTGGTTCTGCCGAAGCGAGCTAGGCTTTGGCTGTTATCATTCAGAGCCAGCTTTTTCAGTGTTGTATAAACTTTGGCCTCTGTTCTAAGGCTTTGTGTGTTCCTTTGATTGGGTTCTACTGTGCATTACTGCGGCTGCATGCTTCCTCTGTAGGTAGAGTCTCTGGAGTGCGTTTTTGAGAGCCCGTCCCCAGTAGGAGGAGAGGAGGTACCAGCCCCTGCCTTCTCCACGCTATACTCACGCAATGAGGCACTCATGCAGGTAAACACCCAGTGCTGCAGTATACCATTAGGTATCCTTTTATGTTCGCTATATTATTTGAGTGGGTTGTGTGATGGAAATATTGGATGGAGCTTAGAAAGGAAAGATGAAGAAAATGGCAAATATTATTTTGAAAAATGTTGTGTTGTAGTATTCATTTCAGGCACTAGATGGCAAAGATGCTATCGTTTTCTGTTTTTGAACGATAGGGCAAAACATTTCCTATTGGCTTTGGATAGTTCAGCATCATTGTAGTTATTTGGACAGTCCAGCATCATTGTAGTTTTTTGGACAGTCCAACATTATTGTAGTTTTTGGAAAGTCCAGTATTATTGTAGTTATTTGGACAGTGCTGTGTTATTGTAGTTATTTGGAGTACTGCATTTTTTAGTTATTTGGACAGTCCAGCATTATTGTAGTTATTTGGACAGTATCACATTATTGTTGTTATTTGGATAATCCAGTATTATTGTAGTTATTTGGACAGTCCTGCATTATTGTAGTTATTTAGAGAGACCAGCATTGTTTTAGTTATTTGGACAGTCCTGCATCATTGTACTTATTTGGACAGTCCTGCATCATTGTAGTTATTTGGCTAGTCCTGCATCATTGTAGTTATTTGGACAGTCCTGCATCATTGTACTTATTTGGACAGTCCTGCATCATTGTAGTTATTTGGCTAGTCCTGCATCATTGTAGTTATTTGGACAGTCCTGCATCATTGTAGTTATTTGGACAGTCCTGCATTGTTGTAGTTATTTGGACAGTCCTGCATTATTGTAGTTATTTGGACAGTCCTGCATTATTGTAGTTATTTGGACAGTCCTGCATTATTGTAGTTATTTGGCAGTCCTGCATTATTGTAGTTATTTGGCAGTCCTGCATTATTGTACTTATTTGGACAGCCCTGCATTATTGTAGTTATTTGACTAGTCCTGCATTATTGTAGTTATTTGGACAGTCCTGCATTGTTATAGTTATTTAGAGAGACCAGCATTGTTGTAGTTATTTGGACAGTCCTGCAGTATTGTAGTTATTTGGACAGTCCTGCATTGTTGTAGTTATTTAGAGCGACCACCATTATTGTAGTTATTTGGACAGTCCTGCAGTGTTGTAGTTATTTAGAGAGACCAGCATTGTTGTAGTTATTTGGGCAGTCCTGTATTATTGTAGTTATTTGGACAGTCCTGCAGTATTGTAGTTAATTGGACAGTCCTGCAATATTGTAGTTATTTGGACTGTCCAGCATTATTGTAGTTATTTGGCTAGTCCTGCATTATTGTAGCTATTTGGACAGTCCTTCATTATTGTAGTTATTTGGACAGTCCAACATTATTGTAGTTATTTGACTAGTCCTGCATTATTGTAGTTATTTGGACAGTCCTGCATTATTGTAGTTATTTGAACAATCCTGGAATCACTCGATATATTATGAGTGAACACATTAACTGAACATGCTACAGGGTCAGTGTCCAAGTGACCCAATGTCCAGTGTATTGTATTTTATGTTTTTGGGTATTTTTTGTCCTCAGTCTGTCCCAGTTTTATTTTAGGGTTTATTACTACATTTACAGTAAAATTTCATGTTGTAAAGTTTTGTGAATTAGTATTTTTATTGGTTTTCCTGTTTGTCAGGACTCACATACTATCAGTATTTATATGTCAGGCATCTGATTACACTATTTATTAAAACTCAAGGACAATTACTGCTCTTAGAGGGAAGAATTATATTTAACATACTCATATTAGGCATTAGGCAAATTGCATTCCCTGGCTTACCTCATTTTCTGGCTAGCTCTCAACCTTATTATGATATTATTTAAAGCCTTGTTTCTTAATCAAGGGATCCTGAGGGGTTCTCTCAGAATTTTGATCAGTTTTTTTTTTTTTTTTTGAGTGAATATGAAAGCTCTACTTGCTTGTTATTTACATCAGAAGCCTTTTGTATCACTTCCCTACCTGTTGAAATCAAGTATTTGGTCTTAAGTGCTCATTCAGTTTCAAGAGACATGAACTAAGGGGTTGAACCCAAACATGTTCCAGCATGACATTACCCCTGTGCAAGTGTGGTCCATGAAGACATGGTTTACCAAGGTTGGAGTAGAAGAACTTGAGTGTCCTGCACAGCCCTGACCTCAACCAAAGCGCACACCTTTGGGATGATCTGGAATGCCGAGCACATACCAGGCTTCCTCAACCGACATCAGTGTCTGACCCCACTAATGCTCTTGTAGCTGAATGAGCAAATCCTCATAGCCAGGTATAAAAAGGTTTTTCAGTGCAATGAACATCTATTTATTTATTATGAAAAGTACCTTTTGATGATTTTTCTATAAAGATTCACATGTCTTAAACAAAAACAAACTATAAACATTAGAAAAATATACAGTCAAAGATTTTTTGTTTCAGAAGCTCTCTCCTTGTTATTTCTTTCCTGCTCTATTTCTCTTATCATGACTGAAGCACAGTCATATGTTTGGAGATAATATGGCTAGGGCTTCAGGGCACTAAGTGCATTAGTTCTGTTCAGCCATACTAAGTAATGGGACCTGGAGGAGAGCTCATTTCTCCTGCACACTGCCCTGAATTCTAATCAGCTCTTCTCCAGCATAAGGTTTGATCCAGTCTTGTGCCAGCATATAAAAGAGCTTATCACTGTGTGTGGTGTCTTCTTTCGTTGGTCTTTTAACACTTCATCATAAGAGTGTTAAAGAATGATCCGATCAGACAGTTCCACTGTGTATGTCTCTCTTCTTCACTTACTTTTAACAGTACCAAACAAGGCATGGTCATTTCACCTCAGAGGTGGAGGTGTGGTCTCATAGAGCTCAGATTGAAATAATTGGCGCAATTAACAGTCATGTCTTCAAGTTAATGAGTGCCGTCGTTAACATGGTGCTGCTGATAGTAATCTCAGGTTCAGTTGTAGGAGCCATACCCATCCTTCGCAAGGCACTCGTTACCAGTATTAAGCATCGGTGCCTTCAGAAACTCTGCTTCTGTATGGCTTTACAAGCTCTTGAGCAAAGGCCAAGAGTGAACTGTTGTCATTAGTGGAAAGTGACACAATTTAAATCAGCTTCATTAGTGATGTGGAACATTTACTGTACTGGCACCTGTGTCATGATAATGTCCCAACAATGTTCAGTGTAGAGGTGTGACACCTCCAGAGAGTCATAAAACACTACATGAGAAGCTTAAGTAGTCTTGATACTGTCTGTTAGTGGGGCTTTCTAGGAATTTTGTTCAAGATTACTTACTGAAACACCATACACACATTCACTCCTTCCACCACCCACCTACCCAATCACTTACTTTATCTCTCATAATTAAAAAAAATAAATAAATAATCAAAAGTGGGTAGTGTAAGAAAGTGTATGTCTAGCTGATAATGCATTCTATATGACTGTATTTGTGACAGCACTTGGGGGAAAAGTGTAGGAGTAATGATTTTTGGTGTTTTGATTTCTTTTTGACAGCTTACATTTTAGCTTGTTTAAGCCATGTCTCTTGATCTGATTTGTCTCAGAATTTCTTAAAAGTCTCAGACCTCCCAGTTGATCCCAGACCTCTGATTCACCCCAACCTTACTTCCTGCTTCAGACTTCTCCACCTGTCTCAGACCTCTGCTGCAGACAACCTGACCTGCTGTAGACTTCTCAGCCTGATCCATATTGCCCCACCTGCCTCAGATTTCAACACCTGGCACTGATTTCTACATCTGTTCCAGACTTCTAAATCTGTGGCAGACAGCTTCACCTGTAGACTTCTCAAACTTCTCCATATTGCCCCACCTGCCTTAGACTCCCTTACCTGACACAGACTCACACACCCTACATAGATCGTCCCACCTGCCCCATACTTCCCCACCTGCCCCGACCCTCCTATTTGACACAGACCCCCCTACCTTCCCCACATTTCCTCACCTGCCCCAGACTCCCCAACCTGACTCGGACATCCCCACTTTCACCACGTTTCCTCACCTGCCACAGACTCCCCCACATGACACAGACCTCCCCATCTGCCCCAGACTCTCCTACTCAACACAGACGTCCCTACCTTCCTCACATTTCCTCACCTGCCCCAGACTCCCCAACCTGACTCGGACATCCCCACTTTCACCACGTTTCCTCACCTGCCACAGACTCCCCCACATGACACAGACCTCCCCATCTGCCCCAGACTCTCCTACTCAACACAGACGTACCTACCTTCCTCACATTTCCTCACCTGCCCCAGACTCCCCCACCTGACTCGGACATCCCCACTTTCACCACGTTTCCTCACCTGCCACAGACTCCCCCACATGACACAGACCTCCCCATCTGCCCCAGACTCTCCTACTCAACACAGACGTCCCTACCTTCCTCACATTTCCTCACCTGCCCCCACATGACACAGACCTCCTCACCTGCCCCAAACATCCTCACCTGACATTTTCATCTTTCTCCAGATCACTGTTCTGTGATCTACGCTGCACTTCATTTATCAACCCTTGTTGAAGTGTTTCCTCCCTGCCTGTGCTAGCCTGGCTCAGGATAGCTAAGGACTACAGGGGAGGAGGGAGGGAGACAGTGTTTGTGAAAAATGAGCTGTGTCACTCCTGGCGAATCGGACAGACTGCGAGTCCCTAGCAGTCAGCATGCCTGTGTGTGAGCTCTCCAGCAAGCCTGGCTGCTGGATGCAGACAGGGACAGACTTTTAAAGTGTTAGCGCTTCCCTTTATCTGCTTTATGCTCCCTGAACTGTGGACTCACCCAGTTACAGCTCCTTGGGGAGAACAGTTTGGGTCAGAACTCAGCTCCCAGAGGCTACGCAGGTGACATGTTCGCCTCCATCTGGTACGCCAAAAAAATGGGCCGGCGCTTTATGAGGAGTTTCAGGAGGAGCAGGAGGCTGCAGCTGCAGTTCTTGGTGGGTAGAGAGTATCAGATTTGGGAGACTGCTTTTAGAAATGCATGCCAGCGAACTCACTCTGCTCCATGTGTGTTAGCTTTGAGCTCTGCATGTATATGATCTGGAAGGATGAGCAGGAGAGAAAATATGACACCTGAATGACAGATCTGCCCCTCACCTCTTTTTGAGTCTGAGGGAGCTGTTTATTTCTATGAGCTGTTGTTAGCATTTTGTTTTTCAGAATCTGCATAATGTCTGTTTGTTCCTCTGTGCTGCTGCTGTATCCCCCCCCCCCAATACCCCCCCCCCACCCGAAATCACAGATTCAAGCAAGCACTTATGTTAGCTTAGGGCTGCTTTATAGTTGTTCTTTGTTAATTAGATCTTAGGTTGACACTAATATTGCAATATCTCACTAAGTTTCTCAGCTCAGTAATATAACACTGATTTCTTTTCAGTATTCTAGTATTATAATAATCGTTGTGGTAAACCAGGTTGTTTTATAGGGAGTGAAATGTGAACCTTACTTTGCTCATGGTGGCCTTATTTTGCTAATAGAGCCATCAACATTCTTGCATCTGTGTAACTGCATAGAAAACTTGTCCCATTTATAATGCCTTAGTCGTTTGTTATGCAGCATCTAGTGAGAAAATACAAGTTTTATGAAAAATTGCTTGTCTCTTCCCTTGTGCACTGGCAGAATTTATTGACACTGAAGCTGAAAGCTTAAGCTAGTATCAGGGCCGTTCAGAAGCATTTTGTCCTTGTGTTACATTATTGATTGATTGCTCTGAACTCCATAGGTTGGAAGAAGAGGTGCAGAGGGGCTCAGGGACCATGAGGCAATAAACAGTGGAGGCAGAAGGGCCATTTTTAGTGGACCTCCAGTATTTCTTTTGTGTTTGTGTGTGTCTGAGTGTATGAGATTGTGTATGCTTTATGAATTGGACATGTGGATTAGCTGCAGTATAATACCAGTCTAAAATGACAGATCTCAAAAGTCTTGACTGGTGGTCCAATATCCTGCCTATAACTATCAGTTATATCTTATTTATTTTGCAAGAAGAAAATGACTTGCATTTGTTACATCCTCTTCTTACACTTTCTTCTGAATGTACTCTGAACTCTACATCTGAATGTACCTAGACAAATAATAGACAAAATATGGGCAAAAATCACTAAATTTGTTGGATATGCTAATGAACATATGAAATGCAATAAGTTAAGTCTAATTGTAATTAATAGGTATTGGTAAAATCTAATACCCATGGAAATTGTTGGGTTTTTTTAAAAAAAATTTTTTTTTTTTTTTTTTTTACATATTTGGACAAGCAAAAACAGTTCCTATTGTTAAAAAAAGTTGATATACTTGAACAAAACCACAAGGAAAATTGAGTTTTTCAATCATTTATTCAATAGAAATAGCAATAGATATGATATTCTTCTGTGGAAAAAGTAAGAACACCCTTGGCCTCAGAAACTAGTATTGCCCCATTTAGCAGAAATAACATTTTGCACAATTATCCAATTTCAGTTGCAAGATGTTTTAGGTTTTCCTTGCATGTACTGCCTGTTTTACATCCCCCCACAGCATTTCAGTGGGATTCAAATCCAGACTTTGACTAGGCCATTCCATAACCCTCCATTTCTTTTTTTTTTTAGCCATTCCTTGGTGGATTTGCTGGTGTGCTTAGGATCATTATCCTGTTGAAAGGTCCACTTTCGATTCAACTTCAACTTTCGGACAGATGGCTTCACATTATCTTCAAGCACTCTTTGATATGATGCAGAATTCTTAGTTGAATCAATGAATGCAAGCTGTCCGGTCCCTACGGCAGCGAAGCAACCCCAAACCATAACATTTCCACCACCGTGCTTCACAGTTAGTATGAGGTGCTTCTCCTGAAAAGCTGTCTTTGGTCTGCGCCAAACATGTCTGCTGTTACTGTGGCCAAACAACTCTATCTTTGATTCGTCTGTCCAGAGCAGATTATTCCAAAAGACCTGGTATTTTCCTATATGCTCATAATGCATGCAGGTCAAATTTGTGCAATCTCTTTCTGTAGAAGCATGCACTTTGACACCAGCAAGACTTGCAAGACTTACTAGCAGATCCTGTGATGAAATTCTGGGGTTCTTGGAGACTTCTTTTTGCATCAGATGGTCTTCTCTTGGGCTGAATTTGCTGGCATGGCCAGTCCTGCACAAATCAGCAGTCGTTTGAAATCTGCGCCACTTGTAGATGATTTTCCTTACAGTGGAATGATGTATTTCAAATAATTTGGAGATCTTTTTTAAATCCCTTGCCAGACTCATAGGCATCCACAACCTTTTTTTCTGAATGCCTTACAGAACTCTTTAGATCTTGGCATGATGACACCACACACCTCAATAGCAAAGGGACCACCAGACACTAGATATGAGAGGGGTATAAATAAGACAGGTTCCACCTGCACTCCCTAAGCAGGCTCCAATCACTGGCACCTGATCTTGAACACCTGATTCTAATTTTATGGATTTGACGGTGTGATAAATGTGGGGGTGTACTTACTTTTTCCATGTGACTGATCTGTTTTTTTGTTCATTTAAATTGCAAAAATTACTACAAAATGTCAATATTATGTCATTTGTTAGGGTGTATCACCTTTATTAATAGGCACTGTTTCAAAGAGGATCAAATGTTTGCTTATCCAAATATGTCAAAAAAGCCAACAGTTTCCATGGGGTGTACTTATTTTTTTCACATGACTGTATATATAGCCACAAACCATCCATCCATCCATTTTCCATACTGCTCCCAGGCTCACAGGGTTGCAGGGGAGCCTGGAGCACAAGGCGGGGGACACCCTGGACAGGGTGCCAGGGTACAATTGCACACACATTCACACCCTACGGACAATTTGGAAATTTAGACTGGGGGAGGAAACTGGAGTACCCGGAGGAAACCCCCCGAAGCACAGGGGAGAACATACAAACTCCGTGCACACAGTGTGGAGGTGGGATTCAAGCCACTAACCACTAATCCACCGTGGTGCCCCACCCCGTATCCATACACCAAATAATAAAATTACTATTTTGCAAAGTGCAAAGGAAAACACATAAAGGATTAAAATGACTTAAAATAACAGATGCATATTGCACAACTGCATGCATTTTGTATTATAAGGCTGTTAAAAAAACGCTCTTAGGCAAAGGCCCAGAACATTTTTAAAGGAATAAACAAATATTTTTTTCTTTTCTAGCATTAATCCTGATATTTAGCCAACAGCGTAACATGCACGATTATCAAGCCATCTTTGTGGTTTAGTATTTTTTACATTTATTTTAGCTCCATAAACACACAGTTAAAATAAATCTCAAATTTTAAAAATATGTTTTTATTGTGTATGTATAGACTTCATTTTAATTGCATTTAAATAATGAGCATTTAAAAAATAATAATAATTGCTGCATACCAAAGAATTATATAATTGTATACAAGAGATGATTATGTAATGTAAATTACATGCTTACAGGATATCACCTAACATTAGCATAGGATGTAAAGTATGCTTCACATGTTAGTACATGGTTTGCCAAATATGTAAGAACCATGATATGATGCATTTTTTATGGCACCAGTTTAAAATTTTGTGGCTTTTTAAATAGCTAATTGTAGCTTGATAGGAAGCAGTAATTTGTTCTTTTTGTTTGTTTGTTTGTTTCTGAACCTATGTAGATTGAGCAGAAAGGAGTGCACAAGCTCTGTGGGTTTGCCTGCTTTATTTGATGTGAAAACTGTTGCCATGGTTTTGGTCCTGGGGGAATAGCAGCACAAGCTGTGACAATGTCTGTTACCTCATTTGACACCTGTGGCACACCTCGGACAGTGTCAGCCGGCACACAGCCGTCTTCATCAGGCTCCGATGCAGAGGATTGCTGTGCTGTGAGTCTGCGGGCGTTCCACTCGTATTAACAGAAGCATGTGGTTATTTTTGAATTTGCTTTCTATTTTTTTTTCCCTGCCTGTGAAAGCACAGCCTTTTGTCTCCCCCTCACTGAATCGCGTGTGCGCACGATAGATAGAGAGAGACCGCAGTGTGAAAACTGATCTAAATCGCAAGGAAGCGAGCAGGCATCTGCCGAATCTGGAGTGCTCACTCTCATCTTGGATTTACCTTTTTCGCTGGAGCTTACTTGCTTGTTAGCCTGACATTATTTTTGTACGCACCTCTGTCATTTGGAGTCGTGAGTATGTTCATTAGCATGAAGTTTGGTATGTATAATTCACATTAACCATGGATGAGGCTATTAGCTTGAAGTGATCTGGCTTGGGTGTTTCTGATGAGCTCCTGTAGAACTGCACTCCTCTCAGCCTAGCCATGTCTTGGACGTGGAAGACACAATGCCTATTTTTCTTTCTTACTTATTCTACACGGCACCACCCTGAATGCCACCATTCATATTTAATGTGCCCACTAAGGCTGTCTGTTGCTGTTAAGAATGTGCTGTGATTGATAACTGGGCCTGGCCAATCTACTAGCCCGAGTCCATTTAGATTATGAATCCCTGGAGGCGTTTGTGGGCTTTCGCCTGCAACACATGCCTGATATTTGAACCCATTTCCTGCCTCTTAGAGCTCTTAGAGTTTTCCTCATATGCCGAGAGCTCCACATTCCCTCATTGATCCTCTCTTAGGTCTCCACTAGTCTGGAGCCAGAGCCCAGAGTGGTGCGTGCTACTCGTGGGCAGTGCCATCACACTCCTACATCCACCTTGCTTCCCACTTTTCTCAGCAGCATTAAGCTGTTGGATGCTTGACCTGTCGCTTGATTAGGACAGAATTCTGCACTCGGATGGATTTCGGAGCCTCAGACTCTCGTTGGAGTTCTGCTTGTATGTTTTGGCTTTGTGGAATTCAGGAGGGGATGCTGTAACTTTACCCAGATGCGCTCTCCCTCCCCCTCTCTTGCTCTTGCTCCTCATTTTTCCGTGGTGCCTCGTCGCTTGACAGCTGTTGGAGTTCCTTTTCAGCCGTGAAGGATCCAAAGTGGCGATGAACTACATATTCGGTAACAGCACACTGTACCCACGGGGAGGCCGGGCCAACACTGGCACAGCTCACAGTGCCCCAGGGCAGAAACAGAGGCATTGGGCCAAGCGCAGCTCCAGTGAAGAGCTGCCCTCATCATCATCTCGCTGGCAGCAGCTGCTCGCGTTCTTCACACGCCGTAATGCCTTCAGTGACTGCATCACAGCCGGGGCTGGACAGGTAAACTCTACTATGCCTACCACCTGTTGCAGAGATGCATATCCTTCAGCAGGGTGTGTAGGGACGTTTATTATGAGCACTTCAGGTTGACGTTAACTTGTTTAATGCACTTGTCTGAGACTATTAACATTTCTCTCTTTTTTTTCAGCTGTATTTGACTTAAAATATAATAATCCGGCATATAAGATGTGTACATTTTTTAAAGTTTGGTGCCATTATATAACAAACTTGCCAGACTCAACGTTATATGTCCACAAGCGTCCTAATGTCTTAGATCTATGGATCTTTTCTTCTACTCTATCAATATACTCCGTATCTAAAGATCTTTTATTGTTGTTGTTTTTTTTAAAAATGTTTTTTAATTGAAAGTTCACCTTCATTTCATGATTGCGTCCTTCTTTATGTCACTTCTTTCACGATAATGTCCTGAGCTCTCTAAATGTGAATTGTGTCGTCTATATGGTTACCATAAATCAGTGTTTGCCTAATGAGATTGGAAGGGCTCCATTGTTTCATAAGCACTCAGAAGTCCTTCACAATGTAAGACACAGTGAACAATCACACCGGCCTGTGGCTGTTTTCCATTGGGGCTAAAGCACTTAGTGGGAGCATGAGTGATGGCCCTACACCTGGCATAAGATTTAATTATAGGATGTAGTTAAGAGGCTGGAGTCGTGCCTCCTGCTCCTCCTTTGTGACCTTGGGGCAGAAGGGGCAGTGAATGGGGCAGCTTCAAATGGGCTGCACGACCTGCACACTTATTGTGCCTATTAAAGCCTGAATGCTAGTTAATAGGGTCATGACCTGAAATGAAAGCTGCAAGAATGGATCGTGCAACAAAAGGGTTTCCAGGCTACCTCTTTATTCTCCCCCTCGACTCCGTTACCACAACACTATAACTTCATCTCTTTTTCATGACCCCTTTTCAAAACGCAAAAGCAGCAAGTGCGTCAAGGAACGTTATTCACTTATCTTCATAGTGCACTGTATGACACCGATAATAATGCAAAGAGTTTCGACTGGTCAAACTGCGATAAAAGTTTGCTCTTCCTTTGTGTTAATGATATAAAATAACTTGGTACACGCAATGGACTAAGAGGCCCCTGGGAATGACACTGAAGAGATTTTGGCAGTATGTTATGCAACTGTTTACATAACCAAAATCTTATTGCATTTTAAAAAGATTACTTACACCGTAATAGTGTAATTTACATCAAAACATTTTCAACTATTTCTCAAAATCTACAGTAATAGATACACTGCTTTTAGTAAGCGTATTGGATAAATAAGGAATAAAACACGACAGGGGATTTGTTATATAAAATAATCAATGAAGGGTGATGAGATGCAGTCTTACATGAAGCGAAATTTGTAAAATTTTGAAAAAAGTAGATTACCACATACCACAGCAATTTGCCAACAAGCACAATTTTTATTTATTAAAGAATGAATCATCATACTTTTTGTCTGTTCATAGTTACATTTAATGTCATGGGAGGTCCATGAAACAAGTTAGTTCCTGTTATCAGTTTCTGTTATAACCAGGTGTTCACTTAACAAGTTAATAAGACCAAAAAAAAAAAATGAAGCTTAATCACATAGAAACTACAAACTGTGTATCAACAATAACAATTATTTAACAACATTTAACAACATTTTTAATCTGTTTATTATCAAGCTTAGATTATGTGCAACATCCTACATACTAGTCCCAGTGAATCTGTTACTATAGAAACAATAAACAATAACTGTTGTACTGTTGTTTTGTTAGAGGATCTCGTTATATGACGTGCCAGTAAACAGAATACATTTTCTCACTTTAAGCTTTAGTCAGGAATAATTTATGAGCTATGGGATGAAGCTTGTCCTTAAATCCAAAATAAATTCTTCCTCAGGTATGGAGGAAAAGGCCTGAGGGGAAAAAAAGATGGATTTTGGTGGCATCCAAAACTTGGCCTGTCTTATAAATGTTTTCATTACTATTTATGTAAGACTGTTGTCTTGCTGCGATGCTTCAATTATTTAAATAATTTATAACGATACCTTTATTTGCTTTCAACACACAGGTAATTACTGTTATTGCTTGGCGAATAGTTGTAGTCAACGTGGTGTAAAGTCAGACCTTTAGAATTAGAAACCCGATGTTCTAGCTGTCGGTTTATATACCCGTGGTCCTTCGTAAGTTTCTTTACTAGCCTGTTGCATGCTATGTTTGATTGAACACACGATTAGCTCATGCACTGAAGGCTATGTGAAGCAGAAGCTCATTGTCAGTCCCTGTTGTTCTTGCTCATGCAGATCTATTTCTGGCAGAGGCAAACCCGCAGCGCCACTGCTGAGCTTTTCTAACCAACATATTTCCTGCACATACACACACATAGAGCCTTTGCGCTCTACCTCTCTAGACAGGTGACTACAGACAGGTTTGCAATAATACGATTTGCAGAGCTACACTTTAGTGAAACCTTCAATTGGCTCATATTTTTAAATCTGACAAATCTATTTGTCTAAGTGGGCTGTTATGTTTTCTGAATTTCAAATTCGAGGCACAAATTCTGTTCCTAATCAGGCCAGTTTACAGTCTGAGATAAGACACGAGCCTCTTTCGTCCTGAGGAGGAGCATTACCCTCCTGGACTCACTGCGGCTTCAGCTGTTGCCATGGCATTGCCATGGTAATCAGCAAGCAAGGAAGCACAGTCATGTGGCAGTACTTGTTTATTTATTTCTCTTATCTGTCGAGCGCAGCATTCTGAATGACAGTGTGTGTTGTTCGGCTGAGTGATTGAATGGTCCTCAGTCCACCGTCTCCAGAGCTTTTCCCTGTAAAATAGTGCATTAACCCCATCATCCTGGCCAGGACGAGAGAGAGACACGCTTCACTGTTTGTGACATAGCAAGGTCATAGTGAATTAGAATGGGATCAGTGCTTTGATGATGCATCGTTCGCATCTCGGCTGGCTCAGCCGTTCGAGCAGCAAGTTGTGGGCTGTGTGGGAAGGAGTTTCGCTCAGCTATGAATCACAGCAGCAGGCGTGAACACTCGCCCTGCAGACAACACAAGCAATGAGTGTCTCCCTGCAGAGAGCGCAGCACCAACACACTGGACCACCTACAGCTCTCTTAAAAAACTGTACACCCACTCACGGCTGTTTTCAGAGTTGGTACGAGATGCACATTGCTAGAACTAAGCGGTGTTGTTAACGTGTTATGTTACAGAATTGCGTTTCACCATTATAGTCTTCATGGGCTGTATACAGAGCTGGCAACTTAAGTTCTAAAGATACATCAGGGAAAGATCAGCTTACGACTTAAGTTCAGTTAACTTGAGTTAACTTGAGAGTGGTGCTCAAGTTGAATTTCATGGCAGGCCCTTATTGATTGATTTTAAAAAAATTCATTGCATGAATAAATTATATTTGTGGCATTTTGGCAGATGCCCTTATCCAGAGCGACTTATATTTAATTTCATTTATACATCTGAGAAGTTACGGGTTAAGGGCCTTGCTCAAGGGCCCAACAGTGGCAGCGCTGAGGTTTGAACTCAAGACCTTCCGATCAGTAGCCCAATGTCTTAACCACTGAGCTACCACTGCCCTAAAATTGCAATAAATACCACTTGATCAAACGCAACATATGTTTTTGCACTAGAAGTACAGTGGCAAAGTGTGTGAAGCTTAAGCAGGGGAGAAAAATACGGTTATCTATTTTTGAGAGTTGCAGCAAGAGCCTGGAAGAAGATATTTATTGTGCACACAGTGCAGTGTGCCCCTGAGATGTAAAATCAAGGTCATGGTATAGCATGTCTGTGATGCTTCTAATTCATTTTGATTTGTCAAAATAATAAATTAATGCCAATGTATTTGTAAATTCAGTGCTCTTCTGTAAAGAAAACACATCCATGGTTTAAAGGATAAGCTGACTAAGCACTCATCTGCTATGGTTACAGCTCACTTGACGCAAGTGTAGTTCATAATTTTATCATTTCCTTCTATGTCTTGGAAGTAAAAATAAACCTTTTTTTGGACTTTGCCAGAGCAACTATTAAATAATCATATTCATGTTAATGTTGTCTAAGACACCGGTGCAGGGTTTAATACTGCTCCTCACTTGAGTCTACATTATATGCAAAAGGAAAATGGGCTTAAAGCTAGCAGGTGTAAGATTTTGGAATTTCACACTCTCTTGTAATAAAAAAAAAAGTGCTGTTGCAAGCTATTTGCAGAAGAACATTTCATAACGTGGGTTGTGCTGTGCTCTTCCTCCACTGCGCACATTAATCTCACAGCTGCGAGTATACACATTTAGCTGTATCCCAAACCCCACATGATAGATAGATAGATAGATAGATAGATAGATAGATAGATAGATAGAACTTTGTCATTGCACAAGCACAGTTTCGAGGCAGCAAAATACTGTTTAGTATTTGTTCTTAGTTATTTATATATACTTCAACTGGACAGTTGAAGACTGGAAAAAGACCAGGTGATTTGCTCCAGATACTTGTTCTTGGCTGACAGGAGTGGAACCCAGTGTGGCCTTTTATTGTTGTAGCTCATCCACCTTCAATGTTTTGTGCATGCTGAGATGCTTTTACACATTATTAGAAACACTATACTAATACTGGGAAGGGCCTCCCAATTTTTCATGGCATGGAGTCCACAAGATGTTGGAAACAATCATTTGAGATTCCTGCAGATTTTTCAGGTGCACTTTCATGCTGCGAATCTCCCGTTCTACTACATCCCAGAGGACTGGGAAGGCCACTGAAGAACACTGAACTCATTGTCATGTTCATGAAGTCAGCTTGAGACGACTTTTGCTTTGTAACATGGTGCATTATCATGCAGGAAGTAGCCATGAGAAGATGGGTAAATTGTGGCTATGAAGGGATGCAGATGGTCAGCAACAAAACAAAAATAGGCTGTGGCATTCAAGCGATGATTGATTGTTATTAAGGGGCCAAAAGTGTGGCAAGAAAACATTCCCCACACCATTATACCACCTCCAAAAGCCTGGACTGTTGACACAAGGCAGGTTGTGTTCATGGATTCATGCTTTTTGTATTCGTGCCTCAGCAGAAATCGAGATTCATTAGACCAGGCTACATTTTTCCAGTCTTCATCTGTACAGTTTTGGTGAACCTGTGCCCAGTGCAGCTAAGCTTTCTGTTCTTGGTTGACAGAAGACCTGACGTGGTCTTCTGCTGTTGTAGCCCATCTGCCTCAAGGCTCAATGTGTTGTGCATTCTGCGATGCTTTTCTGCTTACCACAATTGTACAGACTGGTTATCTGAGCCTTTAGCCTTACTTTAGCCTTTCTATCAGCTCGAGCCAGTCTGGCCATTCTCCGTTGACCTCTCACATCGACAAGACGTTTCCATCCGCAGAACTGCCACTGTTTACTTAATTGCACAATTCTGAGTAAACTCTAGAGACTATTTTGTTCTTCAGTGTGAATAAAATAAAAAGAATAAAAAGACAGAGATCTGGCAACCCGAGGGCTGGAATTGCTCACTCCCACCTGATATACCTGAGTCTGAAATGCAAAAATATGAAGAAGCTCACCAACATCTCCTGTTAGTCACTAGTCAACTATCATGAGTTCTCTAGCTAAAACAATCTCACAACTGAGTAATGATACAAAGTCCACAATGAGGCTGAATATCACCATTCAATCTCTAGTTTACACATACGTCATGCTGTCTCATGATATCTCCTGCCAGTGACCAGGTTCCACTCGTATAACTAAATCGGTTGTTATGTCTGAGGTCTGAATATCAGTGTGCCCAATTTCTGTATTAATGCCTTACTAATGTGTGTATAACCCAATACTGTGATCCATTTAGAGACTATTTAGATATCTGCTATATATAAAAGCTTAGGGAGAGTTGTTTGTTACTTTGCAGATTTCCGATCTTAATTACTGCTTTCTTCTGGGCAGTAAAATGTTTGGAAGTAATGTGGTTTCGAAGTGGAGTAGAATAACTTTACCATTATACTGCATTTAAAAACATCACTGACAAGAATAAAATCACACTTTCCTGTTCTTTACTAGCTTCATTGTCTTTGTTACCATGTTTTACTACTATTCAAGCTAGCATAGCATTAGCAATAAACACCTGAATTGAATGCAGAACCTCAATCTCATGTCAGCATTCATCAGCTGATGGGCTTATCAAACTGAAACTGAGCAAGTTTACATCACTAATGCTAAGCAATGTAAGTAGGGTAGGATTACTTTCTCTTCTCTAGACTGCATTAGAACGTCATGCATGCCATGTCTCAAAGCTCTCAAGATGCACCAGAAACTCTGCAATTGCTTTAAATACGGATTATACTCAGATTCAATTGATTTTCCAGACTACTGTAGTGTCTCAACGCCATCGATTGAGATTGTATAAAGCAACAAGACCTTGGATAAGCAGCACTTATCTTTGAGCTGACACAATCATTTCATAGTAAAAGTTATTATGATTTATGTGTAAATTCTAATAATGAATAATATGCGATTGATGACTGGTCAGCTGGAAAGTTTATTTCCTATATACAGTACTGTGCAAAAGTTTTAGGCACCCTATTTTTTTTTAAGTACAAGCTTTGTTATAGATTTTTTATGACTTCTACATTATCAAGTCAGTACAACAAACATTTTAGATTCCCAAACATTAGTTTTCTAGCACCAAATTAAATGTTACAGAAAAATGGTTGTATGTCATTAAAGAAAGCAGCATATTACATAAGAGACACTTTTCACACAAAAAACACAATGAAGGCTGCTGGGTTTTGCTGCAAAAATAAGAAGCAAGTGCGAAAGTCAAAGTCTCCAGAAGAACTGTGTCTGGTTCTGCAAGATGCTCAATAAAACTTACCAGCTCATTTCCTTATAAAACTGCACACATTGTACCAGAGACTACTATTTTTATTTTTATTTATATTTTTATTTCTTTGTCACACCAAATATTGACTTTGTTTAATTTGCTACTGTTTACTGCTCTTTACGGTATTTTTTTTTTTTTTTTACTGTACAAACATTTAATTTCATTATTTTGAAGGCATCTACAGCATTTCTTTGCATGTGCCTAATACTTTTGCACAGTACTGTATATGAGTGTATTACATTTTGAACCTGAATGTAATTATGATTAAAATGAGGAAGATGCAAAAGAGAATGGGGAAAAAATATATCAATTATTTGTGCTGGCTTTTTGTGCCTTTAGTCCTTAGCTGTGTAGGTAGATTAAAATGCACTTGTTATGTCGAAAATGTAGCTTCTTGTCAAACCTCACTACACTGAATGTTCTTTGTCTGTTATGCTGGTGATTTGCTTCAAGCACAGAGCTTGTGTTAGCTAGGGCAGAGAAATAGAAATGGAAGCGTATATTATATATGGGTGCAGTCATCAGGAAACACTTAGTCGATGACCCATGGGCCTGTGCTAACACACTTTAGACATTTTTCTACATGTGTAAAGGCACTGAGGAAATACTTTTAACGGGAAGAAAGGATATCTTCTTTTTTTTTAAATATAGGTGATTCCTACACACTAGTCACTCATTCTGCTTGACAGCTACCTACCAGGGAACGTATTAAAGTTTCTTTTTAACTACAGCTCATGCAAAGTCATAGAACAGGTGACCATGATTGGAGGTGATGATAACAGCTGTCTTTTATACATATGAGCCAACAGATGATTGTCAGGGGCTGGTCCATCAATCCCAGAGACCCGGCTCAGTGAACCGCCTTGGACTCCTGAGTCGCAATCTCCAGAGGAAACGCTTTACGCTTAAGAGCCCAGGAGATGATGTTTAGAGGTTCTGTACTGTTCCCCATAACATGTTAGCATTCAGTGACTGAACTGTTGTACTTCTGAAAATGTTGATCTGGGACTTACTAGGGTACGACCCACAACAATTTTGTAAAAGTGATACAATCCCAGGGCTGGTCAGCGAGTGAGATGGTTAGTTGAGCTTGTCCATTTTTAATTCAGTGTCTGGAAAAGGCAGGTTGTGGTCTGAAAAAGAAATGGAATGTTTTCTTGAATATATGGAATAAAGAAGCCATTGTGCAAATGATTATAACTCAGAAACTAAAAAGACTTATGGTATTCTTATTCCCTGACCTAGTGAACTAACATGAGGATGTGTTTTTGATAGAGAAGGCAAAGTACTTCTGTAAGTCACTCTGGATAACAGCAAATGTAAGTGAATAATTGTTGGATATACAGTACTGTGCAAAAGCCTTTGGCACATGCAAAGAAGTGCTGTAAAGTAAAGATGCCTTGAAAAATTTTTTTTTTTTTCTACATAAAGAGCAGCAAACAGTAATAAACTGAATAGAGTCAATATTTGGTGTGATGACCCTTCACAGTCTCGGGTACAATTTGCGCAATTTTGTAAGGAAACTGGCTTGTAAATTTTACTGTGCATCTTGGAGAATCTGCCACGGTTCTTCTGGAGACTTTGACTGCTACACTTGCTTCTATTTTTCATGCAAAACCCAGCGGTCTTCATTATGTTTTTTTGTCTGAAAAATGGTCTGTTCTGTAATATTTTGCAATTTTTTTTTTTGTGCAACATATAGTTTTTTGTCTATTTTTCTGCAACATATACCTTTTTGTATATTTTATGTAATTAATATTTGGAAATATAAAATGTTATTTACTAATAATTCAGAAGTCATAAAATAAACATCTATAACTAAATTTGTACAAAAAACCCCCCAGACTTTTGCACAGTACAGTGTGCAAGCAGTTTCTACATTTTTGCAGTACCTGTGTACCCTATTAAATGGCGAAATTGATCTGCGCTTTGGAAGCAATTTATGTCTGAAAACAAACATGCAATGATTATAACTTTCCTTAAACAAGTATAGGATTGAGTTCAAATGTCATCAACTGTGCATATATGCATGTATCTACCATACAGAAGTTCCCTTGGATAAAAGTGACAAAGCGAAGAAATAAATTTGATTGTAATATGCAAATGCATTCCATTCCAGTATCAGAGAATGTGGGATGCAGCCTCTTAAAATGCAAATGCTTGTACATCCGATATCACTGAAGCAGTGGCGCTTTCAGATTTTGTGCATGAACTTCTCCTATACCGTTCGTTAAAAGCCTTACAGTGGGCTTACATCAAACGGTAAACGGTACCATTTAGTTTGGAAAGTGTTGTGGAGGGCAGATAAAAGTTAAAGCTCTGCTATACATCCAGTACACCATGCATTTTTTTCTGTGACCTATTTATGACTTGAGCTATTTCCATGAAGGAGAAACACAAAAGCCCTGTAAATCGGAATGGCACTCTGCAAATCTCCCTCTACTGCACAGGGGTGGATCCCAGACGAGTGCTGAATGCCTGAACTGAAATCAAGAATGGAGCATTGATTATTCATGCCTGTAAAAAAAAAAAAAAAAGAAAGAAAAGAAAAGTCTGTGCTCTGTCATGTGTGGTGCCCATTGGAGCTCATTAATTGGCAAGCAAGCGCAGGGGGATGAGGGCGAGTAAGGCAGAGAGAGAGAAAGAGGAAGAGAGTCACAGTCCAAGAGAAGCTTGGCAGAACAGTGGAAGCAGGAACAGAGGGGGCTGGAAGAAGAGGAATGGACTGGATTTACTGCCACTCTGGGTCCGCTTTCCTGCCAACAGAAGGACAAACGTCATACTCAAGGCTGTGCCCTTTTCTCTCTGAACCGGTGGAAACCTAATGCCTTTCTCTGGATCCCTTCTGCCAGGAAGATGACCACCTACTACCACAACCATGAGTACTGCGCAAGAGCTTCCGAGGACTGCGGAATTGGTGTCACCAAAGTAACTGCTAACTGCGTTCAGCCAAGGATCCATCAGAACATCCAGTCTTACCAGAGCATTCTTGTTCACCCACAGAGACAGTCGCTACAACTCCAGCTTCAGCAGCAGCCACAGTTCCACCAGCTCCACCACCATTTCCAAAGCCATAACCATCAGCAACACCACCAGCATCATCTTCCTCCTCATCATCATCACCTGCCTTACCAGCCTCAGCCTGCCCAATCCAGCCAGCAGCAGACTCTTGTGGGCTTCCACCCACACTACAGCTCCTGCACTTTACCTGCCTCCAGCAAGAGCAGACACAAGTTCACCAACCTGAGTGTTAAGAAAAGCTCGACGAAAAGCAAGGCTAAAGTGAGAGCTACTGCCAGTGCCTCGTGGCTTGAAAATTCTTGGGGTAATATATCATTGGAGAAGGTATGTGTTCTCGGTGTAATTCTGTGCAAGGTCGTAGTTGAAAAATTAAGAAGTTGTGAAGTTGGGTGATACCCAACTGCAGTGGAATGCTAGGCCGGTACAATCTGTATTTTGGGCTTTGGTCTACTGATCGGGAGGTTGTGGGTGGGAGATAGGATACGACTATTCAGATTTAAGTTGCTTTGGATAAAGACATCAAGCAAAAAGTAAATAAATCTATGTGTCTAAGTTGAATGTTTAATAAAGGCAAACCTTTATTATACTTCAGTATAGTTCAAACTGGAATATTACATGCCTACATGTTTTTGGTGCTTGATCTGTATAAGGCTTGTGTGTTTTGGTGCCGCTACTGCAAAAACAAATGGGCTTTTTATGTTACAAACTGTATGACAGGGCTAATAGTTTTCTTGGAAATATAATGCTAGTGAGTAGGGCTGGGCGATATATCGATATAATATCGATATAGTGATAAAAGATTAGGCGATATACTTTTCTGAGATATCGTTGGTATGATGGTGTATTGTTTTACGTTTTTAATCATTACAAATTAAATGGTACTGAATGGATGCCGTTGATTTGACGTAATCTTTTAAAAAACGTAATCTTCTTTGTCTTTGTAAGCATTTAAGAAAACTATCGTCAAACTCAGTTTAACAGTTTTTTTTGTTTATTTTACTACTGTTTTGCAGACAGTTTGTTAACTAAATTATATATTGTGATACGCATCGTGTATCGTAGAAATGTAGTATCGTGATATGATATTTTTGCCATGTCACCCAGCCCTACTAGAGAGAGTAAGTTTTTTCAGTAATATGGTTAAATATGGGAAAGTCTTTAATTGAATATGTTAAGAAAACAGACTACATTATTATATGGAGTAATCAAATCAGTGTTGAAGGTTTGGATGTAGCCTGTGACCTTTCAGACATGATACTGGTTAGAACTTGAGGCCCCTAATCAATGCTAATAATTTTTAGCATACTAATCTTTGCTGTTACTGTTATGACAACATACTATGTAAGAAACGCGCAATACCCCTGACCTGTAAAAGATATGGTCTTGTAGTTCGTGGTTCAGGAATAACAGCGCTGCAAAAGCTTGGGTAGATGCTCTTTAGAATGAATATAGGCCATTAGGAGTATTGTTTGGGTACTTAAGGACATTTGCGCTGTAGGAGCTTCCTCCGGCACTGTTTTGGCTCTTAATTCTTCCTTGGCTGGGTGGTTTGTCTGTGAATCAGCTGTTGGAGAGTGCTGAAAGCTGGGGAATCGGATGTGTCCCACTGGCTGTTTCTCTCCTCTCAAATGCCTGCTCTGCATCCTCTCTCACAGCAGGTACATACTCGGCTACGGCTTCATGTACCTTTAGAAATGACAGGTAGACTGCTAATGAGAATCATAAGAGGTTCTGTGTACTTTTTAAGGAAACCCAACTGAGATTAGAGCCTCATTTCCAGTAGGGCACTATGTACACACATCAAATTAATTAAGCTACGATTCAAGAGCAGTGTATGTTTATATACTCCATGTACCCAGTGTAGTGTATTTTATTTGGACTGAGCCTTTTTTTTTTTTTTTTTTTTTTTTTTTTTTTTTTTGCTGTTTTGGCTCTGTCTGTAATACAACACATTTTTTATTTAAAATGAATCAGTAAAATTAAACTATAAACTATAAAGTTACAAAGCAGGATGCCAGGTATTTAGATTTATATTTGTTATATTTACATTTATATTTGGTGGTGGACTGTTGAATTCAGATATTCAAATATTATTATCTTAGTGTTTTAATGCATTGATATTGATTAACACATCATTTGTTGCTGCCACAGACAGAATGAATATAGCAGTAGCATACACAATAGTATATGCCGTTATATAAAATAAACTATAGAAAATGAAAATATGTGTTAGTTATTTAAACAAATTAAATCACAATTAAGCACTCTCATCATTTTATCACTGTCTGATTGACTTTTATATATTTATCTACAGAAGTTTTCCTGTTCGCTGATTAATTTTACATGTCTTACAATACCTATGGGTTCACGTTAAAATCTGCAAAATAGTCCTCATAGATTTACCTGAAGCTCATTCTCACTAGGGGTGTAAACCTTAGGCTTCCACACAATATTTCTACGATTCTTAAGGCAACAGTTCGATGTTTGATGATACCACTGAGTCTGCTACGATGCTATAACGATAAGATTTCAATTATTAAGGCAGTGATTCGATATTTGACGATGCCACCTAATTTGCACCAATACAGTATGATTCAACTGAATTTAGTAGCCTCGAATCAATATGTGACCAACTTTTTTCAGAATCTGGGGTAGTCTTACTGTTAATTTGCAAATGATGGTGATGTAGAGAAGGATTATTTTAAGTATTAGAGTTACTGGTAAATCCCCTTGCTAGTCTATTTACACATCAGTTTAACATTAAGAATTTTTAAATAATTATTTATTTATAATAAAGTATAATTGATTCGATTCATTTCAATTGCTGCCTATTAAATTCGATACATTGATCCAAATCATCCATTCATGGCATACCTAATTCTGGCACTCATAATATGAACCTCTGACTTAGACACAGTCTTGCCATTTCACGGCACGGTTAGCTGCTCAGTAGAAAAGCTCGAGACATCATAACAATCAACACTTTGAGGACAAATTTACATTAACCATCCACTTTATTAGAAACACCTGTGTACCTGCACTTTTATGCAGGTATCTAATTATCCAATCATGTGGCAGAAGGGCAATGAATAAAATCCCGCAGATACAGGTCAGAGACAGCTTCAGTTAATGTTCACATCAAACATCAGAATGAAGAAAAAGTGCGATCACTGTGACTTTGATCGTGGCACGGTTGCCGTTGCCAGATGTGCTGGTTTGTGTATTTCAGAAACTGCTGGTCTCCTGGGATTTTCACACACAAAAGTCTCTAGAGTTTACACAGAATGGTGTGAAAAGCAAAAAAAACCAGTGAGCAACAGTTCTGTGGGTGGAGACACATTGTTGATAAGAGAGATCAGAGGAAAATGGCCAGATTGGTTTGAGCCGCCAAAAAAGGATATACTAACTCAAATAATCACTCTTTACAACCGTGGTGAGCAGAAAAGTATCTTAGCATGCACAAAACATCTCATCTTGAGGTGGATGGGCTACAACAGCAGAAAACCACATTGGGTTCCACTCATATCAGCCAAGGACAGGAATCTGAGGCTGAATCATGGGCACAGACTCACCCAAACTGGACAGTAGGAGATTAGAAAAAAAAAAATCTCCTGGTCTTTTTCTGGTCTTCAACTGTCCAGTTTCAGTGAGTCTGTGCCCATTATAGCCAAACTGAAGCTCTTGATCTGTATCTGCATGATTTGTTTGCATTGTGTTGCTGCCACATGATTGGCTGATTAGATAACTGCATAAACGTGCAGGTGTACAAGTGTTCCTATTAAAATGGATGGTGAGTGTATATTTAAATGTGGCAAATGTTTAAAACATTCAACCATTAAAATTTATTCAAGAATTTTGTTCGAAAGCGGCAAGTAAATGAGAGCATTTGCTGACTGGCTATGGGAAAGGTTTCTGGTTGCTTGTTTCTTATGTTTGGTCAAATGGCTTCTTCCTGTAAAAGTAGGTAGTTCTTAGCAGTGTGTACTGACTAAAAATACTAGACTTTCTTGCTATAGGTAGAAACTAGCTTGCGAGACTGGATGCACAACATTGATTAGCCTCCAAAATAGAAAGTCCAGATTACATTAAGCTGAAAATCCATGATAATTTTCAGCACTCTGGGACAGTCTCCTTTGGACAGATGAGAAGATAGAGTGGTGGAATGTGGAAATCAGTGAAAATTATCCACAGCATAGCACTTTATCAAAAAAAAAACCTAACAAACCAAACAAACAGTGTTTTATGGCCATATATGGCTGCCAGTGCCAGTGACTCTCTTGATTTAATTGATGATGGCAGCGGCTAAAATTCTGACATAAAGACAAACATCTTAACTGTAAAGCAATTTAATCAAAACTCACACATTTTTCAGCAAAAAACTGATGCCAAACACACTAAAGCAAATCTCAAGTTTTGGCGGACCAAACAGTTATTTGTTTCTACTCATGGATGATTGTGGCAAATAGTGCATGATTACAGTGGGGGGAAAAAAGTATTTGATCCCCTGCTGATTTTGTACGTTTGCCCACTGACAAAGAAATGATCAGTCTATAATTTTAATAGTAGGTGTATTTTAACAGTGAGAGACAGAATAACAACAAAAAAAATCCAGAAAAATGCATTTCAAAAAAGTTATAAATTGATTTGCATTTTAATGAGTGAAATAAGTATTTGACTCCTTCGACTTAGTACTTGGTGGCAAAACCCTTGTTGGCAATCACAGAGGTCAGACGTTTCTTGTAGTTGGCCACCAGGTTTGCACACATCTCACAGGAGGGATTTTGTCCCACTCCTCTTTGCAGATCCTCTCCAAGTCATTAAGGTCTCGAGGCTGACGTTTGGCAACTTGAACCTTCAGCTCCCTCCACAGATTTTCTATGGGATTAAGGTCTGGAGACTGGCTAGGCCACTCCAGGACCTTAATGTGCTTCTTCTTGAGCCACTCCTTTGTTGCCTTGGCTGTGTGTTTTCGGTCATTGTCGTGCTGGAATACCCAGCCACGACCCATTTTCAGTGCCCTGGCTGAGGGAAGGAGGTTCTCACCCAAGATATGACGGTACATGGCCCCCCCATCGTCCTTTTGATGCGGTGCAGTTGTCCTGTCCCCTTAGCAGAAAAACACCCCAAAGCATAATGTTCCCACCTCCATGTTTGACGGTGGGGATGGTGTTCTTGGGGTCATAGGCAGCATTCCTCGTCCTCCAAACACGGCGAGTTGAGTTGATGCCAAAGAGCTCGAATTTGGTCTCATCTGACCACAACACTTTCACCCAGTTCTCCTCTGAATCATTCAGGCAAACTTCAGACGGGCCTGTACATGTGATTTCTTGAGCAGGGGGACCTTGCGGGCGCTGCAGGATTTCAGTCCTTCACGGTGTAGTGTGTTACCAATTGTTTTCTTGGTGACTGTGGTCCCAGCTGCCTTGACATCATTAACAAGATCCTCCCGTGTAGTTCTGGGCTGATTCCTCACCGTTCTCATGATCATTGAAACTCCACGAGGTGAGATCTTGCATGGAGCCCCAGACCGAGGGAGACTGACAGTTTCTTCCATTTGCGAATAATCGCACCAGCTGATGTCACCTTCTCACCAAACTGCTTGGCGATGGTCTTGTAGCCCATTCCAGCCTTGTGTAGGTCTACAATCTTGTCCCCGACATCCTTGGACAGCTCTTTGGTCTTGGCTATGGTGGAGAGTTTGGAATCTGATTGATTGATTGCTTCTGTGGACAGGTGTCTTTTATACAGGTAACAAACTGAGATTAGGAGCACTCCCTTTAAGAGAGTGCTCCTAATCTCAGCTCGTTACCTGTGTAAAAGACACCTGGGAGCCAGAAATCTTGCTGATTGATAGGGGATCAAATACTTATTTCACTCATTAAAATGCAAATCAATTTATAACTTTTTTGAAATGCGTTTTTCTGGATTTTTTTTGTTGTTATTCTGTCTCTCACTGTTAAAATACACCTACCATTAAAATTATAGACTGATCATTTCTTTGTCAGCGGGCAAACATACAAAATCAGCAGGGGATCAAATACTTTTTTCGCCCACTGTACAATAAGACACTGTTTTAGTGTTGTAATACAGTGATAACAGGAGGACATAGAAGAGTGGAGAACAAAGATATGCGTATAAAAACTCAAAGGGGAAATCTGTCACACACTGTTCATGCTGTAATATTTTCAAATGAGATTTAACCTGCTGTTTTACTCTTTACGATGTAGCTTTCATTCTTTTATTTTATAAGGACCCTTTTTAAGATTTATAAATAGCTTTTCTCACTGAAACAGCAATCTACAATGAAAAGTAATATAATAGAAATTTTATGATGTACTGCAAAGCAAAAGCAATATATAACTAACTTAATTGGTTTAAGTTTAGCATTTTCTCGTCAACTGACTAATATTCAATGCCATTTTAGTCAGAATAAAATTGACTAAAATGAATAAAAATGACTATGAAATATTGACTAAATTTAAAGGATATTTTCATCAGAAGATAAAAACTATGACTGAACACAGTGTGAAAATTAACACTGGAACTGGCCTGAGAGCCTAGGTTAAAT